>VZRS01008986.1:1860964-1922168 GCA_013398055.1 Ifrita kowaldi | reverse complement strand
CGCCGCCTACCGCGCCTTCCGCGACCTCAACCGCGACTTCTACGGCTTCGTCCGCGGCAAGTTCCTGCAGCACCAGCGCAGCCTGCGCCCCGGGGCCGCCCCCCGAGACATGATGGACGCCTTCATCCGCCTGCAGCGGGAGCAGCCGCGGCTGCAGCTCGAGCACGTGCCCGCCACTGTCACCGACATCTTCGGCGCCAGCCAGGACACCCTCTCCACCGCCCTGCAGTGGCTCCTCATCTTCCTCATCAGGTACGTGCCGGCGGAGGCGGCAGCACACCAGGGCTCCCCACCGGCCCGGGGTGGGGGGGACATGCGAGCCCGCCCGGGGTGCGAGCGCCCGCCAGCCCCAGGCGAGCCCCGCTTGAACTGCGCCGCACGGGCAAAGACGCTGCTGGGAGGGCTCCCGCGGCGGGAGCAGCCGGCCCGAGTCAGCGCATGGAGCTCCGGGTCCGGGCAGAGACGGGGGCGCGGCCCCGGCAGGGACCCGCCGTCGGGTCGCGGGTCTGCGGGACCGGGCAGCGCCAGCCCGTGCAGCGCCGAGTGCCCCAGCGGCCTCCGATTAACTAACACGGAAGCTCTGGGAAACCTGCCAGAAAGAGATAAGAAAGTATAAAGAAAAAAAGAAATCCGACACAAGCCCACCCTACTCAGGCGGTCGGGTCATGGTGCATAAAGAGAGGCTGGCAGAAAGGCAGCCGAGTAAAACCTGAAAGTAACAGATTTTAGCAGGTCAAGATCAAGGAGATCATAGGAACAGGATAACAACTGCTTAAGCACGATAAAGAGTTCGTGCACCGGTTTACAAGCCCGCTATTATGCTAAGCTGCCGTTGTGTGTGCCTTCCTTGCCATTGCGTGACTGGGCAAGGCAGACCCTTTGGGCAGCCGGCGGGAGCGCTGCCCTGGCACCGGCCCGTCCACCGGGGAAACTTGGCGAGGGGAGGTGGTTTAAGAGAAGGTGCCATTACGCTGACTTTCTTGCCTATCCTGGCTTTTTCTTTCATCTCTGGCATAATTTGTAGGCTTATGCAAACATTTTCTACGCAGCCGCTTTTTGAAAAAACAGGCAAATATTTAACACCAACAGCTAAGGGTGTGATGCCCAGTGTTCACGTAACCTTTTGGGTTTCTCCCCATTTCTCCTGTTTGCCCAGCATTTGACATGTGAGTCCGCTGCAGGAGGAAAAAGCAAGGATGCGGAAACCAAACTTGAATACTTAAAATGAAGGCTCCTTGGCAGAATGTGTACCTTTAGACAAGCAAATGATGTAAAGATGTATTAACATTTTGATCTTGTTTGGTTACTGTGTAGTCTTCCAAACTGTCCAGATTTAAAGGCAGTCTTCTTTAAATACATTACAGACAAAACATATTTTGATATTAATTAGAGAATATCTTCTCAAACTAAAAGTGGGATGTTCATAAAGCCATTCTGACAATTTAATAATTAGGATTTTTTTCCTAGTCTAGAAACCTACGGGCTTTCAAATGTATGAAATACGTCTAGTGATAAAAAACTCCATGTTAACTTTTATAAGTCACATACAGAGCTGGAAAATCAAATTCTTGTTCCCACGGAAAATCCAATACTTAGAAGAGACAAGTAATTCTAGTTTTAGAATTAATTTTCAAAATTGGATCAGAATATTCAGTTTCAGCACACTTTAGGTTATTGTTATTCTTTATGTTGAGAATCAGTTACATGGGATATTAAAGTAAAAACTGAGCAAATCTAAAATTACACCAGTGCATGGGAAGTTTGGATTTTTCTCTTAAAGTTTTCAATTGAGGTCTACGTATTCCTGCAATATATTTAAACTTTGCTCAAACGACATTATTTAGGGTAGGGGTGAGGTTCTGTGAAAATGTTTACAGCAAGGATTGTTTGTAAGAAAAATCCTTTGAAAGTGTTATGTATGTACACACATCTTGCTTTAAATGACAGGTACCCGAAAGTGCAGGCTAAAATGCAAGAAGAAGTGGATAGGATTGTGGGAAGAGACCGTCTGCCATGTGTTGAAGATCAGCCTCACCTGCCCTACATCATGGCTTTCCTGTATGAATCCATGCGTTTCAGCAGCTTCGTGCCTGTGACTATCCCACATGCCACCACCACCAACACCTTCATCATGGGCTACCTCATTCCCAAGGACACCGTCATCTTTGTAAATCAGTGGTCAGTGAATCATGACCCAGCAAAATGGTCCAACCCAGAAGATTTTGATCCAACAAGATTCCTGGATGAGAATGGGTTAATCAATAAAGATCTTACCAGTAGCGTGATGATTTTCTCATTGGGAAAACGTCGGTGTATTGGAGAGGAGTTATCCAAGGTGCAGCTCTTTCTCTTTACCTCCATACTGGTGCATCAGTGCAATTTTACTGCTAATCCAAACGAGGACCCTAAAATGGACTTTACCTATGGGCTGACCATTAAACCTAAGCCATTCACCGTGAATGTTACGCTTAGAGATACTATGGACTTGCTTGATCAGGCTGTCCAAAGACTGCAAGCAGAGAAAGCAGCCAATGAAAGTCAGCTGTCAGCAAATGCCTAAGCAATAAACCTTGCATCTAAAGATAATCCCCCTTGCCCTTTTTAGACTTACATAACTCATAGTTTGTTCTGGTGATATTTTTGGTACATAGCCAATATTGCACATTGCAAAAGCAGGAAGAAAATCTGTACAAGGTATAATTCAGTCGTCTTTTTAATTCTAGGAGAGCCAGGGGAACAACATATTAAATGATAAAACATATGCAATTTGAAAGTAAGCCTTTTCTTTTCTAGCTTGTTCACAAAAGTTGCCATTGTAAAGTGCTTTTTATCTACTGACTGGTTGGAGCATCTCCAGGAACTGTCTCTACAATCCTTTCCATGTCTCCATGCGCTATGCCTTAACTCTAAGTTTGCCTTCAGAGACTCCATATTCAAAAGTGAAATCTCTTATTAAAAAACAAACAAAGTTGTTTTGCTCAGTTGCTCAGAACACTGCAGCCTGCTTCTGAATTCACTCGCTGGAAACTGCCATAGGCTCATGGCAGCTCTGGTGTTGTGGCTGCTGGGATGTACGTTAATGCCTCAATAATAAGTGTTCAAATGATTTTTGGTAAAATGGCAATGTAAAGTCTTGCCTTCAGCATTCCAAAATGTTTACATAAATGCCTAAAAAAATAAAAGTCATTCTTGTAAGCATGTTTGAAACTAAAATTCATGTTTTATATGAAAATGAACAGAATGTCCTAATATAGTAACTTTCCTTAGTTTTGGAAGATCAGAATTCCTATGTCACTAGATGGCAAGGGTGATACAAATCATATGCTAATGTGTTCATTAGCATGTTCAGGAACAAAATAAGTATTTGAATTAGATTTATAAAGGTACAGCTGAACTTTATGTTGCTCTAGGAAGGAGTTAATATCATTGTCCCTAGGCACATAGGTAAGTCCAGTAAAATCCACATTGGCCAAGGTAATTAGAAGTAAGACTGGGGGGGTTTAATAGTAAAACATTCATGCCACAAGCCTCAAGTAAAGCATACAGCAAATAATACCCCTACTCACTAATCATTCTGTTAGGATGAGTTAAATAGTATATCTGAAAATCAACTATGTACTTTTAGTACAATCTGTTTGGAACAAAGTCTCAGAAGGAAAAGTAATGTTACATGTTACATTAAAGTACACATTAACTGAACAAAAAGTACTTTTAAAATATTTGCGAGGCAAAGTTCATAAAATTTTTTTAAAAACACCTCTTATTTTAAAGTAAAACACACATGAAACTTTATAGCATTGAACCTCTGGCTAATGTTTGTATACACAAAGTTCCGTATTTCTCTAGAAAGCAAACAGCCTTATGTAAACGCCTGATTTGAAAAGTGTTAGGTACTTCTTTGGAGCTGCAGATCACCTTCAATTACACATGAAATCCACCAGACATGAGAGTGTCTCACATGACTTGCTGTGCTCAGCTGAGTACTAAACAGGGTATCAGTAGAGGTAGAAAAATCAGAGTACAGTGCTACAAAGTGAAGTAGCTCTGCTTAGACCTGAGCAAGTAAAGATTTGCTCTGTGACTTCCGATAGATGGCCAGTCTTAGTCACCTTGGCAGCAGGGACAGAGCTCCTACTGATGCTGGGAAGAGCTGGGTTAACAACACAATCCCAATCTTAAGTACAAACTTCACTACTGGTTTTGAAAACCTGAATCAAGCCTACAAGCACTGCTCTGTAACCCCACACAGTAATAATGTACCTGTTTAAAGTCTCTGACTCCATTTGGCATCTATCATCTCTTTTTAGAGCTAAACAAAGCTTTCTGCTACATACACATGGAGTACCTCAGGTGTTCTTCTGAATTACGTACAAGTCTGTAATACCCCAGAACTTAGCCTATACCTGTGAAAAGCTTTATAAGATACTCAGCATTTTCATATGGAGATCTACATTAGATCAAATGCTAGCAAGACAATTTTTCTTGTACCTTTGTAAGTACTGTTATTAAAAGAAATAAAGTATGTAACCTACAGCTGAATAGCTATTCTAATGCAAGGATCATCAATACATACTTTATTTAAAATGGCTTTTGCAATTTTGTACTCTTCCAAAAGCTTTAACTGTGCATTGGCTACTAGTGCAAAATCCATCCACGCTGCTCATGTCAGTCAGGGGGTTACACACTGTATAGCTGTTGGTCACATAATGTCTCATGTACTCTGTGAAGTTACTCAAATTCAGTAGCACCTATTTAGAATGTATGCAGTCATTTAGCAAGCTAAAGTCTATGGTCATTTTGAGACGTATCATTGTGTTACCAAAATACTAAATAAAATTATTCTTACACTACCATTGCTTAGTTTATATACAGCTTTCTAACATCAAGATAAACAAAATTATTATTTCTGAGTTGGAAAGTATTATTGTTTTAGATATTTGTTCATACACTTTGCACCTTCTTCCCATTTCTGGATTTTAAGGTTTTTCCTCCATGCTGCCCTTACAGCTGTAAGGTGTGCCTGCCTTTCATACCTTGCCATCTGTGTTCAACTTCCAAATGCTCCTTGCTAAGAACATTCCCCGCTGTTCACCTCAGCATTGATCTGAATTCTCTCATGTCCTTTGCATTCTTCTAATACCTGTTAATCTCTCCTCAGCCTGCACAATCTCCTATGCTGTGTTCTTCCCTCTGGCATTTCATTTACTTCCACCTCCCCTATTTTCAAGCCCACAGACTGGTTTTCCTTTCCCTTTTTCCCTCCTATATATAGTGCTGGCATCTATATACTGCTGACACTGGGACCAATTCGTGCTCTTTTGGCCTGAGTGTATAGCAGCAGGGCCAGGAATGGAAATCTCAGGGCCAAACAGGCCTTAACGTGCCCTTGCAGAGCAACCTCTCACAAAATGAAGGCAATCCCGTGGTGAAGGGTGGCTGTTACTGCAAATGTAAAACATTTCTTCATGATGAAGCATCTCCCCCACCCCTGGTCTTCTTTTCCTCAGTCTGCTACACAAGCCTGCTTAGTTCAGACCTGTCTTAGAAATGACCACATTTTCCCTAAGCCCAGGGGAGTAGAACAAGAGCTGGGTGAGACAGGAGGCTGGGCAGACTGATGAGCAGTAGCTTCCTTCTGATTTGAGATATTTTTAAGCTGGAGTTCTTCCCTATGGGGAAGGATCTAAGTTCAGGCTGAGTTGGGGAAATCAGGAGCACAAGTTGAAGACAACTTACAAAGACCTCCTAGGAATAGCTAAGGGCCTGTGGAGTAGGTGTAGTGTCCAGAGATATACCTTGCAGTGTGTACATGGCAGGGGCTGGCCAGTGGGACAGCGCTGGTTCAGAGCAGGTGTCCCTGGGTAAAAGCCAAGAGTACCTTCCTCACCAACCTGTGACTGGGTCACCACAGCAATACTAGGCAAATACAGGTTGCTCTTTCTTCATGAAGAAAAGCAGGAAGAATCTAAGCAGCTGTATTCAAGGCAAGAGTTCCTTTAGAAGTCTTGCTCAGGTTGCAGCGATTTCAAAGAATTGGGAAAGCCAAATGTCACCTCACACTTGCTTTCTCTATGTATGTGAGCATACACACACTCAGCCCATCTCCCAGAATTTTACTGACATCCTTTATTCAGGCTGAGATAAGGTATTAAAAAAACCAAAACGAACATCATAAAGCAAAAATGCCCACAATCCCCCAAAACAGGAAGCCTGGAATTAAGCATACATTTCTTGGAGAGCCAGCAGCTGTCAGACCATCCCGCTACATAACAAGGAAGGGAAGCAAGTAGGCTGAACTAGAAGAGTTGATATGGGATATGTTTATACCAGTCAAATGTACCACTACAGTCCTTACGAAACCAATAGAAACTTGCTGGCTCCAGCAGGAGTCAGTTCAGAGCTGCTGAAATCCACAGCAAGAATATAACAGTAAGGAAAAAGGCTCATCAGAACCTGAGCAGCAAGCACTGCTGTAAAAGTGTGTGGGGGATGTTCAGGATCTGTACAACCGCTGTTGGTACCAGCACAGAGCTGGGGCTACCCAAATCAGAGTCTCTCCAGTTCCTTTGCTCTGGGTCTTTGCTGGGTGTCTGGGGACAGCGATCCATCAGTACAGTTAACTCAGGAGATACAGGATGCTGAGGCATTTCAAGTGCACATGGGCAGAGGTAGGGAAAGGAGTGGATTCACAGCGGACTCATTAACGGTGCATAAATCAACTGTAGAGCTATATCGCTTGCTGGAATGGCTGAGAGCTGTCCAAGGAAAATATATGTCTGGACTATAGCAAGATTTCAGCTGGGAAGGAAGTGTGCACAGGGTCTCTGATTTCCAGGAAAAGAGAGGTGGTGATTTTACATTGCTTGTAAATGTATCTACAGACACAATATGCCAGGATTAGGGTGATAAGAACCCGTATGGTATTAAAGATATTCACATCAGTAGCAGGGAACATCAAACTGAGAGAATCAGGACCAAAGCTTACCAGGCTGAAGACAGGATGAGTGATCGTTTTTTTGAACGCTTTGGACAAACAAAAGATGTCAAAAAAGTAAGTCCTGGCTGCCAATTAACTCAAATAATAGATCTGGGAGGTAGCAAACATGGAAACGAGAGCTGAGGAACGAAACACGAGGGATCGGCTGCAGGATTTGAGAACAAAACAATTCTACAGCAAAAGGCCATGGATAGTCTGTCATTCTCCTCGCCTTGGCATCCCCAGTACCTGAGGACAACGGGGAGGAAGAGACAGCCCAGCTGCAACAGTCTGAGCACCTTTTGGGGGAATCTTCCTCTTGACATTCAGAGAGAGCAGTAGAAGAAGTAGGCACTACACCAGAGAGAAACACTTCTGATCTAGAGGGTCTATTCAGAGCGGTTTAGTGTCATCTATTAGAGCAAGCTGAACAGGAAGAGTTTGGTATCGGTTGTTCTCACACTATAGTTTTGTCTTCAGCTGTATCCAGGCTTGCTCAATACCCCCTGAGGAAAGAATGGCATGTACATTGTGGCATGCTCCAGGACTGGGCTTAATCTGTTGTATTATTGGTATGTTTTCAGTGATGGCTTTATTTCCACAATCTCCCTTCTCCAAACCTGAGCTCTGAGAAGAGCATAACTGTTGTCATGCAGAAACAGGCTTCTAAACCTCTCATGATAACAAACACGATCACATTTCCTCTGCTAAAAATAACAGAACACCCTCCACTTATTTAGACTGTTCTGCTCATCATAATAGAAGCGGACATGTGGAGTGTGACACCTTACTCCCAGTACAAATGCAAGATTGACCAAGCAAGACAAAGTTTAACTTCACAAAGCAAGTATGGTTTGCAATTATCTGCAGAAGAGCATGCAACAATACCCCATGCTTCTTTTATGCTTCGTATTCTGTGAAGTATTTCCAAGCTGCAGTTCAAAAATTTAATTCAACTGTATATCTTCTTTTTAATTACACTTTTTCACTCTACAGAGAAAAAGCATAAATTGTGAGGCTATTAATCTTCTGTGGTTCAGGAAATTTAGATAAATTCAGGTTTAAAAAAGTGCCACCAGAAAGTAAGCTCAAACTTCACAATAATTACTCAAATGAAAAAAATGAGACTCCTAGATGAACCTTTGTCTCATTGTAATAAAGCTCATTTTCCTTCCCTTCATTTATGAGTATTGCTGCCGGGACACAGCGCTGTGCTTCAACTTGTTCCAAGACATAACTCTGTTCATCTCTCTGTTTCTGGCAGAAGAGAGGAAGAGCTGTGCCTATACTCCAGAACAATATACCCTGCAGGTAAGCTTTCTGGGCAGCCCTTCCAGGTGGCACAAAACCAAAAGAAAAGTGTTTTCCACCAGCTTTCTCCGGGTAAGAATTCTTTCTCTCATGTGCCTAAAATCCCGCCCAGCCTGCATCTTTCAAGTATATAAGGAGCACCAGTACCACAGCGAGCTGAGGGCAGGTCAACCAGTGGGGCTTTGGCCACAATCATCACAGATAGTGTTTTAAAAAATCAAACAAGGAAGAATTCCCATAAAGGAGGGAAAGAAAAAAAAATCTGGAATAAATAAATAAATATTTAAATTTAGAAGGTTGTCCACAGAATTACAAGGCAGATCCTCCAGTGACATACCTGAACTGAAACCTTGTACAAAAGAACCCCTACTCCTGATGGCATTAAGACCAAGATATTTAGCACCTGTATGTGCAGATTTACAGCACACTGACAATTTTTCCTCTGCATTTGAAGGGTAAGATACTAATTTCCTTGAAGGCATCAGCAGAGACAATACAAAACATTTGTCTCATAATGTATTGATTATACAAGGCTGTTCAAGTATCTTCACGCCTTACTTAAAGCCAGCAAGATTCCTTTGCTATCTTCACAAGGGATCTCTCACCCTAATACAATACTTTTCTGCTTGAGTAAATAGCTCCAGCCTGTTCCCAGAGTTAAGTGCATACAGTAGTTTTTATTTGGTATAAAGCCATAAAACTGCACAGCAGAACAGAAAGGGAAGTTCCTGGAATAAATAGATGCTTCATCAATTGTCTGAATGACTGAAACTGTGAAAGCAGAAGAGATGCATGATAGTTGGACACTAAGGTTAACTTTTGCTCTCAAGAGGACAGATCCCTCTTTCTAGGATCTAATGAAGAGTCAGTTAATGAAGTGACTGGACTTCTTTAGCTCTTTTTATAGCCCCCAGATTGTATTGCCATCAGAACATTAACATTTTCCCTAGAAAAGATGCAGTTAGCACAGCTTCCTGCATCCTTACATTCATATACAGACAAGGTCTTTATGGTATTATGAACAAGTTCCTCCCTGAGGATTTGTCATCCCTCTCTTTTCTTCAAAAATTTCCCTGAAATACACACCACTGTAGGTGTCAAAAGTCAATTACCTCACTTTACCCAAGCCATATATACAAATTTTGATTTTTCTAATAAAGGCACTGTCTGCCTTTGGGAAATCTATTAGCATACGAACTGAAGAAGCAGTTGTTCTTCAGGGTCAATAGCAAAAAAGATTCTCTGTGTTCAGAGGAACAAGTATAGGGAAAATTGTGACAGTTGAGAGGTGAGAAGGAGATCACACCAGAGGAGGAGAAATAACAGGCCAGAGAGAATAGAAAGAAATGTTTTATCCCATGGAGGAGAATGAAAGTGAGGAAAGAGAACAGGAGCAGCTGCTAATGGTAATTTGCCCCATCCCCACGTACAACAACTCCCCAGGGTACTCTAGGGACCACAGGTTGATGTTGATGAAGATACACACACACCCCTGCAAAGGGCAACTCGTCCCATCTGCCCTTTTATCTCCTCAGACAAGAGAGCACAGCCAGCCTGCTCATACCAAACACCTACCATTCCGGTTATTGATGCTCCACGTCCTGCCCTTACTACTCCCACACCAAATGCTAGAGAGCTGTATTTTGGTCTGCTTAGAAACAGAAATGTTAAGCTACAGAACATTGTTGGTGGTGCAGTTAGATTAGGAAAAAAACCATACTCTTGCACTGGTGGAACACATTTCCTTAGGGATCGAGGAAATAAGCGCCACTGTTTTAGCTAGGCTGTGTCACACAATCTAACCCAACTGCCTGATGTCACAGAATCACAGACAGGTGGAGATGAGAAGAAACCTCTGGAAGTCATCTGACCTGACACCCTGATGAAGCAGGGCCCCCTGGAGCTGGTCTAGGTAGAATGCTACCTTCGTGTTAATAACAATTACCCACAGTGCTATGAGAATTTTCCTTCAGGTTTTTTTACAGTGAACACATAGCAAATACGTTCACCACTGGTTCACTTTCCTTTCTTCCTAAAGTTAAATCCATATGGGCATCACCCAGGGAAACACATTGCTGTCCCTAGGAAGTGTTCTTCCAGAGCATCCTTCCCACTCTCACTGGATGAGAAAAACCTTCCCTTCACTTTCTTTAGGAGACACCCCCATAGGCAGGAAGAGAGAAAGGCCATATAAGACAGCATGACTGCCCATCTCCTGCTGTTTTGAGCTGTATTTTATGTGATTTTATGTGCATTTGCTCCCTGCTTCAGCACATAATAGAGAGGATCTCTGTCCAGAATGAACTGTCAGAGACTTTCCTCCTGCTGAACTGAGCCAGTAAGTCGTTCACGTCTTCCCCAGATGTTTCTGTTTTCTGAACTAACAGGAACCACATGTACTCCCGGCTCTCCCTGAAGACCTGGGCCAGCACAAACAGAGGAGGGGGGAATTCCCCACTTGACTTCAGGAACCAGGCGCCTGCAGGAGCAGGCTTGGTCCAGGATGCTTCCCAAGTGAAGGCTCTAACAAAGAACCACTCCCAAACCACTGGGAAGAGGGTACACAGGTGTGACCAACTGTTGAAAATGCCCCTCACCTTCAAAAGATTTTAATCCTTTTAAACTTCTAAACAGCACTTCAGTGTCTTTGATACTTACAGCATCAATTAAGCACTACATGCAGCAAACTTACCTATAGCAGTAGGTGAAGCAGCCATGCAATTTAAGACATGGATAATAAACAGTGCCCTGTTTGCTCACTGAGTTTTAGTGCAGAAGTCTCTGTTTATTGTAATGGTCATCAAGTAATCAAAGAATCTAAGCTTTCCCCTTAGTTTTTAAAAACAAAATGCCTTGTAAAATACTGTTATCTCTTCTCATGTTCCCAAATATTCCGAAAGTTCCCAAAAAACTCTGGTCAGTGCATAGCATCACTTCAGCCAAACTTTGTGGTCAGGCTTTAAGAGAGGAAAACCTATAGAGCAACACCTAAGTCCCTAATCTGGCCACTACATTTTACTGACTTATTAATTTTTTTAATTTACTGCATACTAGGAGTTAAATTTTAAAGATAGGAAACAAATTACAATTTATGCCAATGTAAATCTGGGAAAGGGAATTCAGGCCACTGAATAGCACTTCAAAAATAACTAGATTAGAACTCTACCTTTTCCTTTCCAGTGTTTGGTTTGTTGGTTGGATTTTTTTTTCCTTTGCTCTCTCATTCTTGCATAGATATTGGTGAAAATCACTTGCAGAATGCATGCTTTCCCAGGCTCCAAAAACATTCTATTCAGTTATCAAAAACAGGTATCAAAACTCTACTTCAAATTTTTTAGAGTCTTTCTTTCATCCAGCACACAAAAACATGTTTACAGATGTTCACCAAACCCAGCAAGATTAAACTATGCCGCAGAAGTGGTCTCCACATTTATTAGGAGGTACATCATGTTTTCAGCTTAAATGCATGTGGTTTATTGCCTTTTAGTTCTGACTTCTAGATAGCAGCACCATTTGAAAAGACAGGCTTCAGTGACATATGACTCGGGTCAAATTAGTTTCAGTAGCAGCATAGGCTACACAGTAAGGCTGGAAAGTAGCCCAGTGTCTTTCTAGGATACTTCTTTTCCTTTGTCTAGCCTTGACCAGACTGTACCTTTCTGATATTTCTTTCAAGGTACTGGCCCTCAACCTGTGCTCAGTGACTGCTTGGACTCCTGCAGAGGTCCAATGAATTCCTCCATTGAAACTTCAACTCCTAAGTCAGTTTGAGTCCATTCTTCACACAGGCACTCAGACACGAGTAAAGAACAAATTAGGGAGAATCACCACATCCCTATGCTGGTTTAAAAGAAAAAAAAAAATCAGACCACCCTAATTGCAATTCTGCACTTGCAGTTTTCAACTTTTGACATTCAACCTTTTATACACATTACCAGAGAACTTCTCTGCCAGTAGCCTGCAAGGCATGGCAAAGCCACATATTTTTTCCAGGAACACACTAAAACATGGAGTTAAAGGTCATAATTAACTAAAGCTCCATTCAAAGTCCAGTGATCTTAATGAATATCAGTAAATTTCAAAGACAGTCAGGTTACTTTCCTCTCCCAGATGAGCAAAACAGCTTCCAGGAGACAAAAAGAGCTTGATTTCTGCCTCCATGACCCCAAGAATTATTCTTATTTTTAATGAAACACATTGAGGGGCCACATTGCTGTCAGCTGCCTGCAACTTGGTTTATTTTTAGCTGGTAATATAGTTAATAAAAACCAGGTACAAACCTCATCCTTCTTTAGAAGCACATCTTGGAAATTGGACAGCTTTGCTAAAGTCATTATAAGACAAGATTTTAAGATACATCTAAAGAGCCATAAACCAAACTGTTCTTAATATGTCATAAAAGAGCTGTTTATCTATTTGCATGCATTGAAACATCTGATGTTGCACTTTTCCATTTATAGGGAAAGGCAACCCTGTCAGAGAGACCACACACTATGTCACATTTAGTACCTGTTAGGAAAGTTTCAGCATGATTTTAATTATTTCCAAGCTTGGTAAATCCCCTTCTGCCTCCTTGCTGGAAGGGTTTACATCAATTGAAATGGAGTATCCTGTAAACTGTTTAAACCTCTAAAAAACTTCAATTTGCATCCTAGTAAGCAAATTCCTCTCCTTCTAATTGTCCAGCTACAGCCTTGGCCACAACAATACAAAATGCAGTTTCACAGGTAACATAGTACCTAGAATGCCATCCAGATGTCCCTGTCTTGCTCTCAATACCTGTGATGAATTGTCTGTGCTATCTACAGAGCTACCCTGCACTGACAGAAAAACCAAGAGAGAGCAGATGGGCCACTTGGCTGCAGTGACACCAAACTCAGCTCTTTCAGCATTTGTATCCAAAGGGTAAACTTCTAGAAAAGCTGGGACCACAAACTTGGTATCCTGCATCTATGGCTGTGAATCTGTTGAGAAATTTGCATATCCAAAACCAAACACATTCACTCATCTTAGGACACCATCTTCAGGAGGCAAGACTATCTGGGATCCTACCCACCCGAACCCCAGGGAAGAGCTCAAACAAGGAAAGACAGGCATAGAGACTACACAAGAAGGAGCAACACTTTTGCTGGAAATTATATGAGCACATGGGCCAGGAAGAGAGGCCTCACATTCCATCTTTGGCCCCAGCCTGGTGCAGCTGGATGTACAATGATGTATCATACCCTTGATAATCAAGGGCCAAGGCTCAGCTGAAACATCTCCCTCATGCTGGGCTACCCACAACATTAGAGCCCACAGGCTCTTTTTTTCAGAGCAGAAATACACAGCCAGGTGCAAAGCAGTAACTCTGTAGTCATGCTGTGGCTTTCAGATTAAGAAGCCCAGCATTAGAGGTTTCCACACACAGCTACCCTTGCAGAGGGAAAAATTGAGTTACAACCAGCAGAAGTAATTCTGCCATTAAAAGCAAAGCTGGGGTTGGAGTTCATCGATCTGCCCTTCATATCTTGCTCAGCAAGGCACAGAGGACAGCAAAAGACAATTACAGGAATATATAAGAAACAGAGCCTCTTGGTCTCCTTCAAAAGAGACCTCGGCATCTCGTAGCAAAGGGCAATCTCCACCTGCAGCCAGACATCTCCCCTCTCTTCAGTCTGACCAGCAAGATGAAACCTGAGAGCTTAATCCATGGTAAATTAAAGAACCAGCATGTGTCTTAGTTATTAATAAGAACATTCCAAGAAGTGGCAGAGTTTGTACATATAAGCTGGCTAGGAGAAAAACCTTAAACATTGTTGCATGTCCTAGTTCACAGCTGGGATGCCCACCTCTGCTGACAGAACTTGTTCTGGTAGCACAAGCTTTGTTCTTATTTCTCAATGAAAAAACAATAGCAATAATGAGATCAGGAAACTCTTTTTTATACATT
This sequence comes from Ifrita kowaldi, assembly GCA_013398055.1. Classification (NCBI taxonomy): domain Eukaryota; kingdom Metazoa; phylum Chordata; class Aves; order Passeriformes; family Cinclosomatidae; genus Ifrita; species Ifrita kowaldi. The sequence continues at coordinate 1,907,949 of VZRS01008986.1, read as the reverse complement.
TTTCCCTTGGCAGAAATAAAAGGCCAGATTTATGTTTTGTTTCATACATCACTCCTATTTGGACAAAGACACACATACCCCATTAAGCAGCCTGATGCTGCAGTAGGACTGAACACTGATCTCCCAGTGTGAACAGATCACACAGAGATTTTGATACTGCAGAGCTGGGTCATCTGAAACTTCCTTGGTTCTGGATGTTGCCAGTAAGCCTAAGCTTTCTGGGCATAGAGGAAGGGTGTTTATTACCAAGGGAATTCAACTGGTCCTTACAGTAACAGAAGATGGATTACGTTAGCAGGACAAAACTTCTGGTTATGCCTGAGCACAATAAATATCAGGTGCTTCCAAAATATTTCTGCTTCACCTCAGGATGGGGTTCCCAAGCTTTCAAGGCAATATCCCCTAGAAGTAATTTAGACACATCTAAATTTACATCTCCCATGTAAAAGGACAACAGCCTGCCCATAATCTTTCTGTGGAAGCTTTCATGTAAGGAGATACAAGTACTGCAGTTGAGTTTCATATTTTTGCAGGAGGAAGACAAAAGGATTTGGACATAGCCCTTGCCATGATTAATCATTGAATAAGGAGTTATCCCAGCAAATGTTATATTGCCAAACATCTTCCACACAGATGCACATTAGCGTTGTTTCTCCCTTGCATTTCAGGAATTAGTAAATAATGCTGGGGCCAATTCCCAAACACAAGGTGATTTTAGTAGACCACCTTGTTTGGGACCAACCCACAGCCACCAACAGTTAAATAGTTAAATTTAATCCCTTAAATTAGACACCATTAGTAATGTCTGACAAAATGCAAACATAAACAAACTCAGGGCATCCATACACCTAAGCCAAGGGCAACCATGGGATTTAGGGGCAGACAAGTCTCTTCATTCCCAAATGGCGGATACATCAGTTTCTCCAATAAGGGGGTTCATTGCCAGGTTTAGAGCATGGACTGAGAACACCTCACAGGATGCAGACACACATGCTATGTCAGGCATTTGAACAGGGAAGGCTGCAGACCCTGAGGGAAACAAAACCATGAAGCTACACTGTGAGATGCCTTAATTCTCCCTGGTCCTTGCATAGCCTGGGATCCCAAGCAGGCTCATGAATTTCACTCCATGATCTAGAAACAGAAGAGCTAATTGTAGCACCACCACATCAGTGCAGCCAAGCCCCTCACCAAACCTCTCTCTAGGGCTTCCTGTAACCACAAAACTTATGTGTGCATTTCCAGCCGTAGCCCTCATAGCAAGCCCAGCCCTTCCCTAGGGAAACGGATGGGTGTCAAGGAGAAGATCCTAGGAAAAGTGCTTTGCTAATCACACTTCCAGCTCCAGGAAAGTGTTCATGTCCCCAGGCAATCTTTTCATCAAAATTGCATCTGAATGCCAAAAATTAAGGAAATGAAAAATGAGTAAAGAACAAATTAAAATCCCATAGCATTTAATTGTGGAATCAACAAAACGCTGTGTTCCTGGAACAAGCACTGTGCCCCAGGCATCTCAACAACTGCTGCCCTGCACTGAGACAGGCTGAGTCTGCTCGGTGTCCCACTGTCCCAGCCAAATAACAGCTGGGAACCCACGAGACTCAAAGCAAAAATCGTGGTACGTGTCAGGGTTTCTCCTTTCCTCCTTTCTTTTTTAATGTTTGCAGTACTGTCCTGAATGTGACTAACGAGAGCAGCCGAAACAATGGATGTGGCTTCTGCAAAGCAGCGCGCTGGCACAGAGGGAATCACACGGCTGGTGACTCAGTGGCTGCCCAGCATCACTGTTTCCCCCACATGTGCCCCTACAGGCTGATCTGCTTATTAGGATACAACCACAGATCACTGCCATGGGATCTCTGTTTAATGCAAGCATAGTCATGGCGCATTTATAGATTTCTTTAAAAATTTAATTGATTGACATGCCTCCTTGCAAATTGATTTCAAGGAAACGTTAAAGCTACTCTCATGAGGGAAAAAAAGGGTTAATTAATAAGAAAAATATAATTCAAAGTTAACACGTTCATTCTGGTATTAATATGATTTTTCTCAAGTTCTTACTGAATTATCATTATGATAAGATTGTGCTGGAAACTGTTTTCTTTCCTACACCACAAAATCTGTTGGCTCCTCCCATCCCTTAAGTTTACAACCAGTTTAAAAACTGCAACTTTTGTGATGTGAAAAATCTAACAGCAAGTTCCTTCTGTGCTGAAAGACCATGAATCTCTGTAAGGCTGTCCCAATGCCGGCAATACCAAAAATTACTCAACCTGTCTGAATACAAGATATATTCTTCTGAAATTTGTCACTAACAACTGGAAAACCTATTATGTCATTGGAAAAAAAGAAAACGTGTACTTGAGCAACTGGGCTGCTTTGTACCCAAGTTTCCACATCACCTGTATTTTATTCTAATTATATTGAGCAACTGGCTGCAATTTCCCACATCTCTGGTGCAAAAAATATTTTTGTAGCTTTTATAAGATTCTGAAAAAAGAGATGCTCCACTTAGTTGCAAAAGCTGATCCTATCTGATAAAACAGGTAAGTAATTAGAAATACGACCGAGTAACTCAGTAAACACAGCATTCCCTCCCCTCAGTTGTACATATTGTATGCACTAAGCATTAAATATTTTGGAGGCTGTACATAGTAATGAAGATACCAGTGCAGAAATAAAATGCTGCACTAATGTTCCAAATTTCTCTGTTTCTGACTGCCGTGTGTCAGAAAAACCAGAATAAAAATCAAAGCCAGCTCCAGAGAGGAGGAGTCACAGAAAATCAACATTGTAAAACAGAATTTGTCAGAACCCATGGAATCTGAAGTCCTGGAGATGTACACAGCTCTGGTCAGGACTTAATTTTTATGGACACTTTCCCTTCTGGCCACAGGGCCCCAACTCCCTCAGGTCAAACCTACTGACAGGCCTGTGGTTCCTGCCCATACACTTGGCAGAAAAAGCACTTCACAGCCCCTGCAAAGCTGCCTCTAAAGCTCACTGGTTTAAGGTTACATTTTGAGTTCTCCCTACTTGGAATATGACTCAAAATACCACTTGTTTTGGCAAGAAAACTGGAAGAGATTCAGTGTAATAGGGGTGAGCGGACCAGTTATTAGAATCTCAGCAGGAGCCTTTCAGGGATGCACTTCAGCCTCCACATACTTAAGAGCTAAGACAGCTTCAGTCTTGCCTGAAATTTCTCTCCCCTCCCCACTCCCACGGGATTTACTTCACTTTTTGGTGAACAAGTATGGAGTTCAGGAAACCAAAAAAGAGTCAAACATAGCACAGATGGGTATTAAGCAACCCTCCTTGAGAGTTTCTCTGCAAACCATAATCCTTACTTACAAAAAAATCACCCTCAAAAGACAAAACCCCTCCTCAACACATAAAGACCTCCCCCCCTCCTCATCCTCCTCTTCAGCCACAGACTCCCTGGAAGCAGATATAGTGTTTTGGGAACCATCATCCAGACAATAGAGAAAGGGTTGATGGACTATGTGTTGATTCCTACTGACTCAGTAACCCCTTCATGGAGTTTGCAAGCTCACAGTTGGAGAAGGCAAGGCAAAGGAAGTTAATACATTAATTTACAGCATCTTTCACCTTTTTCTTTACCACCTGCCTGCCCCAAATTGAACATGTAAGAGACTTCCACTAGGAACTGACAGTTCTATATAAAGATGAGCCTGCAGGGTTATCATCTAGCATTTCCTCTCCAGCACACAAGGTATCCGGTGTTCAACAGATATTTTTCCTGTCTTTCCTCTCAGAGGGAGGTCCAACTATCTGCTGTGGCAATTTCCTTTCATGAAGGAGTTTTAACTGTGCATTTAGAAGTTATGATATAAAAGGATGTGCAGGCAGAGTCTTTCTCGAGTTTTCACTTCACACATGGATGGAAATTTCAAAAAGTTCACAAAGTAATCAAGTTGCTTATTAAAACTACAAAACACAGCAAATTATATCTATTTTAACTCCTCTATTAAACTTATGGATATATCCATCCACACAAATATTTTTGTATGTATATACACACACAGAAGCTGTGGTGTCCCTACAATTTCTTCTCATGCAATTATGATTCTGCATTCAAAACCAGACAGCATCCACAGCAATCCTATCAGAGTAAATCCAGTGCAACACAGAAATCAGGATGTTGCCGTGCAGGTGAACCCAGTCAGGTTGTTTGCCCTCAGTCGGTACCATTGCGGATATACTAAACATTTGCTTCTGTTCTGCTGCTCACAGTTTGACATAAGAAAAGCTCCTTCACCTAAGTTCCTTCTCTAGCTTGAATTTAAGGATGAAATAACCCCCCAAACTGTTTAGAAGAACACAGCACCCCTTTGCTTTCATTTAAGGCTGCCAGCTAACGAAGCAGCTCTCAGCTGGTGGAACCAGCGCGACGTCCCCCCGCAGAGCGCTACAGACGGAGCCCTCCCTGCCCGCTGGCAGCAGCTGCCGACTGCCCCTCGCCCACCACGGGCTGCCTGCAGGGCTGTCGGGGGGGGGGTCGTAACTCGGCGCTGTAACCAGTTATGGAAGAAATGGAATGAAATACTGGCAGTTAAAATGCATCCTATCCCACAAACCCGAGCCACAGCAATGTTTTCACATTGCTGTCCTAGCTTTATTTGAGCACATATTTAACAGTAACAAGCTCTTACCACAGAAAAACGGCAGCTCACAGGCAATGCATTTGAAATGTCTTTTCTGCCTTGTATTTTTCCATATAAATTTAAGTTGGTGAACATGAACAAACACGTCTTTTGAAGAAAATAAAGTAGAAAATGACCATTTTCGTTTCACTGTCACTTGCCACACTAAGCAGTGCCCCAGAGCACACGGCAGTGACGGAGCCCTGGAGCATCCCCTCAGGTGTCACGGCAGGCCTGAGCGGAGTCAAAGCCCTGCACAGGAGAAAGTCTTGCACGTAGGTAGCTACGGGCTCAAGACTTAACACGCCTCCCCACAGGAGTTACCAAATCCTGTCGACCTTTGGTTAGCTCTCCAAGACACAGCTTCCAGATTTTCTCTTTTAACTTAATGCCGGCTGGTGCCACGAGCAGACTCGCAGGCTTGTGAAACACCCACCATTACGGTACCCCCCACACGTATCCCACACACACTCCTCCTGACGCTGACACAGCAGGGTGAAGCTGGATACCCCACAGAGCACGTACTCACCGCTCCTTCGCCTCCAGGCCAGCAGCTGCCGCAGGCTCAGCCGCCATCCTGCAGCGACACAGCTCCCGAGCCACCACAGCACACCCCCGAAGGACGCTTAGCCGCTGATCACACGCACCAATGTGCCAATTCCCCACTGCCAGGGCTCACCTGAACCCCATCAGCGGTGGCTGTCCCCGTTGCTCAGCCAGGTGTGCCGCCTGTCCCGCCTGCCTGGCTGCTGCTGCTCACCAGCTGGGGCACTTGCTCACACACTCTGCGCCAGAGGCACAGCTGTGTGCCTGCGGGCAGAGCTGCACGGGCTCTCCGCTCCAAACCAGCATAAATGCTTCCCAAGGCTTCGTCTTCCCTGACAGCATTTTGGGGGCTGATCGAAAGAGTAAAAGAGGTCTAAAAAGTGAAGCCTATTTTAGCACTTATTACTGTGTGTGTTCTCCACGTGTTTTTCTTACATATTTTATTTCAAACCCTCCTCATGGGTGAAAGAAGCCTTGTTAGCCCCATTATTTCAGATGTGGAAATAAGTTGTGGGAGGGAGGAAAAATTCTGTGGCGTGCAATAGGCTAGAGTAATCACAAAATTCCCCCTCTAAAGAAAATAAACTAATTAACTTTAGAGAAATCATGTATGGTGGATAACTAATTAAAAGTACTGCTCAAATGACCATACAGATCCAGGTCCAGTAGTTTGTGCTTTTTTCCCCCCTTGATCTATTGTTCTGAATTTCTCCCATGACAGCTGAAAATACCTGCCTTCTCATTTCCTGAATCAACCTGTTGGGACATGTAGGAATGGCTGTAAAAAGGGCATGAAAGCAGTGCACCGCTAGAACAAGCTGGACTGGGTACTAGGATGTACAGAAGTAAATGTCACACAAGGCCATGCAGGCACATTTCAAAATCTCATCCTGGCACAAAGCCTGGGACTCACTGATGTCCAGAGGCTGTTTTGCCATGCTCTCAATGGCACCAAAATGCCACAGGACAAATCACCTGAAACTACTCTTCAGCGAGACAAACACTTCTAAAACAAAGATGACAAATGACCGTGGGATCATACACTCAATTATGGTCTTCTGTGCCAGCGTGCACTGGTAATTCTTGCTCAGGAATTCATGGTGAAGGCACCAGCAACATGGTTGTGTTTGAAACTGCCAATACCCATACACAGGTGGTATCAAAATCAACACACATTCTAGCAGTGCTTTTGTATGAACCCCTCATTGCACTTGAAAGTGTTGCATTAGATGTATTCTGCTGTTCTAATTTGAAAAACATATTTTATTACTGTTTTAAGACTTCATATATGATTTTTCAGGGCACTATGTAAGCTGGCCTAACATTCTGCAAAACAGTAATCCTTAACCCAGAGCCACAGTCAGGAGCTTTACAAATGAATTCTCATTTCTTCATAAATTATCCTCTTCCAAGATTAGGAAAACACAAGTAAATCACTGAATCTACTTGGCTGATTTGCCACATTTTTCTGAACAACAAACAAGAACATTTCTCTCTGGAGACTGAAATTTCAACAGCCATGTTGATTACCTTTATCCATGAATCAGAAACCTGAACTTAGTCTGGAAAAAGCACACCCATATTCATGCCCATATCCTCAACACATGTTTAGGTTACAACATTCCCAGTAAATATTGTGTGGCTCTATTTTTATCTTATACACGTCGGCAACTCAAACCAGCTCATAATTAATCTTAATAAACAAAACATATGAAGAGTGGACAGACAGTGTTTGCGTGTGTGCAACTTGGGTATGTAGCTAAGTAGCTTAACCCCACAGTCACATCATGGGTCAGCAGCACTACCAAGCACAGAGCTCGGATTGTTCATATTCAAGTTCACACTGGATCCCACAGATACTTCTAGAGTAACTGGTTGTTTATTTAAATGAGTAAAATATTTCCTAAACAAAAAAAAAATTATTAATGTTTCACATTCTTAGTTCCAGTGCTTCATTTCCCAGCGTCACATATGCATGGGTTACACAAACATAGACAGGGCCAGAAAAGCTTACTCCTTTTTGTATTGTCAAGACAGTTTGATTTGTTTCCTCTCCAAGGAACTTGGAAGCCTGTAAGAAGGAAAACTGCCGGAAAATAAGAATATAACCTTATGCGCAGAAGTAAAAAGAGCAAATAATAATGCTGGCCCTTTGGAGTTACTCCTTGAGTTTGCACTGGATGAATGCTGCAATACAATTTTGTCCCATTACCACAAGATTTCCTGATTTGGAGTAGTTGTAATGCACTACTGTGCCCACTGAATAAAACACCACAGGGCTACCTTCCAGAATTCCAGGAAAATTCCAGAAAACCCACCAATCTTGCTGGAATTCATAATACCTCCCTACAGCTGTAGGTACTTCAAGCAGAAGGTGATAAGGTAGTAATGGCTGAAGATAAGCAGATCCAAATGAGCTGCTGTGTTTGGGTTCAACATGGCTGGATCTCTGTTAGTCATTTCTTCATTGTATTTCTTTTGTTGTTACTTCGGTTTCAGTGCAGTTTTTTGCTTTTGGGGGTCTTTGTTTTTTAGTTCAGGCTTTTAATAGTATAATAACAGAGTTGCAGGCATGGATTTAGGTGAAGGGGGTTTTTTATTGAACTGGACATAGGACTTGTCACTTTCTTTTCTAGATCATCAGCTACTCACCACTGGTGGGCAGCTTTCTAATTGACTGCAGAAGTCAGTGTATTGATATTACTACACAGAAATGAATATCTCACCTCTGCAGAAGGAAAGACAGTACTCTAAACAAAGTAGTATGAGAGTATATCTCTTGTAATCATTTCCACGATGTGTCTGTGGCCAATTGCTACAAAAAAAAAGTATCACGTGCTTTGTGTGTTGCAGAGGGACAATTGCAAAGGGATTAGGATTTGGTGACAGAAGCCTGAGCTTCACCACAAGAAATAAAAGTTACCTCAATCATCACAGATGGCAGAACTAGTAGATTTAACTGTAATGAAGCACATAAATTGTGGTACCAGGCCAAGGCCCCCTGAGCTCACTTTTTTCAAGTATGTAAGGCAACAAATTACCAAAGAGGATTTAGAGTGTATATATGTACTGGAGGAGAGACCAAACAAGAGATGTCACAGCAGAAGAACTGAAGGAGGTGCCATAGCTTCAGGAAGCCTGCAGCCCCATCTACTCCACATGGCTTCAAAGCCCGCAGGGGGTTAATAGAGAATCACAGAATCTAGCTCCTCCACAGAGACAAAACTACGGAAGTCACTGTCTGCTTGTGGATATTTTAAACAAAAAAGAAAACATATGGCCCTCTGGAGATATGCTTGCTTTTTCTCCAGCTGGTATGACACAGAGAACAGATAGCCTGGGCCTACAACTAAATGCAAAAGCTTTATTCCAAGGAGCAATTAGGTAATAATTTAGGGAACGTGCTTCAATTTTAAAAGTTCTCAGATTAGCAAAGCAGAAACAAAAAATTTGAGAATGCTCATGTATACTAACTAGGAAAAACTTCTAAAAGCACAAAATATCTTGGCCATTTCTTACCTGTGTGAGTAATATTTCTGCAAACTACAAAAGACAATTTAGAATGAATAATTGAACCCAACCTTTTCTCTCCCAGATGTTAATTTGTAATTCCACACATACACTAGTAATGAGCAAAAATGAAAACAGAGTAATGGGCTTAATTCAGAAGGCTGAAAAGAAAGATCAGTAATTATATTTATAAAATCAGAAATTTCATTTAAAATGTAACCACGTGAATTAAAACCATGGTTATAATAAATAGTCAAGGGCAGTCATGCACATCTTTAAATTCAAGTCTTGAAACATGCTGATAAATATTTCAGAGTACAAACTCATTTGGTAGTCTGGGCCTAAACACTGGGCCAGTGTGTGCAGACACAGCCCACCGACTTCTCAATCCCTGCAGGAGTGCCTATGGCTCATAGGGAGTTGGGAGCTGTGCACTTCCCAGGGACAGCAAAGCCAGGAGGGATCTTAAGAAGTCATCTAGTCCAACCTCTACCAGAGGATGAACTGTGCCTTAAACACTGCCAATGTATGAAAGCTTATACATTGATTAATCTTTTTATATTAAAACTTAGGTAAATGATTTTCTAATGTTCTCAGGAAATGTATTGCAGGGCTCTGCAAAGTTATAATCAGGATTACTTTCTTCTAATGCCTAATCTGAACGTAGGCAATTACCTCTTGTCCTATGAACAGGGAATTTGGAGAACAAGGTATGGGTGGTTTTTTTACTGTCTTCTCTGCAAAAGCTTTTTACAAATGTGAATACTCCTTTAGTCCTTGCTCCTGCAGACTAAACACACCAAATTCTTTCACACAAAATAATGTTGTCTAGCACTCTCATCTTTCTGTCTCTCTCTCTGCTGGACTCCTTCCAATTAGCCCCCAACCTCCTTCAAGTGTGGTGCCTGAAACCAGATACAGTGTAACAGCACAGACCTCATTAGAACTTATTAGGCCTAATTAGAGGAAAAGGTTGTTTCATGCGAATTTAATGGGGAATGCTTATTTATTCAGTCTAGTATGAAATTTGCTTTTTCACAAAAACACGACATTATTGACCCATGATTAACTTGCCACTCACTGGAATCTGCACGTCCTTTTCCACAGTTACAACTAGCCTGGTCTCCTCCAATCTCTTTCTGTTAATTACTTCAATTCAAGACTTTATATTTGCCCTTAATGAAGCGAATCCTAATTTCAGCAATTAATGTCAGTAACTTCTTGTTCTAATCTATTCCTCCAATACACTTTCAGCTTTCATCATCAATAATTACTTGTAAATGAAGTATCTATGGCATAATCCAATTTATTTTATAAAGGATATCAATTAGCATAAAATTGGTTTCAGTAAAGGCCTCCTTATTACATCTTGCTAGGTGACAGTGAATTGTTAACAACAACACTAAGTACAAATCACTCTTGTAGATTCGTTTAAACCGTGCTTCCTGCACTGGCTATGAAAATGCCCAAAGCAGACTTTAGCAACAGCCCCTTACCAAAGTAACGACGTATCATCTTTCCATCTTCCCTGTTCACAAGTCAATTATTCTGTGTGAATCACAACACTCCATGATAGAACAAACTTTTGATAGGATTTATCTTTCACAGTATTTCCCCTTTTCTCTGAAATAACGTATTTTAAAAAAGGACTTTTCTTGAATTGAGAAAGACATATATAAACTATTTTTCCACAGAATGAACATTAGAAAAAAGTAAAATGCATATTTCAGTTTGTGAAGGTTTCCCTGTCCCTGCCATGAAGTGGTCCACATCATCTTACACATCAAATAGATCAAGGGAACATATAATTGTCCTTACTCAATTTTATGTTCTTTAACAGAAATGCCTACTTCCAGATACACTCCCTGCATCTAGATTAAGATCCTGAATTAAAAGCCAATGACAACTGGCCTTTTTTCTTCAACAGAGTTCAGTGTATTCTGGATCACGCCAGGGGTGAATGGAAATTCTTTCCCCATCTGCTACATTTTATTGAAAACGCTGCTGTCCTACACACTCAGACAGAAGTAGTAGGTCTTTAGTAGTCTATTTTTATGTACAATTTATGTTACATAGATGATACAAAAGGTTAGTGATGGACACATGCTGGACTAGGTTCTTCAAGGACACTGATGACACCACGTTAGGTAACTCTTCAAAGAGAGAGCCAGACTTCACAAACTTGATGGAGGTCAAATCCATTAAACATCACAGCTGTAACAGATTAATCTAAACCACTTCATTTAATTGGTCTGATCTTTAATATTGTACTTGATGTTACAAACAAATTAGAGCTTTAATATTTCATTTATAAAATTTTCACATTTCTTTGTAAAACCAACAGCAGGTTTAAAGTAAAAAGAGCTTTGTTGCAGCAACAGCTTTCTTTAACTTGAACAAGATTGTAATTTTTTAAGAATAGAGAAATGTGTAAACACAAATATTCATGATTTTCTTCTGTACACATCTGTGTAAATTAGTTGATACAAATATAATTTACTATAGAAACATTTTTTGTTTGTTTATGCTACACACAGTTCTATCCTGGCATCACATACTAGTTGATTGATCTTTCAAAGTGAGATTTATTCCTTGTGCATTCTAACCCCCAGTATGTCCATTGCCAGCAGTGGACTTCATGTTCAGAGAATCAGACTCACAGTGTCAGAAATCTAAAATTAAACTTCAGTACAAGATTATAAATAATCAAAAATGAATGTATTATTTTAGTATCATAATCGCCAGACACTTAAAGGCCATGATCCAAGACAACCAAAATCAATGACTGTTTTTCCATTGACTTAGCTGAAATTCACCCGCAGTTTTCAGTCACTGTAGATTCTCACTTTAGTTTTGCAATTTTATTACAGTATGAAGAGCTAAAAGCACGTAATATCAGAGCTTCAGTGTGAGAAGTAAAGCCTCTAAGTCCTTCTGGGCCTCTTTATCCTGAAAGAAACAGACAACCATGCATCAACTTAGAGAGGATAAATCCCTTCATTTGCCTAATATGTGCCTATCCACATTTCTTTACTAACAACAGACATAACACACAACTGCAACAGCCACAAAATGTAAAGACTGCCTAGTAAGTTAATTTATCAGTGGATACAAAAATAAAGTTTGAAGTGAAAACAAGAGCCAGATGGCAGCCCTCCCTTTACAGCTCTGTTAAAGCACTTAAAATGTTAGCCCACAAATAGTCTTCTCAGCAGACCAGTAAGCCCTTCAGCCTGGGAATAACTTTTATTGGTGTGCTTTGCATAAAGTATTGCCTTGCCTTATACCTGATGTAATCTTGCATCCCGACCACGTGCAGTTTTTCTAAAGATATTCTGTGATGTTTGCTAATGATTTATTATGCAACTAAGAAGAAAACATTGGAAATGTAATTCATGATATAGGTTAGATTGTGGTTTCAGTGCATACAGCCACACCTACCTGTAATAACCACCGTGGGCTGACTGCACCCTCAGTATCTTCCACACTGGGCTCTGCCTGTGCTACTGGGCTCACAGCAGAGTGGGGCCAGTGTGGGAGCAAGAGGCAAGTGACCTGCTGTGCTCAGAGCCAACACTACACTGTACTCCTAGGGCAGCAGGAAAAGGCTCCTCTTAGGCCAATGTGTTAACTGCACAGCTTGCATGGGGCTTTAAACCTATCCCAGGCCTGAGACTGTCTCACAGGTAAGCAGTGACATGTTTTGGCTGTTCCATGTATAACCTGCTTGGAAAGGGGCACAGGCATATAAGCACGTAACCACAGTACAAAAACTCCATTATTCTACTTATTTTTAAATGTCTCCTGTATATAATCTGCTTCCTTTAGCTGCTGCTGCAAAACTTCTAGCTTGCAAAATGCACCTTGGTTTAAAACCACATTTCTAAAATATCAGCGCCTCATACCTGTAGGCTTGTAGGCGTCCAAACACCCAACACATGCACCCATGGAACAGTGCAAGTGAAAAGTACCTGCACATCACAGATTTTGCTAAGTATTTCTAATGAGAGGGACCAGTAATAACAATGCCACAGGATATTCTGAAAGAAAATACTGCAGTCATTCAGTGAAGTAATCACTGAATTTCAGGATCACTTCATTACCCAATCAACCAAAGAGCTGGAACAAAACACAGAACATTTTAGAATATATTTTATGGGTGAAGAAATTCCTGCTTCTCTTTATTTTCGTTAGTTGTCTATAATGTCATGGAGGAACAGAGAAGAATATTGAGATGATAGAAACCATATGCCAGACATGTCAAACTACATTATATTATTGGTCTGGATTAAGGCATTAATACATTAGCTGGACACTTCTCTTGGAGTTACTGCCTTACTCTCACTGGCAACAATAGGCTAAACTATCTGCCTAATCATTTATCAGAGGCCTTAAAAGGCACACACTGCAAAGCCAGTAAGCTCTTGCCAAAATACTCTAACAGCGGGAAATGTCATACAGCATTGAGCAGCCCTTAAACTCCACATCACTACAGGCTGTCTGGAGAACCACGCCGTTGCTTTCAACAAAAATTGAAAAACTCAACATTTTCCCTTAATTCAGGGAAAATACACTCTTTTCTGTACTGACTGTGGTCAACTTGTGAAAATTATTCTAAACTCCATTAAATAAAAAAAGTTAAAAGACAGACATTGTCCCATGATAATAAGAAATGGAAACGTTTCATTGTATCTGGTCGTACTCTTACAACACTTTTTTAAGCTGAAAATTATAGAGATGCAGGTTTTCTCATATCTGAATAGTGTTCAGCATTTCATGGGTTGATGGGATTCTCTACTCATTTTGCAGGATACAGCACTTTAAAAATATATCTCCAAATAGTTTTGGATAATTGTCTCTCTCTTTAGAAGTAAAGGATTATATTGGGCAATGATCTTTACAAGTTGCAAAGGTCCAGAAAATATTGGGCAATCTTCCCTGAATCTTCCTCTGGGCTTAGGAAAAAGAACGGAACAAACCCATGATTGTTCTAAGAAGTGTCTGGAGAAGAAACTGCAAACGTGCAAAGTATTCTACCTCTGGTTTGCCAGCTCTAAACAGGACTACATCAGTAAAAGCAGGAATTACTGTTGCAAACTACTTAGTGGGCTGCATTAATTGAGCCAGCAGCTTCCAGTCAATAAGAACTGATATGGCAAAAGCATGGAAAAAAATCAGTAATGGCATTAAAAACAAAGCTGAGAGTGATCAGTGAAGGGAACTATTATGTCACCTTTGGATAGAGTCCTTCCAGACCAAGAGGTGTGTCACGCTAAAAGGAGAGAGAAGCCACAACTCTGTTCAGTGTACCAGTTTCCAGTTTTAAAGGTGAAAACTTCATTAATGCCCAAAGCTTGACTGCTAATGGAAAGACAAAGTTGTCTTGGGCCAACTCTCTTCCTTGTTGATTTCTGGGTCTGTGGCTTTCTGAAAATGAACAATAAGGCTGGCTTTTTTTTTTTTTTTCAGATAGCAGGCTCTCCCTTTAGAGTGTGGCAAGCAGAAGGAGAGGTACAAGCCATAGGAGGAATGCAATAGACTTGCGTCAGTCCCATTTGTTCACCCTGAGGCTTAATTCAGCACTGACTGAATACATAGCCATTTTCAATCCTGTCTTTCTACTGTCAAGGCTTACATTTATTAAACACTCCTTATATCATTTTCAGAGTTGAATATGAGTTCAAAATGTTCTGCAAACTGCTACACAAAAGGTATTCAAATCACAGGGCCAGGGACTGTATTTTGCCTTATTCCTATTTTGTTGCTTTACTTTTAAGTTTCATCATTCACAGGGGATATGCACAGGAAAAAAAGACCTGGGAGGCCAGGGACTGAACAAGGGGAGAGAGGGAATTGAAAACAAGAGCAAGAAGGAAGAGAGAGCTGGTGGGAAAAAGGGAATGATGGCTTAACTGGAAGTAGTCCACATTTTGACAGTTCATTTCTGCTTAAAAAATTTACTGATACATATACACAGAGAGTTACATATATAAATGTGCATGTAAAAATTACGTGGCAATTAAAGCCAAGACAGAAAGATAATGATTTTACCTTCCATCTCTGCTAATTATTTCCTTATGCACTAACACAGTCAACCCAGGCACTGCACATGTGTGCACTTGTTGACAAAATCCCAACTATCAACAGAGAATGATACACCCCCATGACCACAACCAAAATGGTTACACCAGCCAACGAAAACATAATTGTGTGCAACCACTGCCAAATCCCAAACTGACATGCATCCTGTAGGGTTTCACTGAAGTCAGCAGAGCAGCATGGTATATTAAATGAGCTGGGCTGCAAGGGTGGTCCAAAGCTGTATTCTGATATGCAGTAACAGCAATGAGGTGCTGAGAGACACTCCTGCTTTTGGGTACAGCTGTATCATTCCCTCACAGCTCCAGGAGAAATCCTGGACTATAACAGAAGAGACTCCCAAACATGCAAAAGGGTTGTTAGAGAGCAATAGCTCTTGTGGACAGTACAAATCATACAAAGCTAAATGCTATCCTATCCCTTCTCGGTTTCTGACAGACTCTCACAGATGGTGTGACTGTAGTGTGCACTAACAATTGTATAATACCATCAGTTTTCTCCTTTGATACTGCAATACACCAATGCAATCATCCTCGTGCCACCTTCTATATGACTGCTGTATGCCACAAGCTAGGGCATTCTATGTTGTTTCAGACTATCACTACCTTCCTCTGGGGATTAACAATGACTTCTCAAGGCTTTTAGGATGAAGGCAAGCCCAGCTTTAAAATACGCAGCTGACAATAATTACACATTTTCAGATATTACTTCAAGTAGAGGGAAAAATACCCTTTCACACCCAGAAGAATATGAATAAACAGTTCAGCTCATTCAAAGATTACTGCTGAAAATTTACAAAATAGCAGCATACAATTTAGAATAGTGAATAATCATGTAAAATTTTAATCACTGGTTCTTTTCTAACTTGAAAGACTAAATTTCACCTATGATCTTTTGATGTTCAAGACATTCTCCTCTTTCTGTCCGGCTGCTGCCTCTCCCATGATGGCACCTAAAGCTTTTCTTTCTGCGCAGTCATTGCTGAAACATTGCTGCGAACACAACCACACCCACTTACAGCCCCCTCACAAAGGTGCCCATCAAGGCTTTCCTTCACCCTGTATATCGCCTCCAAGACAAAGTATTTCAAAATCCCAGAAGTTTGACTTGGCCCAGCTAGTCTACAAAAATTCAAGATAGGTTTTTGCAAATCCATTTTTGTAATCCTGCAGTGCACCACCACCTCTGTGAATACTGCTCCCACTCTGCCCCTGCAACATCAGAATGCCAGCAGAGGAGACACACTCCACACTTCGGGGAACTGGCTGCTGACCAGTCTTGCTGGACTAAGAACTATGCTAAAACTGTGTTCCCTTTGACTGGATGTTGAAACGAATACTGTGTGATAGTCAGTTTAATCATAAATATAATAAGCTTGATATTTATCAGGATAGACTTCATCCTTATGTATGAAACTGTGACACTACAAAAAATATCTTCATCACTCTTCAGAATCATTTTCAGAGGGAAAGAAGAAATAAGTACACAATGCAAACAAACCTTTTTTCAAGAACTTCAAAAACATGCAGATAGAAAATTGATCTAATCACTAAAAGACTATTCTTTGAAGTGCAAAATAATGTAAAATATGGGCAGTCTCAAATTATTTTAGCAGCTCTTTAACAAAGGTATCATTTTCCCCGAGAATTTTAGTTTGAAATCTGACCTCTTTATAATGTTTTTAAAAAGTGTATTCCTTGACCTTGAAGCGGTCCCATCCATTGTATATAAACCCACTAATTAAGGAATAGTTTTTTAAAGCACACTCAAAAAATATTTTAGCTTTGAGTTCGTGGTAGCTATTAGGAAACTCTTGTTCAACTCCACAAACAGTACTAGCAGGAAAACAACAGCCTAGAATTCAAAATGAACACAAATCTGAACACTTCCATTATTTTTCAGCTGAAACACCATCAAATTTTGCTGGCCTTTTGGAGGACAAATGTGCAAAAAATCTAAAGCAACAAATATTCTCTGAAAAGAATGACATTTTGTATTGAGCTGAAGATGTTGTGAAAAGAAAATATTCTGGTCGATGAGAAAACAAAACCACTTTTATAAGGTTAGCCCAAATTGTTCACAGTTTCAATTGGTAATTGTTTCAAAAACAGGTCATAATTTGTAACCTTCACTTTAAAAGCAGGAGTAAATTACTTTTTTCTCCTCAAAATCCTACCCAGAAGGGCAGATTACCATCGCAGCTTCAAATGAGATCTGTTGGAAATATCACAACAAGGTCTGCTCGTATGACCAATCTATGGTGGCTGGAGTAGGTATTTTTTGGAAAATCTTGAAAATCCTGATACACAAATGGTCTGTTGTAATAGAACAGCTGACGGGTCCTGAAGTTTATAGCTGACCTCTCGTCCATCCCTCTGCAGCTCCCACTTTTTTCCTTAGAGACAATATTAAAAATAAAATTAATAGCCAGGGAGATCAATTATGGTGATGTAAAAAAAGTGTAAGGAAATTGTATGAGCATGATTTCTCCTCAGCAGCTGCATTCTTGTGTAAGCCTTCAGCCATTGTTGCTGCCTATTACTGCATTTATCACCTCCTCCACATGCGTTTCAGATGTCACTGAGGCTGAAGCAGTCTTTAGCTCTGCTTCCTGCCATTCTACACCTGTAAGAAGTAAACGCCATAATCATCAATTTCTGCAATATCTAAATTTCTTCCACTTGTTAATTTCAACTCTGAACTGCCATAATTTCTAATTACTGGGAAGGAGTGCAAAAAATCACCAATAATTTTGTAAAACACATTCTTAGCTTTAGGGAAGTTTTTATCTGCATTTTAAGTACTGCTTTCAGCAACTCAGTGCAAATAGATTTCCTTTGCATTTTTCCTGCTTTGCTGTCTTCATCTCTTCCAAGACTACACCTTTTGTAACGCAACTGCTGCTTTTCAGATTCATTATAAAAACTGTAATAGAGACTAGAACCTTGAAATTTTAATCTCTTTCTCTGCTAGGCTGTTACCTCCTTTGTGGTGAGTTTACCGGTCCTACAAGCACAGAGTTCACTCCCATGCTCATGCTCATCTCCAGATACAAGACAAAATAATTTCTTGACTATTATACTTTATAGTCCTACATTGAGACTTGAAATTCTACAAGTTCCAGCCTTGAAAATTTCCAACAATCTTTATTATAAACAAGAAATTAGTGTCTTATTCCCCTTATAAGCAAAGGACCATGTGTTTAACCAAACACACACACACATTCGTATTGTCTTTCTATATGCAAGACAGACACTTGTGCTCTCAAAATTAAATTACATTTTTGTCTTCAAATTTAAAAAAGTAATTTTGTTCTACCACAATAGTCCACCACATCTGGTTTCAACAACCCTTCATGTAGTCACACTCAGCAAGGCTTCGAGTACACTACAAAGTAATGAGTCTCAGTACGGGTAATGCAGCATTCACTAGATGAACAGAGCAGCTGTTAAGCACTTTACAATAACTCACAGCAGCCCTGAACATTAGGATCTCTTTTACTGAAGGGGCAAATGTTTCCCAGGACCCTGAGGTTATCCACCTGGGTAGCAACCAGAGAAAAACTGGACAATTTAATGTCCCATGCACCTCTAGCAGTGAAGTACCACTTTACAGTATGACAGTATTTATGGCCAAGGAAGGATTGCATGATTCATTGGAAGTTTTTGTTTAGAGAGGATAGAGAAAGGTCTCTTAAGTTGCACTGTAATATCAGCTTTGTTTTTCCAGATGTAATTTCAACCAAATCTCATGTATTTCCTTAAAAAAAAAAAAAAAAAAAAAAAAAAAAACAGGGACAGAAAAATTAAAAATGTGCCAAAATATTTAAAAANCTATTTAGAAAAAAAAAAAAAAAAAAAAAAAAAAAAGAAGCATGGACTGATAAATTCAAAATGTGCCAAACTATTTCAAAAAACTGTCATGTTTTTAAAAATCCTCCTGTAACTCTTAGGTTACAGGACTCACTCAATCAGAACTTTTTTCTTTTTTTATAATTTCTGTGTATCCTTTTTAAGATTCACAATAGGTTTGAAACAGGCTGTCTCTTTTTTTTTTCTTTAATAAGAATTAGCTATGTTTGGAAGCCCCTTTACCCCTTGATTTAAAACATATTCTGTAAGTGGTAGAACAGAAGTGGATGCACAGAAGGGATATTTGGATGTGATATAACATTCAAGACAAAAATAATATCACTTAACTCGAAATGTTACATGAAATGAATCCTAGAAAAAGTGTCAAAGAAGTGTCCTGAGTTACAGCAGCTGAGAATTTGACCTGAGGATTAAAATGAGCTATGGGCTACTGATGCCAAGCACCTCTGGTTCCCAGAAGTCATTGGAAACTGTGGATGCTCAGAAGCAATAAAAAGTAAACCACTGTCTATGATTATTTTTCTGCAGGATGATTTGTATCATGAAATACTACACATTTCCTCAATGTGGCACCTTTCCAGCAACTTTGTCTCTCAGTCTGCTCCTGATTTTATGCCTTTATACAAATACATGTTTCTCAGTAGAAGCCAACATCTAAAAACAATAAAGGAATTCCCCTGCTGAAGAAAGAGAAAACTCATGTGAGAAACTATGATTACACTTGGGAATGATGGGTTTCACATGACTGTGACAAAATACCACACTGCTGACAACCTTGAGATCCTGTGCTGTGGCAAACTGAAAGAAATCCTCAGACTGCTGCTGTGCTTTTTTTTCAGACCACGAACCCCATCTTCTACAGGGCTGCAGTCAATTCAGGCACTTTATTAGCATCTGTTTATTACTGTCTCCCCAATGCCTCTTCAGTCTTATTACAGTTTCTTCCCTCTCTTAAACTAATCTCACTAGATGTTATTCCTACATACAGCTCCAAGCCCTGAACCACTTCACTTCCAACACGTTTTCCCAAAAATCAGTAACAGTCTTTCTGTAACACAATAACCAAAACAACATGTAATATTCGAATTCAGATGGGATTTGAGGTAACAGTCAGCAACAGCAGAGGTCATGTTCCAGATCTCCATTTCACAGTAATTTCTTTCAGCGTGCACTTGGGGTTTTTACCCTGTGCTGAGTGCTTGGTTGTTTTTTTCAAAATTGAATTACATACTACTGCCCTGATACCGTATTTTTCTGGACTCTTTTTTTCTAAACTTAACTCAAAACACATCACAAGTAAACAAGACAAAGGAGACAAATCTGTGATATCCATAGAATTAGTCAAAAACTGGAGAGGTCAAATCAACTTGTCCTCTTCAGATGGACAAAAGATTTTTGGGGCCCATTTGATGCTCACTCTTCTGTTCACAAATCAGTGTAATTCTTATTCTCATCATCACCTTGCTTGCCAGAATACATACACCTATCCCTCAGACTGCTCCTGAATTCCTGCTGTCACCTCAGGGTTCCCTCTCCTTCTCAGGTCTGCTGATACCTCAGAAATGTGATGGGATATTAAACAGATAATTTATAGCAGTCTTGTTCTGTGTTCTGTAATAGGCAAGCTGAAGGTATATTTTAACAGCAAGTAAAGAATAAAGCAGAATTAAATCATTGTTAATGTCATATTGTATCAATACATATTTAAAGAAACATTGAACATAAGCAATGATTACTTAATTTATGATTGGTACGTACTATAACTTGGGCCAAAAATTAGGCCACCCAGGAGCAGCGGCTGGTGAGGCACGCAGTGGTCTTTCTTCCCAGCAGCAACACTTGACATAAACATGTTAGTGCTCCACATACAGCACTTATTGTCAATCAAGTTACAGAGTTATTTAATGGTCTTTTTCCTTAACTTCAAAGAATTAAATGGGAGGGGGCCAATTCCTCTCAGGAATCACCTCTCTCTCTCCATACCACATCTGCTGTGCTCAAAGGGGGTCCCTTAGGCTGACAAAGCTCAGGTTTGAACTTGTCATGCTCTAGGATGGTAAGATGTTTCCAGTCATAGGTCAGTCATGGGATTTGCTTCTACATGAGATCACACAGAGTGAACCTTCTTGCCATGACTTGGTTTATATTTGAGATATTAAACAACTTACAATCTCTCAAATATTTGTAGAAATTTTGTGTCCACATATCAAAAATACTTAAATGGGCCTCAAGAAGAATCTAGTAATCTCTTAGAATGAACTATATTCCAGCAGATGTGACTTGAAGAACTGTGCCTCCTTAACTGCCTTGTGGTTGAAGACAAAGGCAATCTTGAATAACTCACCTACCTCTGCTGTGGTTAACATACTGCCCTTGATAAGAATCACAAACCAGAGGCTTTCAGGAGCAGAGATAGAGATTGCAGGACAAAAAAATCCAGAGTGCTTTCAACCGAGGAAAACATAGGTCTGGGGAAAATTTCAGCCCAGCTAGAGTGACACACTCAACTGCTTATACTCAAGATGATCTAATGAAGTGGGTTAAATTACAAAGAGTACAATTCAATTTCTGATACAGACAAGTCTCTGACAGTTCCCCAAACAAAGACCTTTTAAAAGCTGTTGATACAGACAACTGTAATGAGCCAACCTTGAGTGGAGGAAAAAGGAATGTTCTGTGTTCAGAGGAAAAATTGAAACATTATGTTGTTACCGGCAGTGCAATAATGGATGCCAAAGACAAGAGAGCAGTCACAAGGGAACAAGTTATCACTCTCAATACCCACCTCATTAGTAACTGAGAGAATTGACAGTGCAGAATCACAGTACTTCAGTGCATTGTTTTTCTGGCCAAGATCTTTATAGCACTGAGAAGAAAAAACATTTTGTTTCCAATCAGACCACTGTAAGAACACCAGAGTCTACAAATCATTATTTTTAAAAGAACTTGGTTACCTTTGCCAAATACACATAATTGCATTTGGAATATCCTGGATGCATTTCTTCTGCCTAAATAATAAAAAACAGGAGAGAAAACAGACATAAAACTTGTGTGATGAGATTTATGTGGTCTGCATAACATTTTTAGTAATGCACTACATTTCCTCAAACATCAACAGAATCATCCCTACTCCATGTAATGCAATTTGTTTAGTAGCACTTCAAAAAACATCAAGAAAACAAGACAATACAAAACTCAAACCCCAAACCAGGCACATGAGACGCTGATAGTGAACACATGAAAATGTTCTGTACTGCTTGCTCTCCTCTCTTCCTAAGTGCTCTGTAAAGATCTTGGGTCATTCTGTACAAGATCTATTGGATTCATTCACTTACATGGTAGGTTTGAAGACAGCACTGTCTCTAGATTATGAATATTTATTTCCTCATCAAAGAAATAAGAAAGCAACCACCCAATCACACTTTGTTTAATGAGCAAAGAACTGTGTTTATCAATTTTACAATTATTTCTCGTCCACAGACTCTTATCTTCTAGCTCTGGGTTCACCTTTTTTTTCAAAGTATCATCTTCTGAAAAGTTCAGGTCATTAAAAAAGTTCAAGAACGTCTTTTTTTTTAAAACACATCAAGGATATAAAAGCTTGCGAGATGAGTAAAACCCTTACTAATTATCTACTAATGAAGAAGCAGCTTTTAATCCAAAAACAGCTTTTCGGAGGGAAAAATTACATCAGTGAAATTTATAGTAGCTGTAATCCTTGGACCAAAACAATGCTGCTTTCACCACAACTGTGTAGAATCAAACAACTGAAAAAGAAACCCAAACAATTGTCTTTTAGACAGTAATTTGATTTTTGTTGTTGAAGATGACTTAAAACCACAGTCACTCTGCAGCCTACCACAAAATGCCCTGAAGCTAAAGCGAATGTTTCAAATTATTTCTAGCACTTTTGGAATTTGACCTTCAAGATAAAATCTCTTAAACTGGGAAGATGGTAATGTATTGTACTGCCCAAAATTCAGGAGATCATTCAATCTTTAAATAAACTAAGAGCACAGAAAACAAGCACTCTTGATAGTGAAGAAAATCTGCCTGTCCTATTTCTTTGAAAAACTTTCTGAAAGTAATGGTAATGATAGTAGGTTATGCTTTGAATCCAGTCAAGTGAAAAACTTGTATGCTTGTATGCTTTTGAGCTCCAGAAGTAGCAATGATTCATATGGAAGGCACTGAAAGATAGATTTATTTTATTCATGTGGTGTTTTGTCGTAATCATGTTCAAGTAGAATGCCCAGAAACATGGACCTATATGACAGAGCTTCCTTCTCTACTTCACTACAAAGGCAATTTCATCTCCACAAATAAGAAAGGCTTCTACTGAAATGCAATGGAAAAAAGGTTCCAGATCAGAGAAAGAGAAGCATCACAATGTCAAAGTTTTCCTTGCCTACGTTAACGCTCTAGCAGAAACAGGCAAATCAGCATCTACCACTATGGTTCATTTGTCTCAAAAGCATATGTAACTAATCTATAACCATATCACACTCAATCCAATCACTATTAACCAGGGCAATTCATTGGAGAATTTCCTGAAACTAAATAAAGAAAAGAAAGGTGCTAACCACTCATGTCCAAACTAATTTTAAAACTGAAAAGAGAAAAATCTTTTAATAGAAAGCTCAGTGATGTTTAGAAGAGCCCTGAATTTGTAGCTGCTCAATGTAGTCTGTTGAACAGACATCTTGACAATGCTCACATGTAACAGCTGGTAAACAGCAATACAGGAAAACCCTTGGCTAGGACTCACCTTAAGGAAATTCTGCAATGCTTCTTCTACTGTTGAAGTTGGTGGAGTCCCAAAGAGAGCAGCAGCTACTTTCTTTTCAATCCAAGACAACTGAGCTACCTAGAATAAAAAAAAAAAAAAAAAAAAGTAAAGTCATATTTCTTTAGAGTTGCTTCTCAGTTTTGCAGTAAATACTGTCTTTCATATTGTACTGCTTACACAATGTATTTTGGAAAAGAATCTGTAAAGGAATGCTTTATAGTGCCAGTTTGGCCAGCTCAAAGCAGTCTTTTGGATTTTAGAGTCATATGACCAAACACCAACATCCTCAATATAAAATTATTCCCATGTTCAAAGCTTAAAGTACATTTTAGGTTTCATAGCATCTTGCCTTTTTTAAAAGCCTAAGGCTAGAAATAGTGCTCGAAACCTGTTAAGGTTTTCATGAGATAGACAGCTTTGCATGATAATCTATGCACTTGACTACTTTCCTACATTATGAAAAGCTGTTGCTGCAGTAAAAATATGAGTGTCTTTGGAGCTTGTATAACAAGTTCATTTATTGCACAGAAGCTGGTGACAACCACTGTTAAGAAATAGGCTTCATTTTTAGCTCTTCCAATCTGACAAATAACACTTGCCAATGACCTCTTCTCATTACAGGAAGATGAGCTGCTATAAAAGGACTTTAGGGAACTGTTATATTGCCACACAGAGCATATGACTTCTTCCCTTACATACACTAACACCTGATAGAAACTGCTTTGGCCACTGCCATAAGGTATTTGGCTCCATCACCCAACCCTCATAACTCTAGCAAAGGATGGAGTTGCTAAGAAATGCCACATGAAAGAAGAGCCTGTTTAAATGGAGGAGTGAAGCCACTTTCCTTTGGACACTTCTACCACATCTCTAAAGAAAAGTCACGACTTTTTTCCTTCACATCGGTATTTGAGCCACAGCACTGATGGCTCCTGTCACAGAGCAGATGAGTCAAAAAATGGTAAAAAAACAAGGTTTTGCATTGTCCAGCCTGATCTACGCAGAGGCAACACAGAGAAGAGATACACAGAGGCAAAGAAAGAGAGCCTTTCATCAGAGACTTGGATGTGAAATATGAATCACATAGGGACATCTCTTTTTCAGAAGGAGCTGCAATTCAAATAACAGACTTCAGTCTTGATGTCAAGTCTGTCCTACTGCTATAAAATTTTAAATGGTTTTGGATGGTTTTAGATTATTTCTGCTTTATTCCCTTGCTTCTCAATATCTGCAGCGCTTTTGCTGCTCCCCCTACCACCTCTACCTATATCCAGCAATTATCCAGTTAATAGTTGTAATGAATTCACTCTCTCATAACTATCCACAACTACCAACCAGAATGCTTCCCCTTTGAACAGACATCAAGTTCTACCTACTTCTTGTTGCAAACTGCCCAAAAATACCATTGCAGAGACTAGAAATACAGGTCAGCATGCAACAGGAAAATGTATAGGATCATGTTTTCTCATCTGGTTCCAATGTCTCTACCTACATAAGAGCAACATTGTGTGGAGATAGAAGGCACCCTGGTCAAATCTTGCTAGCTGCTCAGCAGGGCCCCAACACCTTTGTTACATTTGTTACATGTTGTCAGTAAGCTCTCACACAAAAGCACTTACAGTTATAACCCAGAGAGAAACAGTATTACAAAAATAAAGCTTTTGTTTTCATTCTCTCCCACGTATCTCACTCTTGAAGCTTCTTCTAAGAATATAAAGTGATTTTACGAAAGCTCTTCAGCAATCATGGAGTTCTCACTCATTGAAGCAACAAGGTTTTGTTGCCCCTGCAGTGTTTTCCCACTGTGCTACAAACTGCAGCATACTGCTTAAAACTTCTGATTGTAGGTATGTATATAATATCCTTCCCCATTTCATTTCCCTCACTGTTGCATAGTTTCTGAGACATAATCTGGAAGAGTTATTGAAAGAATTTTAGCAAAAGTGCTGTTTTCTTCACGCCAATCTACTGTTGCTGTGTTCTCTCTTCTTTTGGAGGAGGAAGGGGATTTCTGTAGTTCTTGGTCCATCACATCAAGAGGGAGGAAGAGATGGGGTAAAAATAAAGGGACTGTATTACACTGCTCTCTGCAAGAGCACACACCACCCTGGAGATACACACTGCGCAGATACAATTACCACACTCATGTCTGCTGTTATGCAATAGTGAGGAAACAAAATTGCAGTTTTTCCATGAGGAGTTATAATTAACTATTGAAAACACAAGTTCTTCCTGGCAGTTACTTCATTTTCTTACGAGATTTAATCAGAACTGATTTACTGAGGTTTCAGTCTTTATTTTGTCTGGCTTGGGTGCTGCTTCGCACTACTCAAACTTTTAAAAAGCCCAGACATATATGCAGTTGGCCATTTTTATTTCACAAATCCCACCAAGCTAAAACAATGTTTAATAGTGAAATGCATGTAAGCACATTTCACACAAAACCACCTGCACTGAAAGGAGGTTGTAGCGAGGTGGGGGTCGGTCTCTTCTCCCAGATAACAAGTGATGGGACCAGAGGAAATGGCACCAAGAGGAGGTTTGGACTGCATCTTAGGAAAATTTCCTTTACTGACAGGGTGGCCGGGCACTGGAATAGGCTGCCCAGGGAAGTGATCTAATCATCTCCCTGGAAGTGCTCAAAGGCATGTGGGTGTGGCACTTGGGGACATGGATTAGCAGTGAGCAGGGCGGTGCTGGGTTAACAGCTGGACTTGATCTTAAAGGGGTCTTTTCCAACCTTAATAATTGTATGATTCTATGGCAATAGTGAGGGGTTTTTTTATGTGCACTCTATCCAGCATTATACTTTGTGACTACTCCAGAGACAGTCTGAGAGTTCTGTGATGTTTTCAGCAGTCAGACTTATGCACCACTGGCTTGATGAATTTGTTGCAGGAACTCTAGCCCTCCATATATGAAGTGCCTAGTTTACACAAGTTGTCCAGGTGCCTTGTGTGGTCAATACACAGACAGAGGCACTTCCATTAGGCAATTTCTCTTCACCTACATTTGCCTGAGATGAACACTCCTATCTTTCTTTTCTTCCTTTCCTTCATCTACAAAAGGAGCACAGACCCTGGGGATAGCTAAAGACAGGTGAGGTGAATTCCATCACAACAGCTTAACTGTGCCCCACCTGAGTCTGTCTGCACCCCCTTACGACTGAGGTGGGACAAATGGAAAAGAGCTGTTATATGCAATACACAAAATTGTGTCCCAGAGCAACAATGATGAACAGGAAATTATACCCTTCCCATAAATGCACATAAACACAGTCTTTAATTTGAAATAACTTTATTTGAGTAAATCTTATGCCATGTTCAATGAAATGGAAACATCATTCCTACTATATCCAGTTATTCATCATTCTCTGTGAGTAAGCATGGAGAATGGAACCCCTGGCTAACATGCTCTAGTGCAGTGCAGAATCGACTGCTACAGTCAAGGTTACTCCAATAGTGCAAAGAGTATCTGGTGGTCCATACAAAATTAAGTGTAATTGGAGTGTCAACTTCAGCAGAACCATGAGTTCACTTAGTGCGTGTACCAAGAGTGGTAGAGCACATCAGGTAATAAAGAAAACAGCTACTGTAACAATTAATAGCTACAACAACAACAAAATTAAGGAATGAAGATTGGTTTTGCCCTACACATAATTTCCAAATGTTAATTGAGTTTTCAGTCTCCTAAACCCTGATGTCAGTCCTGCCAGAAGCCTAAAAATTCACAGTAGCACTGCAAGGAACACTGTGTTTCCACAGAGTATCAGGTTTTAATGTACTGGGTCACGCAAGAAACATCACTCCCTAGCTGCCATACATAAGGAGAGCTAGTCCCATCCACTCAAGAGCAACAAACAAAGACCTGAGGAACCATCAGCCAACTTCTGATCTTCCTTAGAGCTGGAGGGGTGGGTCATCATGACAGCCTGGCCTTTGCCAAGGAGAGGAGGCCACTCTACAGTATCCCAAAGCAAATAAAGATGCTTGTCTCAACCAACCTCTCCGATAGATCTGTCAAAGAACAAGCTGTCATTTATTCGACCCAAATCTCTATTATATCCAGAGATGGAAGGAAGGCACTCACTCCCAGAGTCAAACTGCAGCTGAACATAAAGTTCATACTCAGCA
This sequence comes from Ifrita kowaldi, assembly GCA_013398055.1. Classification (NCBI taxonomy): domain Eukaryota; kingdom Metazoa; phylum Chordata; class Aves; order Passeriformes; family Cinclosomatidae; genus Ifrita; species Ifrita kowaldi. The sequence goes on along the minus strand of VZRS01008986.1, from coordinate 1,880,333 downwards.
CTCTCCCATCAGGCCTCTTATATCTCTGATGGCCAAGGTAAAAAATGTGGTTCTCCCCTAAATACTGGGAAAATGTATTTCATAATATCCCCTTCTCTTTCTTAGCCTAGGATCAGTAAAAAAAAATGTATATATATATATATATACACACACACATATATATACATACCCATATCTATATACTGAAACACTGGCTGGATTTTTGTCTTCTGTTTGTTTTTTATGAGGAGCAAACCCTGCCCACTGACAGCTCCTTTCAAATTCCAGGATGCTGGTATGAAGGAAACTAACCCACTTGGATTGAAAAATCATCCAGGGTTGACTTTCAGCCCTAAAGGATATCCTCTTGCACTATTTCCTTGCTAATAGCTCACTGAAGACATATCAGACAATTGTCTTCCATAAAGGCAAATCACACCATTGATCCAGCTTCAGTAAAATATTAATGGCACCTAATTAAATATCCCCAGAGAGTTTCTTTTTCATTAAAATATATTAATGTAAAATTGTATTAAATAATTTTGCCATGTTGTGACTTCTGGAAGAGATTAAGTAACTGGACACCAATTTTGAAATACTGGCTTCCAACAAAAATATTCTCTTTCTTGACAGCTGAGGAACCAGGACAATCTGCACAGGCATTTAGGTATTTATCCAGCTTGAATTGGGCTTTTCACTTACCAGTAAGGGAAGCCCACTTAGAGAGCACACAAAGGATCAATTTGTTCCCTGATGTAACCCAAACAGACACTGGGATACACCAGAGACAAATCCAAAACATGGCAAGTAATCTGCAAATAGAAAATCCCAAGAGATCTAATTTTTAACACCCTACTAGCATTTACCAGGGACTCTGATCCAGTTTCACAAGTACATGCTGGCTGTTCTGAGCCTGTCCTGTAATGGCAAGTAAACATTAAGTCTTAACTAGATTGTTTTATAAGCTATTTGAAACATTAAAACACTTTTAAAAACCCCCACAAATACACAATTATAAAGAATTATCAGATAATTGTGCCCAAAACTGTAAGGAAATAAAACTTATTCCTATACACCATGCACCACAGATCCATTCACTTCTTTTATACACAACAGGTCTCACAGGCAAAATCTTGCCCATCATGACATCTATGGAATGACTGGTGAAAATCTTGCCTACCTGATCGTGATACCAGAAGTATTTTTCTTACAGAGCTGAGACAATTCTATGATCCTCCTCTTTTGTACAGCCCTACTGATTTCATAATGGTAAGAGACATAAGAAACAGCAAAAACTGATTTTCAGGCAAGGTGCACAACTGTCACTGGCTCTGCATCACAGACAGACCCCAGCTGCTGTGAGGCAGTGAAAACCCAGCTCATCCTTTCCACTGGAAGGTGCTACGACACCTTGCATCAGCTTCATTTCTGGCCCAGCAAGAAAAACTGCTGTGTAAGAAACTTGGCAGTGCTGTATCCCTGCTCCTTGCAAAGGACTGTGCGACACTGAGGAAGGTGAGATACAGCAGTCAGGCCAAATTCTGGCACAACTCCACAAATTAAATAGCTTTTACTAGTACAGCATGCGGTCTCTGCATTTAGATTTCAGTCTTCAATAAACCTTCTGCATTTGCCTCCAAGGGTTTAGGGGTGACAGGGTTGACAGTTGACTTGATGATCTTGAAGGTCTCTTCCAACCTTGATGATTCTATGATTCTATACCTTTTACCTCAAAGTCTTTTCAATGGATTTTTATTTGTGAAAATGAACTGTAACCTTGAGTTACACTTGAAGCATCCCCATTTACAGTATCTTATGCAATTCCTTTTTTTCAGTTTGTCATCCAAAAACCCTATGCCAGACAACAGTAATAAGATCCCCCAACATTAAATCGGGAGTGAATGGGAAATATCTGACTATACTAGGAAGACATAAGTACATCAGATTTCACAAAACTGTTATCAAAGCCTATAAAATATCAGAAACTTGTTATCTTTTTTAACTAGACTGCTGCAGTAAATGAATATGTGACCAAAATTAGACAAAAATACCCTTGGGAGCAATACCTATGAAAAAACAAATATTGCGGCCAATCCTAACTTGATCCCAAAGTCAGCTAGACCAAATGTAAAAACTAACCTTCTTGCCTGAATCATCCCTTTTTCTTCTTTAATTTTCTCACACTGGACAACACAGCCTTCCCAGCCTCAACAACAGTGAGACTGAACATTAAAACCAGAGCATCTAAGAGGAGCATTATCGCTCCATCTACAGGTACGGGTATAGACGAGCGACAAAGGAATTTTTCAGCACTCCATCATAATCTCTACCCTGACAAAGTATTTGGAAGCAATGCCACAGTCAACAGTCTTCTTTTGGGATAACTCCCACAGCATGAAACTTCACAGTCTGCAGAACAGGAGCAAGGAATTTGGCACATCTTCCACAAGCTCCTATGACTACCTATATCACATGCATGGCCAAAACCTGTGTTAGTGGATCAGCACAGAAACCAACTCAATCTGCTAAAACTCATGAGGATATTACCAATGTCACTGGGCTAGGGTTAAAAACTAGTACTGCCTCAAAACTAATGTTTCCAAATGACCTCATCCTGCTACTGGAAGTGTGTGCAAAAACAGTAAGATTTTAAGAGCTGACAGCCCCAGAAGTTGAAACAAGATGTTATTCAGTCCTATACTTGCATTTATTTAGAGCATGAAAATCTGTTCTGTGTGTTTCAGGTTACTATTTTGTCATGGCTGTCACAGAAGGCAAGAATTAAAAAAAAAAAGAATAAAAATAGAAATCTGAAATCAATCCTTACATATTTCAGTGGCTGCATCTGTTTAGGTAGATTGTTTCACTTAAATAAATGCAGGTCAGGTCATAACCTAAAGCAAATGTGAATCTGTGGTTTCAATATTTAGTAAGGAAGCCCTGCATAGATGTTGCAAGCATGGAATATGAATTTGTAACAATACAGCACAACAAACCACACGTATTACTCAGTCAGGAAGTGGCGATTATCATGAAAACGAAACAAGAGTAAAATAAAAAGTGCAATAAGAACAAAGTGAGGTAGACTGAGATTGTGTGTTTCCAAAAACGCAGCAGCTCACATAAGAAATAAGCCATGAAAAACATCTGGCAGTATTTGGCATAAATGGAAGCTGCAGTTAGCTGTTGGACACAGCACAGTATCAAAGTGCTTAAGGAATCACTGGTGAGAGAGAAGCTTCTCAGAGGCAGGACAGCAAGCATACTACAGGACCATCTCCAGCAACTTATTTTTGCATAGCTAATGCTGATATTCAAGAATACACTGTGACAAAAAGCCAAATGCCAAGTTTCTTGAAAAAGCTGGTGTCATTCCTTATTCAAATCAACAGAGAAAAAACATGGTTGCTGAAAGCTCTTTGAAAGTGAAATATATGAACTGAAAAAACTGCTGAAAGGTTATTTTGCATTAAGTCTGGTTGTAGATAAAGACAAAGTCTGCAATGTGTCACAGCAACTCCTTCTTTCCAGTTTGCAGGCACTTTGTAGTGACTTGCACTGGAAGTATCTGAAAGAAAAAAGCTTGGCTGGAATTCACTGTGCATTAGCAGTTATTATTCTGAGAAGATTCACAGTGATCTTCTACAGCACAGACTATGCAAGAATGTTTTCTTCCAACAAAAGATTTCTCACAGCATTAGAGACGAACAAGTAAGTATAGCTAGCTGAGCCCTCAAACATGTGGATTATCAACAAGACAACTCTCTTATGAAAGCACAAGTACAATTGTTCTAAAAAATTGATTAACAGCTGATTTGTAAACCAATTATTTTATTTCTTCATCTATGAGAACTTATCACTATGTAATCTACTACAATCTAATAAAATCTTTATAATATATAAACAAAAATATATAACTAAAACAATCTTTAAAAGCACCTGTTGTATTGGCATGACACAAATTCCATCTCTTGTGAAACTCATTGGTGAATTACAGATTTTTATGCATGAGTACGTTTTGGACATTCCCTTGGAATTTACCAAGCCAGTATGGTAGCCTGGCTGCCACAGACATAATCCTGCAGCATGTAAGTGCCTTTAAGTTATGGATGGGGAATAAAGTTACCAAAAGGTTCACACAGAAAGTCTGTGGCAGAACAAAGAAGTGAAATCAAAAGGTCATCCTTCCTCCCTTCCAAATATCAGTTACTTCTCATTCATTCATTTAGATAAAAAACCTGAACACAACAATGATGGTCATACAAGCACAGCTTACCTAACTACACTGCAGGAATGGTCAGCTGTGAGCACCATGCACCTGGCAGTTAATTCAGGAAATGCAGATGTCTGCTTCCTTTAGCTCAAAACATCTACTTAAATAAACACCTACTTTGTCTGAAGTCCCACTATTTAATTATCATTTTTCAGTATACTGAATTCATATGTTAGATAAATAAAACACAACTTACTGAATAGCACCATCTTCCATTTAGGTAATATAAAAAGGGATCTTGAGGCTTAAGTTCAATTGCCTTGTCTAGGTGCTCCTATTGGAAAGAAAATTAGTATCACTTTAGATGTTTGTTTGGCAAGTGTGTTTACATTGTAAGTAGTTTGCTGCAAGTCAGAAACAACTTCAGAAATTCTCTTCTGCTGCAATTGTCTTCTAACAACCTAAAAATATTTTAACTAGCAAATCCCTTCCTCATGGAGGGAAACCACAAAATTATTTAGCAATGTTGCACACAATGCAAGAAGGCATGCTGTATTTAGAACATGACTAAACAGCTCTAAAGCTCAGTCAAATAATTCAAGAACTTTTGTCTTAAAAAGGCAACTTCAATTAATTTCATTTACAGTTAATATTAGGAAACTGTCACAGATCAAATCAGTGAGGAAGCAACAACTCTTGAATATATCTTACATGCCAGCACCCATCACTGAAGCATAGTTCCTTCCACCTTGGAATGTGACTGCCCCAATGAAATGGTACTTGACACAACCAACTGTTACTATAATGTGAAATTCAGAAAATAAAATGGTTCTGTTTATAGTGAAACTTCAAAACCTAGAAAGTATCTAATGAGGTCCTTCCAAAACCACTTTCATTTCAGGTCATGAGTACCTTATTTCTCTCTTTAATTTACCAAAGCAAGCTTTCACTGTTCAACATGAGTTTGAAGAAAAAATAAATCTGTTATTTCACCCCTGCCATTTGCCTCTCAAAATAAATTTAATTCAAACATTTCTTTTTTCCTCCCACATATCTGTCTTTATAATTAAGCCAGTCACAAAATATTTGAGTTACACAGATATAAGAGACTGTTACACTATATCCACAAACTATTCAGATAGGAGCTATGTTTTCATACTACTATTTTCCCAAATCAACACGTATCAGGATTTACTTTTGAGGAGTAAAACTTCCCTGAAATGGCCACTGCTCACACCGCAGACTCTTTTAAAACTCCATCCTTAAACAGCTGCAGCACTTGTGTTATTTGTCATTTTCCCTTCGTTCCCCACTTGTCCCAGTTCTTGGGGCTTAGCTCACTTGGCACAGCTCAGATGTAATTAATGCTCTCTCACAGGAAAGCTCCACCACACTCCAAGTCCTAACACGGACATGATGTGAGAGGAACGCATCCCAGGCATTCCCCAGGAACTGGAACATGTCTGTTGCCTCTCACTGTCACCCAGAAAGGGGGGACGTCAGCTTGGAGGGCAAGGGATGGATGGAAAGTGTCTAAGCCATGCTGAGGACAAGGAGGGGGAGAGCAGCACATGTAACACAAACAGCTAACTCTAAAAAACACAGTTACCTTTGAAAGGACAGTGTTAAAACGAACATTACTTAAGGGTGACATGAAGGATGATTGCAGAACTGTGTTAGTTCATCACTATTTCGTATGTTTTGATTTTCTAAACAGAATTATTATTCCCTTTCCTCCCCTCTTTGGCTACAAAGGAAACCAGAAATCTTAATGCTGTTCCCAGAATCCTACCCCAATTCTTGTATTTTGCAAGCATGTAATCTATTTGCATACATAATAATGTTTTCGATTTAATTCAGCGCCAAAATAGACCTGTAAGGCTGAATTGCTGTGTTGGAAAAACCTGTCTTTGACACTATATAAGGAAATAACTTAAAGGAATAGCTTAAAAAAAAACAACCCCAAATCCTACAAAAACATACCTTAAAGAGATAACCATTCCTGATTTTGTTTTGTACACTTTCAAACTGAGACATATAGCCACACATAATTGCAAACCTGAGAGGGGAAAAGAAAAACACACACACATACTTTTTGTGATTTAAATAAACCTTTGAATCAAACAACAAAATATTTCAATACCTAATGCACACATTTACACCTGTTTTATTTCCATCTGGATGCCTGTATGGAAGTTTGGCATGAGCTATATATATTCAGGAACAACAAAACGCAAACCAAAACAAAACAATGGAAACAAGGGGAAGTTTAAATGATACTATTTGGGTTGTCAGTTAAGTGAAAAAACCAGATACCTCCTCCAAAATTCCAGCCATTTAATTCAGAGTGTGACTCTTCCAGACTGGCTCTACCATTGACAGCAGTTTACCTTGACACATTGTGCTCTGCAGTGCACTGGTAACGTGAGCACCACCAGCTGCAGACCCTCACCCAAGAAGGCAAATGCTTGGGGTGTGCTCAGTAGGAAGCTGTACACACCTCAGAAATATTCACAGTTGTCTTCTACCCTTCTCAAGCACCTCAGAGCATTCCTGCACTTCTGACATTCTTCTAGTATCTTTAAAATTATTTAAAAACCTACACACACATTCTGGTTTAACAGGATCACTACTGCTACTACTAGATGCCCATTGCTAAGTTCATTATTATTTCTATTATTATGACTATGATTACCAAAAATTTGGAACACTGAGTGATAAAAGAAATGTGAGCTAATTTCTATAAAATATTTGTATTGTTAAGCAGCTGTAAGTGAAAATATTTTCACAGGTAAACCTATAAAGATTCAGATCTCCTAACCAAATCTAGTATCTTATTGACACTCAACATAAATTTCTATTGCTTTCTTCATATTTCTTCAACAGTTACAGAACCTCTATGCATAAGGAATCTCTTGCACAGATATCAATTGCAGTTTCCTTGGGCCTATTTTCATTGGTATTAGGACAACTTTGCACTTCTATATAAAACTAACAGAATCACCAAAGAAACAGTTAAGCAGCAAAACCTCATTTAGATTATTTTTCTATTATTTTTCAGAATTTTGCTTTTTTATCAAATATTTTTCAATGCAACACCCAATGAAAACAAAAAATAATCCTAAAAGAGGGAAATCAAGTTGAAGTCCAGAGGAAACATGAGTTATGCAAGAAGCTTATTGAGTTAATTATGGTAACAAAACCACAATCTGTATGGCACACAGTTTTTAAGCACTACTAAACATCAGTTTTCTTGAATTTCTTTATATAATGAAATTATTCAAGCTCCAGTGAATCCTCATTAAGATGTCATTGCTAACACAACTCCAGAAATTATTTTATTGCTTACAGTTATACCTAATGGTTTTAAGTTAGAAATGCTCATGTTACAGGTCATTGCAATTTTGGTCAGTAAGTGTTCCCAGGTAAGGTAGGGAGTGAGCAGAACAACAGCAGTTGAGTTTGTAAGAGCTCCAGACAGACTGTCAAACACAGCTGAGCAGGATGTATGTTGTGACCGATGTGCACTGGACAAAATCCAGCTAATGGCAGCACTACTGCTGACAGAGCTGCAGTGGGAGTGCATTTCCTATGGGAATGAGCTGCAGCTGAGGGAAAAGGCAAGGGGTGGGGGTCAGGAAAGTTCAGGTATTTAGAAAGAGGGGGAAGGTAGTGAAAACTTTATTAGGGTTAAGTAACTCAGGCAACATTGCCCCTATTCCCTTCACTCATTAAGTGCTAATCAGATAAACTCAGCATACCATAGCTAAACGGATTGCTGCTACAAAAGAAAACAATGAAAAGCGAACAAGCTAATCCAGCATCTTGCAGTATTTCCCTGTCTGTGCGTGACAAGAAAGAGGGCCTTAGTTTTAACTAGTTCAAAGAAAAACTTCTACTTACAGCTAAAATCTCTTGGGAGGGAAATCCCAATAAAATTTTCAACAAATTAGAAGTAAGCCAACCCACTAACTTTAAATACCCATTATTTTTTCAAGGAAAAAATAAAAATAAAAATGTCTTTCATGTATTTATTGGGGTTTTTAGGGGGTTTTGGGTTGGTTTTTTTGTTTGTTTTGTTTTTTTTTTTTAATTTTATACTTTTGAAATGGGCTAGACAGCCAATTGACATAAATTAATTATTTCATTTTTGAAGTTCTATGGAGTTTTGGACATTCATTTTATTTCTAAAACACCCCGAAACCAAACCAAACAAAAAAAAGGTGTCCTTTTTTCCTGAAAAGAATTTTTAGACACTTTAAATAATTTTCAAAGAGTTTAAAACACAAAGCAAACTTCTATTTTCAGTGGTTCAAAGGGTAACGTCAATCATCGAACGGTTTAGGTTGGAAGAGACCTTAAAGATCATCGAGTTACAACTGCCCTGCCATGGGCAGGGACACCTTCCACTAGACCAGGTTGCTCAGAGCCCCATCCAGCCTGGCCTTGAACACTTCCAGGGATGCCCATTCTCTGGACAATCTGTCCCAGTGCCTCACCACTCTCATGGTGAACAAAACGACCACAGAAAACGAGGCACGGAGTAACTAAAAACGCTTCCATCTGATTCATGTTACTCTTTCCGAGGGCTGGTCGCGGCCCTGGCACTCCCTGGTCACCTGCCCCATCTCGTGGTGACAGGAGGAATACGAAAAAGATTATCACACAACAAAGCACAAATATCTAATGAAACAGGTAAAAGCACACGTCTCTTAGTAGAGCAAGCAATACCGGTTCTCTGCACAACCATTGCCTCCCTCACACCCTTTGAACATCAGAGTACTGCCTACAGAGCCTTCATAAAGAAAAATAAAGAGGAAATTGTATCAGTGAAGAGCTGCCTGGAATGACCTATTTGCTGAGCTAATGTGACTCCTGGGTAATGTAAAAAAACCAGCCCCAGACACATTAATCTAAATACACACAACAATAATTACCTCATTAAGACAGACACAGTACTTCAGTTGGTGTAAAAAAATGTTATTCCCAGATGCCAGTTATTGAACACAGTGTAGAAGCGTATGATTAACCACCACAATTAACAAACCTTTAATAAGCACAAACACAATCAAACAAACTCATTATAATAGGTCAGCGCCATGTTCTTTGTTACGAATGATGTCCTGAAACTCAGACTTGCAAGAAACTCTAGTTGACAGAGAGAGATGCCAAGTATCAACATAGCCCTCAAGCAGACGGTCCTGATCAAAGTGAATTAACATTTTCCCTTCTGGTGCTACAGAATTTCTATGTGTATTCATGCCAGGCAAAACTGCAAGTGCATACCTTACCTATTGCAAAGAGAAGAGCAGCAGGTTGATCCAATAATTTTATCAAGCCAATTTGAATTTTAAAACCAAAAATGATACCAACACTTAAGACTCTGTCAACCACAGCTTATTCTACGTGAGACAGATTTATAGAAAAGATTTTGAATTCTCAAATGAAGATTAAGCCACACTAGGACATTTAAGTACAGTATTATTCATCTTTTCCCTGATAAATTTCACATGGCCAAAATCAGAAACAAAATGCATCTTCCCAAACTTGTTCCTTCCTCTTCTATATATCCTTTTATATATCCCAAATCTAAAAAAACCTTTAATGCCATTTAGACTTTGGAAATGTGTGGGTACAGGGCTTACATTTAGGAATCTAGATCTCCATTTTAGCATCCCAGTATCAATAGGAAAGTTTTTCTTAACTGCGACTGTCAAGACTTTGAAAATGGGAGAAGAGTTTGTGATATTTACCACCACCAAAGAATTTAATTCATCTGTTTCATAACTGTTTTTCACTCCCTCCTCTCCATCTGAGAAATATTTACCATGTAAGGTAGTGTAAGCAAAGGCTAATGTGTGGGCAGCATGCAAGAGGCCCAGTGAAAAGAAAGTTCACTTCCACTCCAGTTCTAAATGTGTTCTCGCATCTCCCCCTCTCTGCATGGTTCAGTTCTGTGCATGCCCTGACTCCCTCACTCACCAGTTTCACCCACTTATATATTCTTATACATTCTGACAGTCTCTGCAGTGCAGTGAGACCCACAGGATTTCTTTTACCATGATTTCAATGAGATACTAATTTCTATGCAGGGAGATTTTGCAACTTAAATTACTGATTATGATCCCTGTTGCATTGCCCTTCCTGCGATCCCAGTTTTGCATACTTCACATTGTATCACTCTGCTACCAAAATATTTAATCTACAAAAATGCATCTGACATGAAGTTTCCATGGAAAGGAACTGGTTTGATATGACCATCCTCATGGGGGTATGGAAGCAGTGGCTGAGAAATGTGCAAGATTGCCAGCATATGAAGTCAGATGTGCCAAGGTGCAAAGTGAAGTGCTTACGTGATTTTTCGTTTGTGGAGATTTTTTTGTTAATAGGGATTTCATTTCTCTTTCCCTTTCCTTCTTCTTGGAATATAACAAAGTCTTCACCATAGAAATTGGCAGAAATACACTTTTCATATTAAAAATTCACCAGAGCATTGAAGCTGAGCTCCAGGGAAACATCAGATGTAGCACACACTTGTGCAGGTAACACTTGCAAAAACATGGGAAACAAACCCCTATTTGGGTTTAAAAAAACCTCAAAGGTAAGGACCTTCAGAATTCTGGCTTAATTTATTGCAACACATACAGTACACCAAATCAAGGAAAAATGCTGCTGTTAATGTGTATTCACAGAAGCTCACTAGCAGAACATGTGGATGCCATGTTCTGCATTCCTTAGGCTGTGAAACCCACAAGTGTATTAAATTCCCGTTTCCAGAAATTTAACTTTTATTTTTATAACAGGCAGTTACTACAGATGGAAATACAATCTTGAAGAAATTAGCAGGATAGTCTTCACAAATATGGAAACAGAGTGAAACAATAGCTTTCAGAGACAGTAACACAACAATTCTCCTTGACAAAAATGTAATAGGGATCATTAGGTTGTCAGAATTATTTTCTCTGTGACCATTCTGGCAAAAAGCTTGTAGTAAACAGATCTTTTCCCATGTTGAACCTTCCTCCTTTGCACTTGCAAGAGCATGCTACAGTGTTTCACTGATTCACTTACTATAGGACAACTTACAGCTTTTGAGAAATGGCTTCTGAATTTGAAATTTTAAATTATTTTTATAGAAACAATTAAGTAATTCAAAGATTACTGATTAAGAGTATGCATAATTACAAAGATTACTGTAAATTTCCTTGGTTTTCCCATGAATCGAATGCAGGGCAAGTAACTACTAGCTGGAAACCTGTATTTCTGCACAAACGATCAAATTCCTGAAAAATCAGACTGCAAGAAACAGATGCTTGTTTCTTGCAAGTTATCTTTGTCTAAGTCTAAATAAGGGATAATTAAGGGAAGCAGGTAACAAGCATTTAGTTAGAAACAGATGAGGATTTAATTTTAAAAGTTCTTGGTAGTATGACCATATCCTACAACACATTCCAAAATTTTGAAGTTTTGTTTCGCTGAAGAATTATTTTTAGGCCATTGCACCTTATAAACCTGACAAATGATCTGTTAGAATTCTATTACTGAGATGGCATGTTCACTTTTTTGTGGGAAGTTTGTGTAAAATAGCCAAAACACCCAAATGGTGATTATTCATGTCCTCAGTGGAACCCATCTATGCTACTCTTCTGTAGTGTTGCCTGCCAGTGAGAGACTGTCCCTAAGCTCTGGAATTCACCTCCATGGAAACCCCAGGGCTTGTGAAAATACCTGTGCTTCTGATTAACACTCATACACATGACAGAGAAAGCACTTGGAGGCAGGTGTGTTCAGGAGGAGTTTTCACTTGCTAGCTTCACTTCCCCCTAAATGAGACACGTGCTGGATGACTCCCATCAGCAGGTGAGTTCTAGAGAGTAACACAAACTCAACAGCAGCGCTAAGTTTGTTTGTGGCAAACAAACCCAAGCTCAATGCAAAGAATGACCTTTTTAAGTAAATGTCCTGAAAACTGGCCGTAACAGTAACCTTTCTGTTTTCTGCAAGGCCTGTAACAAGTTCTCGTCAGCAAAAAAGGAAGTGTGGGGATCTGGGCAACAGCAGAGAAACCTTTCAGAGCTCTTCCAAACTCTTAGAGAAAAACCAGCAACAAACCTCCCAAAAATATAAAAAATCACTGGTTTTGCAAAAGAATTTAAAAGTGATTGTTTTGTTTTAAATAAAAGCATGGTTAATATGCATCTACATTTTGTTTCCTGTAACTGTAAAGTTGTAAAGCAGCACAACTACAAAGCAATTATAGCTCCAAATTGTTGACATAGCACTTCCAATTAAAATCTGGGTGATAAAGATGCTTCATGATCCAAGATGAGCTGTGAGGATTCACAGCTGTCCTTTGGGAATCATTGACCCACAAAATGAATTCATTTGAAGCTTGGAAAAAACAAGAGGATCTGCAGTGGCTGATGACAACTTTTGCATGCAAGTTCCTCCACAACTTGAAAAATTGACACTGGCTGAACAAAGCCACAAATCACTTAGAATATTTACTCTGCCTTTCTTTAGGATGCTCATTCAAATAATAAAAAGCTACAGCTACCTTTTTCCTTTCCAGTGTTGCCATTTACTTCAGTTATTTAGAGGTCAACATTCAGAAAGTCTGAAGGTTTTTGATCTCATTGGCAACTACGAGATTAAGTATGATTACATGTTTTCAAAAATCTGGATTCAGACATGAAAATCATTTGCAGCTGCAAATTCATTACCAAAACCAACTGACTACTTCAAGATATTTTGCTTTCTTTGTTCTGCACATGTTTTATCAAATTTAATTTGAGGCTGAATACTGGTTACTGGTTACTATTCTAATCAGTAAGTTGAACAGTTGGAGTGTTGATATAATTTATGATACAGTTTTACAGAAAAATATAGGTGACATCATAAGAAGATATATGGCATCTTCTTGTTCTTAACTGAAGTAAACATGAAAAGTAAGGCAAGACAGCGGAACTCTGGGCCTGTATTAGCAAGAGTTTGCTCATGGAACCATTCCACTAAATTCTGTTGGTGTACACAAAAAATGTGTTCTGTCTTGCAGACACCTTATAGCAGTTCCATAAAACAGAAAAATACCTGCTCTGGAAAAGGGATGTTTTTGCTTGTATAACTCGGTCTACACTAGGACAATTATGTGGGTCAAGGTGTCACAAGAACTTGTTTATTCGGTAAATAGAGCTTTCAAGCACTAGGGATAAGCTTCCAAAAGAAACTTCCAAATAGGTCCATAGACCTAACGATTGCTTGACAGGCACAGTGTACATTTTTTATGAAAACAATGAAATCTTCAAGAAATGCCATGTTAGAAAAAATTCTGTAGAAGATTTAGTAAGAGACAATATTCAATAGCACAACCGCAGATGACCCTTTAGTCATAGCAGGGAATAGCTGTAAAGATTAATTCAGCTCCAGTGAGGAATTCTCAATTAACTTGAAACCCAAAAGAAATTTACTCTAAAAATGAAAACAAGAGCACATATCTGAGCTAGGGATATTGGTAAGACAATAAGAGGTTCTATAAATATACCAGAAGTGAAAAAAAAACCCCATAAATGAAAGTGCAGAAAAATTAGCAATGAGGAAATAATGGCAAAAGATGAAACCAACGAGGCTGAATTCCATTTCTTCCTCACTTATATCCTCCCTGCTCCACAAGGGTTAAGTGTAAGTAGAGAGCAAGGTACAGGACCAGGAAAAAAATAGGCTATCATTTAATCCTCACTCATTTAGTAAGCCATAATATATTAAACAGTTTAAGAGAACATAAGAAATAATGTATGAGTGGACAACATAGATAGCAGCTATACCAAACATGAGTGAACACCTCAGTTGTGCTGATTGGAAATATCAAAACCCCTCAGGAATTAGAAAGTACAGATTAGTAAGAAATCAACAAAAGCTTTCTTCAGTCAAGGTCAGAAAAACAGCTTGCTCATCAATAGCTGATACAGACTGACGTGTAACAAACAGATGGGCTCATGTTACATAGGCTAAGATTATTTACCTTGTACAGCTTTAGAAAATTCTGTGTTGGCAGTGAGATGAAAAGGAAGGATTTTAGTCTGAGACTGCATTGCTTTCACACTGAGCTTTCACTCATGCTGAGCTTCTCATCTGTGTATCTAATCTTCTATTACAGTCAGCAGAGACCCTGCTCAATTCACAGGATCCTGCCTGGACACAGCTGCCTACTGCCACTGGAGATGCCCTCGGGTCTCCCACCACTTCTGGATGCTGGTCTGGAAGTGTAGAGATCCCAAAGGTCCTGTTTGATATGTGCCATTCCATGTAAATATCCTGGCACATCAAATGGCACATGCTGCCTGTCAACTCTCCATCCCCTGTAAGTGCAGGACCAGGCCCTTGCTCACACGCCGGCACGTATAATAGAGACAGTGCACCCAGGTGTCCCTCTGGAGCTGGGTACTGCCCTTCATCTCTGATCTTGACCACCCGCTAGTGATCTTAGCATTTTTTGGATAAATATTTATCCTGTTTTTTCGTTTCAGTTATTTTCTCTTTTATTATTATTCTGATTAACTCCGGATTTCATATTACTTTCACATATTATTTATCCATGACTTAACTGTATTGCACTGTTTTCTGTTCATACATGGTCTTATCTATTTATAACCCTAGGTAAAATTCTGCTTGCATACAACTTTGAGAGCATAGTTTTTACAGGGAAGATTCCCTGAAGTCTTATTTCCCGTTCATGGGGATTAACATGTGAAATAATGTTTAGATAAACTGGAAACATTTGTATTAGGCCAGACTCAAACAATATAGATCTAACAC
The DNA here is from genome assembly GCA_013398055.1 of Ifrita kowaldi. Classification (NCBI taxonomy): domain Eukaryota; kingdom Metazoa; phylum Chordata; class Aves; order Passeriformes; family Cinclosomatidae; genus Ifrita; species Ifrita kowaldi. Next base: position 1,865,329 of record VZRS01008986.1, on the reverse strand, counting down.
ACAGCTGACTATCAAAGTCTTGTGGGTAACACAGAAAGCCCCAACAGCAAGCAAAATGACAAACACAGCTGCTATGAAACACGCTCCCCTTCAGGGGGAAGGAGAAGGAGAAGGAGAAGGAGAAGGAGAAGGAGAAGGAGAAGGAGAAGGAGAAGGAGAAGGAGAAGGAGAAGGAGAAGGAGAAGGAGAAGGAGAAGGAGAAGTTTTACAGGCAAATCAGCCTAACCTGAAGACATTCCAGGATAAATTATTCTAGAAGTGCATAAGCATACAAAACAGTAAAACCAAGATTTTTGTGAACAAACAGTATAAAAAAAGAATTCTGACAAGATAAAAAAGCCTGGACTACAAGAGGAATGCAACAAATGAGATATACCTTGTTTATGTGGCCTTTGACTTTGTCCTACCTGATGTTCCTCAAAAATCTAACCATGGAAATACTGTTTAGATTGAATCATCTGCAGAGATGGTTGCAGAACCAGGTTTATGTGAACCTGAGCATCACTACAGGTGTCACCCAAAGTTTAGTGCTGGGTTCATTATCTTACAGTAATTTCATTAATGAAGTCAATGATTTTTAAAAATCCACACAACAAAACACTTGAAATAAAATGTTAATTTGTGGGGGGATGCATTTACAAACCTAAATGGTTTCAAACCTGAGAAATGGTCAGAAGTAAACATGAAATCAATTAAATGTGTGCAAAATACTTGATAAAGAATAAAACAGAATAAATAAAGTTTAAAAGAAAGAAGTTACAAACCAAATCCAACTGGTTAAGTAGCAGTACAGCAGAAAAATATCTACTGGGATCACAGATTGAATACCAATTGTTATGCTAAACAAGAATATACCAATGTCCCTCTGGAGCACGGAAGTCCATTCTGCCCAGTATTTAGAGCCTCAGTTAGACTGGCATAATCATTACACTTACATCACACTTTAAAAATCACACATTAAGTCAGAAAGATTTCAGAAAATAAAGACAAGCAGATAATATATTCAGAAAAAAAATTATAACAAACTATTTTAATCTATAGTGTCCATTTATACCTCTAGAAAGACAACAGTTGAACGATATCTGATAAAAACCTCATGTTCACTTGCAACCCAGACACATGAGGATGAAAACTGCAAACCATACAGAAATCCATTGCCTGTTACAAGAAGCAGTAGCTTAAAAAATTTAGGATTTTCCTCTTAAACCTCTCAACTCGGCTTTCTGAGCTAACCTCTGGAGCACATCTCCCTACACTCGTAATTCTTCCCCCGCTAGACATGCTTGCCAGGACAGGATATCACATGTGAAGTCCAGCAGACCACCTACATCTCCCTGAACAATATGTAAGGTTTTATCAGCACAGTTTCTGCCAGTGAAGCTGTATTTATACTAGGATATTTTCTCAGTCTTGTGGGCTGAGGAGGAAGGGAGGGGCAGGATCCATACTTGAATTGGATTTTGTGGTTGTTTATACACATACTTCCAGCAGAGAGGGGTACAGCAGCATTACCCTGAGGAAGTGACCATGACTGTGGTCAAGCAAAGAGCAGAAATGGCTGTAAATTGCTTTCAGAAAAAGAGAAAGCAAGACAGAGAATTACCTAATTAAATGACAATATCTGTGTCTAATCAAGTACCTAAACCTGAGCTAGGTGACATGTGCTCTGTTTGTTGGCAATGGAGACTTGTCAACTGAGCCCCAGGAGGAATTAATCTCACCCTCATGCAAGACTAAATGGGCAAAATTGACTCCAGTGAACTGTATTCCAGAAGTGGCTGCTTCTTTTTAGATTGTGAAAGAAGCCTGGGATAAAAGTATTTGGTTTAGATACCAGAAGCTTAGTGAAATCACATCCCACAACTGCAATGACAAAATTAATGAAGAATGTAGAAACCAAAATGGAAAGGAAAAGCTAATAATATTAGAAATCAGGAGCTCAGCACAATTTACTAATAAAATACTAAGGTGAGGAACTATCAGCTAGAACTCAGCAGAATTATCTTTTACCTGATAATGTTGATTTGAAAAAAAAATATTTACATTTGCAGACTTTGTTAGTTTTGGCAAGGTCTACAAAACTAAACTAAGTGTCAAGCTTGGAGAAAAACTATATGATAAAACAAAAATCAAGTAGTTCATTCAAATTTCCATAGTCCTCTATGTCTATTTTTAATTATTACAATTTAGACTATTACAAGAAAAGGAAAGGACAAAATTCAAGGTCAAATGACATTATTTTGTGAATTGTTGAAAGGGACAGTAAATGGAAAACCATGGCTTCTCTGAGCAATAAAATAGTGGCTGAAGCAAATACTTCCGTCTACATTTCATGGTACATATTGAAGCATGGTTATTGAGTTGTTTCACATGCTATAGTAAATGCTTCAGAGAATATTTCAATGTAAGTTTTAGTTGCAACTGGTGACAATTGAGCTCCATAAAACTATGAAAAAATATTAATGACTAATTTACGAAACTGATGTCAGGCTGGAGGGTTTTTTGTTGGATTTGACAAATACACACAAGTTTGTAAAAACATTCTTGAACTTACCACTGGTGACTCTCAGCACTCCCAGCATCCAGCTGAACAGCCTTTTCAGCTTTAATCTTTCCTGTAAATGGAGTACAATATATGAAAGGATTTATTGTATTCTTCCACATTTTAGGTGACTCCCAAGAACAAAGCCATCTGATTTACTGTAGCAGCAAAGAAATTGCTTCCTATTCTTAGAAACGTTTAGATGAACAATGTAATATTCTGGCTTTCCTTCATTTACATAGTAATGCACTTACATGTAAGTATATATAAAATATATATGCAATTTTAGTATTTTCCTTTAATATCCAATTCAGATGCAGTTAAATCAGACAGGGATTGGACTGGACTGGCAAAGGAGGCCATGTCGTGTGTAAGACTGAAGAGCCTTTAAAGCAGGTCAGACAAGCACCTGTCAGAAGAACCAGCAAAGCTGTTTCCTGCCTTGGGTACAGGAATAAACTAGCTGAAGTTTCTTTCTAGCACAAAGACTTGCCTTAAGTTCCACTTTTAACTGAATAAAGATGAGAGTAAGTGATTTGAGCAAACCCACGCTCCCAGTAAGAAGTTCAGATGAGATGCTTGCTGTTTGCAGAGTCTCAGCTGCAACCAATTAAGCTGCACTGACATTTCTGTATTGTAAGTTAACTTCATAAAAACAAAGAATAGCATACACAGTCGTCCAACCCAGTGGAATGAAAAATAACCATTAAACTACCGCCAGCTCTCCTGCAGTCTCAATCCCTCTGCAGCACTTCCAAAAACTGAGATGAAAAAGGCTGCCTGGCCCCCACTTCATGAGAATGAGCCAAACTAGGCTGGTTACTCAACACCTAAGACCCACTTTCATTCCATCATTCTTTATCTCTCCCTGTCCTTTACTATGCATTTATCGTTCATCAGCTGAGGTTACATGCAGTCACAGAATCACAGAACATGCTGAGTTGGAAAGGACTACAGGGATCATTGAATGCAACTCCTGGCCCTGCACAGGACCACCCTAAAGAGTCACACCATGTGCCTGAGAGCATTGTCCAAATACTTAAACTCTGTCAGGCTGGTGCTGTGACCACTTCCCTGGGGAGCCTGTTCCAGTGCACAGCCACCCTCTGGGTGAAGAATCTTTTCCTGATATCTGACCTAAATTTATCCTGACACAAATTCAGGTCATTTCCTCAGGTCCTGTCACTGTTCACCACAGAGAAGAGATCAGTGCCTGCCTCTCCTCTTCCCCTCACTCTCCTCTTCTCCAGGCTGAACAGATCAAGTGCCCTCAGCTGCTTCTCATACAGCTTCCCCTTAAGGCCCATCACCATCCTCATTACCCTCCTTTGGACACTCTCTAGTAGCCACCTATCCTCACATTGTGGCACCCAAAACTGCCCCAGCACTCGAGGTGAGGCCACTCCAGAGCAGAGCAGGACAATCCCCTCTCTTGCCCGGCTGGCGATGCTGTGCCTGATGCCCCCCAGGACACGCTTGGTCCTCCTGGCTGCCAGGGCACTGCTGGCTCATATTCAGCTTGCCACTGACCAGGATCCATGGCACTGCTTCCCAGCATCTCATTCTTTCCATACATCCAGGGTTGTCCCATCCCAGGTGCAGAATCCAGCACTTTCCCTTGTTGAACTTCACACGGTTAGTGATTGCCCAGCCCTCTGGTTTGTCGATGTCTCTCTGCAGGGCCTCCCTGCCTTTAAGGGAGTCAACAGCTCCTCCCAGTTTTGTATCATCTGTGAACTGGCTCTGTGTCCCTTCCAGTCCTGGGTTCAAGTAATTTATGAAGATGTTGAAGAGCACAGGGCTGAGGATGGAGCTCTGTGGAA
>VZRS01008986.1:1684348-1860783 GCA_013398055.1 Ifrita kowaldi | reverse complement strand
CAGTTGCTCACCCATCCCATGACGTGTTTATCCAGCTGTGTGCTGGACATTTTGTCCAGAAGGATCCTGTGAGAGACAGTATCAAAAGCTCTATTGAAATCCAAAAAGATTACATCAACTCGCTTCCCTTGATCACCTAGGTGGGTTACTATATCATAAAAGGAAATCAGGTTTGATAAGCAGGACTTTCCTCTCATGAAGCACACCGGTTGTGACCAATGACTGCATTGTCCTCCAGGTGCTTTTTAATACCTCCCAGAATAATCTTCTCCATAACTTTACCAGGCACTGAAGTGAGACTGACAGACACTGTAGTTGCCAGGGTCCTCCATCAGGACAATGTTTGCCAGCTTCCAGTCAGCTGGACCTCTCCAGATTCCCAAGATTGCTCAAAAATCATCAGGAGAGGTTTTGAGATGACACGAACTAGCTTTTTGAGGATTGTTGGATGAATGCCATCAGGCCCCATAGATTTGTAGGGATCCAGCTGAAGCAACAGATCCTGCACAATTTCCAGGTCAACTGGGAATTGATCATTCTTGCAGCCATGGTCCTCCAGCTCCGGGCACTGAGAACCCCTTGGTCCATCATCCATGTTGAAGACCGAGCCAAAGAATGCATTAAACAACTCTGCCTTGTCCATGACCCTGTCTGTGAGGTGACCACCCTCATCCTGTAATGGGCTGATGTTATTTTTACACTGCCTATTGCCATTAATACATTTGAATAAACTCTTTTTATTGTTCCCCACAGCCCTGGCCAGCTTCAAGTCCAGTCATTGGTAAAAGCAAAGGATCCAACAACAGAATTTACTGGTTTTATTTATTTTGTGTCATAATCCTCACTGCACTGTAGGATTTCTATACAAAGCAGCCGAGAGACAGTGCAAGTCTTCAGGAGTATTTAGACAACAAAAGGATAGGAACAAGGAAGGACCTTGAACAAGCTAAGCCTGTCTGTGGAATATGTTACAACAGCATGAAGGCATGACACTGCCTTTAAGAATGACAAAGGACAGCCAAACCTGCTTTGTCAGTGACATTGTCACTGACAACAGAACAAAAAGTCAATGAGAGGTGTCACAAAATACAAAATAACCCAAACTTGGATTACACTTACAAAACCTGATTTGGTGCAGAAAAAAATGGAGAGGCAATGGAGAGACAAAAGAAAGAGAGAAGTACTCCCAGATAAAGGCAAAAAGGATTATTTTAAGAACAATGCCTTGACTGGAGGAGAGTGACACAGTGTAGAGAAGATACAGGTTTTAATGTAATAAAACGAAGGCCCAAAATAAAAAGGGAAACAAACTGTACTTCTAGCCAATATCCATCCAGACAGTGAAAGAAAGGGCAACGCTTTTAAAAGCAACAAAAAAAAAGTGCTATGAAGAAGAAAATCAAAATCTTGTGGAGATTAAGTTGTCAAACAGGACATATGGGGAGAGACGTCTGGAAGCAACATCAATTGTCACAGACAACTTCTGTTTCTGGTTAACAGTTCCTCCAGATTCACAAGGTTTCATCCCCAACATCACCACAAAAGAGGCTGCTGATACGCAGGAGTGCTCCTTACCACAGGAAAGCAGAAAACCAAACCTTGACCCAGCCTCAGCATTTATTTATTCCTTTTGCTCTCCCAAATGTGTAATTAAGAAACTCTGCTGACAGCATCTGGTTTTTTTCACATTCTGTATCCATCTGTCTCTCAACAAAATACAGGATTTTAAGGCAATCTGCAGAGACAACAGCCTCCGATTACGACCCATAATATTTCTCTGCCACTGATTTTGGATCTCTCAGTGAGGAAAGAATGAACTGCAGTTGTAAACTGTGGTGGTTTACTACACAAAACATCATCATTACAGTACAAACACTCCCATTTATTGGATTGCAAATTCCTTATATTGGAAAAGTTAACCAAAGTTCAAAGCATGTTTCACTACATTCAGATGGCATTCTACATAAACATTTTTCCTCTGCTTACCATCAGTTACATATTTCCTCTTCTCCTCAGCATCAGTAGTCATCTCAAACAGATCTCCATAAGCACGTGCAAGTCTCCAAAGAAAGTCCACACAGTTTTCATACTGAAAGTAGAGGACAGCTACATAATTAAACTGATCAGAATTAGAACAGTTTACTTTCATAATGCTTAAAATTAATAACTTGATTAAAGCAAGTAATCAGAACATGGCGTAGTTTTTTGTTAATCTTCCATCCTTCTACATACTACTTTTAGTTTATGTGAGAACCAATTGACCAATTTTCCATGAACAAAAGCAAGTACAGCTCTCAGAAACACCCTAGACTGTCTAAAGAGGTTTTATTTTATAAATCAGTTTAAACTTCTTTTAATATAAACATTTACAAGGTAATCCAGTAAAGCACAACAAATCCCTGAACAAAGTGATGTATATTTTCTTTAGGGAGGTCATAAGCACCACACTCACCCAAAATCAATATCTCATCTACCTTTCTTGGTATTCCAATATTCAGATGAAAATACAATCAGAACTAATGCTTGCCAAACCAGAATAAAATGGTGCACTGAATTGAACGCTGCACATCAAACAACCTTTAAATTTTACTTGGAATTACATTTGGGCCCAGTAAAGTCAAAGGAAAAATTCACATGAAGGATGTTAGAAAGGCATGAGCAGACTACATGCTTACAGTTTGAGAACAGTAGGTCTGGTTACTACTTAATGCTACAGGATTTTCTCACACAGACTATTCCAAAACCAGCAAAAGTAAGTATCATTTACAAAGAAAAAAGCCCATGATTTTTCTTTGTTGTATGCAAGAATTCCTACATCAAACAAAGTCTCAAAGTTATGGAATTAGAATGGGATATAAAATAGTAGACCTCCTATGCCCACACACCATGAATATTGACACCACATTGAAATACTGCCTTTTCACTGTATTTTAAATATATGTTTGAAATTTCATCTTCCATTTCTATGTGCATTTTAAAGCTTGCATTAAGTTCTCAAGAGCAGTGCAAAGCATAAGTTAACAGCAATATAATATTAAGTTTATCCATAATACCTTGTCATCTTTCTCAAGCAGCAGTCTAAAGCCCTCCTTTTTATCATCCTCTGAACCCTTGTGCAAATTGTCCACCTGCTGTAAAAAATTAAATAAGGCTTCATCTTCTTCTGATTTCACCATGGCATCAGGTGATTTCAAACATCTCTTTTCTTCCTCGGAGTCTCCTTCAGAATCAGTATGAGCAGTAAGGTAACTAAAATCACAGAAAATAATAACCAATTTTTTCTTTTAAAAAAAGGGCATTGTTAAATTTAAAAGCAAAAAATTCAGAGCACAATTTATCCCAGTTGTCCAACTTTAAAGGATTTTTTTATTAATGATATCAAGCTTATTGTTATTATTATGAAACCTTTATCTTCAAAGGGACAGCACAGTCATATTCCAAACATAACAGGCAAGTAATTATACTGTCCTGCTGCCTAATACTCCATTAAAAAAATGCAGATACATATTAGAAACACATGTAGCTTTGTGTTTCAAATGCAGAACACTTGAAATCATTAATGTGTTTTAAGACATGCTCTGTAACCCTGAATAGGCCTCTTCAACTCTTTACCTCAATTTCCCTATTTTTTGAAATAGAAATGAGCTTACTAACCAAAATATAAGTACTGTAACAATCATTTATACAATATTTTGTTAAACACTTTCAGGATCTAAATATAAGCCAATAAAAATAGCATCATTGTTATAAATTCCTTATTTTTTTCAAGCATTCTGAAGTTCAGGATATCTCTGAAACTGGAAAAGAGCTTCTATTAATTCATGATGCTTAGTGTACAAGTACTCAGCACTAGGCAGTCAAGGGCAAAGAAATATTTGCAAAAGCATAAATATCAAGCAGAGATAAGCAGGTGGCCTTACTGTCCAAAGTGCTGAGAATACATTAGGGTACTCCAATTTCAAAGAGGAGCAGCTGTTGGCATTTTTTTTAAAAAGTAGCCTTTTGCTTAAGTACTAAAAATGGACAGAGAAGCCTCATCTTCTGCATTTCCACTTCCGAAAATACTGGCGTTCTGGGGAGAAATAATAATGTAAAGCTATCAGCTGCCCGGTTCAGAGATTTTCTAAATGGTTACCATGAGTACAAAAAGCATGAAATGTACTATACACATTAAGTAACGGAATAACTGAAGTAGGCCATGACAGTCAGAATACATAGAATCTATTTCTTTTTTCAGAAATATAACCAGGACAGAATGCTGCAGTCGAAATGAAGGTTATTAATCATGGCTTTTAAATATTCTGTTTTGAACATGTTGCTTTCAGAACAGATCAGCATATCAGAGTAGACCCACTTACAGCCTATAAATGAACAAGTACAACTGCTTATGAAGCTACAGAAGTGCTAGATGTGGCAAGCCAGTTTTGCTGCAAAATTAACCCAGTGATACAGGAAAGAGGAGTCAAAAATACATTTGGATAAAACAATACATACACAGACCATGTGTACATCTTCAAACGGAAAAATATCAGGGAGCAGAACAGAGACGGGAAACTTCATTTGTTTCTACAGATTTGTTTTACATAATCTTGATGACGCTGAAGTTCATGACACACCCTAAGCTGTATCCTGCAGAGACTATATTCAACCACTGAACACTTACTTTAATTTTCTGAAGCCTCTTTAAAAACACAGCACATTGTTCTTCCATAGTTATTTTGAAGTGGGCACAGGGGAACTATATCATGGCTGCATTTGTAAGAGCCCCGACTTAATCAAACGTACAAGGGAGTTCTTGGGGAGTGGGACATTCTTTTAAGCTCCAACACAAAACTATGATGTGAAGTACGTTTGGAAAGCATCTTTCCTCACGTGGTTTAGATGCTCCATTCCCCCTAATTAAAAGACAAATCCATTGAGGATCTGCACAATTTCTAACCTAAAATAAGGGCACTACGTAATATAAAACAGCAACAACTAAGCAGTAAAGACAATTTCCTTAGTTACAGGAATTTGGGCACTGCATCAAATGCTACCTAATCAGGTAGATATGAAAGTAAGGAATCAGTGTTTGGAAGCCAATGTTGATGCTGTATTCCTTAATTTTGCTGTATAAACATCTGCTAAAATTTCTATGATCCCTACTGTTACAGTGTTAGATAACAGAGAAAAGTGATTATTAGAAAATGCTATTCTCCCAGCAAAAATATAATGGCTGGTTGACAAATAAAAGGTTAGGTTGACAGCCAAGCCCATTGGGCTGGCAGTCCAAATAAGCCCAGTAGGGATTTCCTGCAGCATTATAGCAAATGTCATGACCAGACATCAAATTGAGGCCAAACATCAAATTCACACGTGTCATGGTTTGACACTGGTTAAAACACCAGGAACCCATGAAAATTGTTCACTCACTCTCCTCTGCTATAGCTGAGCAGAAGAGGGAGAAATAAAATGAAGGGCTCATGAGTTGAGATAAGGATTGGGAGAAAACATTCTAAGGGCAAAATAGGCTCAAATTTAAAGGTATAAAGTAAATTTATTACTAACAGAGTCAGAGGAGGATAATAAGAAGTAAAATGAGCCTTTAAAACACCTTTTTCTCCCCCAGCCCCTCCCTCCTTCCCACTGACAGTGCAGGGAGACACAGGGCATGGGCGGCTTCGGTCAGTTCGTCACCCAAGATCTTTTTCAGTTTGTTCAGGGAGAGGAGTCTTTCTTCTGCTACAGTTTTCCCAGAACTGCTGTGGCATGGGCCTCTCATCTATGAAGTACAATCTTTTAAGGATAGGCTGTTCTAGTTTGGAAGCCAGTGCTTTCTCTCTCTATCTTTGGAAGCAGGGGCCCTCTCTCCTTGGATTACAGCTTTTTCTGGCCTCCACTCACTCTGGCATGGGCATCTTTCCTATGGGCTGCAAGTGGATTTCTGCACCCCCCCATGGACTTCCTGGATTACAGGGGGACAGTTTGTTTCACCATAGTCCTCATCATGGCTTGCAAAGGAATCTTGACTCTGACGTTTGGAGCACTTCCTCCCTCTCTTCCTTGTCACTGACCTTGGTGCCACCATGTTGTCTTTCTCCACATGTTCTCACTTCTTCCTCTTTCTCTGACTAGAACAAAAATTGCTGCTCAGAGGTATCATTATCAACAAATTTCACTAATTCAAAGCTTCTTGCAGCACCTCACAGCGCCGAGAGGTTGATCTCGTTTAGGTTCCACGCTGGGGAATCGTTCGCCATGTTTCTGCTGCTGGCCACGTGGCCCCCGCTGCCACTGCGCGGGCGGTGCCAGCCATGGTGCTGGAGCTATTTAATGCCTCTCTTCAAATGGGGTGCCAAAAAGGAGAAGCTGCTGCCACTGCCCCTGCCCTTCTGCCCGCGGCATGGCTGGCTAAGGGCAGCCAAGCAGGCAAAGTTCACCATGGGCTGCGCCAAAATGGCGGCGGCGGTGCATCACCGCACGCTGTGCCAGGATGCCCTGGTGGCAGCAGCTCCCTACCCCTGGAAAAAATTGCCTGCGTGCTGCTTTGATTTCCTTCTTAAATAATGTCATCACAGAGGTGTTACCAACCTCTCTAACTGGGCCAACAGCATGTCCATATTCAGAGCCATCTCTCTGCCAGACATGGGGGAAGCTTCCAGCAGCCTCTCACAGAAGCCACCTCTGTGGCCTTCCCCTGCTACTAAAAACTAGGCTGTGCACAAATCAGCACAACATGACATCAGGTAAGTCACATATTTATTCGGAGACTCATAGAAAAAGTGTGAAGTAGGTCACTGTCTAACAGATCATGTGAACCCATAAGGAACTAATTACGAAACAGCAGAGAGGGCAGGTCATTTCTTACCCATTCCCTCTCATCCCTACTGTCCCAGCAAATTCTCTCCCACCTCCTCTATTTATCTGCTTTGTGAATCCTCAAAGACTTTAAATGTGGAACAGACCCTCTTAAAGCTTGATTAGAATGTCATAAATTTCAATTTACTTGTTGAGTGATATCTGCCTTCAACAAAGCAGCTAATAGTCATATATATCTATGCATTCTAAAGCATTAAAAATCACTACTGACACAAACAGAAGTGGAGATTCTTCTTAACACTTTAAAAACTCCAAGACTTTAAGGACTGATGTCACTGCTCCAAAATGGAAATAAACAGTAAACAAGGAAGAGTCATTATGGTTTGTTTTACAAATATTCCATACAACAGAAATCTGCAATTTTACCTGGTATTTTCCTGCAAGAGGTTTTATCAGATGATAAACAGAAAAGTGAGTATTTATGTGTGATAAACACACTGATCAATATTTGAGAAAATAGAAGAACTTTTAAAAAACGTCTAGAGTCAGTGCCAACTTGTTCTCACCTTTATTACCAATAGATTTTAAATAAAAGAGAAAAACAGTGATAAGAACGTGAGGAGCAACGATCAACCAACAGGACTCAGTTGTATCACAATGGACTGTTCAAAGTTCAAAGAACAAATGGAAACTGTGCTGGAGACTCACCCCACTGTGGCTAAGCAGTTCAGTAAATCCCAGCACCCAGTACTGGATTAAAACAAACCCTGAGCTACATGGTATAAAACACCCTTGTGGTATAAACGCACTTGGGTGGTTCAAAGACTGTGTTGTGGTGTCTGTAAATTGGCAGACACTGGGCCTAACCAGGTATCATCTGTTTACAACACTTCAGCTTTTAGACAGATCAAGTATCATCTGTCTCTCCCTGCCAATTTAGAAAAAACCACAGGCTAACACAAACACCCTCTCATCTGCTCTGGCTAATTCCACAGAAAGGTGATTATATGTCACAGATGGATCTGGACCAAATTTGCACTGTATGATCCAGCAAAGTGCATATCCATCAGTAATGATAAGCAGTCTTCAAGGAAAAGTTTGGCACACAGGAGTCTTAGGCCAACTGAAGGATGCATTTAAAAGAAATTAACAGAAAAATAAATTTTAAAATGCTACGTGAAATGATTCACAGAAGCAGGCAAGGGAAATGTTTTTTCTTGTTGACTACTTAAACTATTTCAAGGAAAAATTATAAATAGAACATCTGTCAGAAAAGCATTTACTGTGGTGAATCTTTCTGGTGCCTGATACCAAATGCAATTTGAAGAGCTTGGATGCTGGGCCGGCTGAAGACGGGTGCCAAACATGACACTGATGTCCAGGGTTCATCACTGCCATATCAGGGAGGAAACAGCTTGAAAATCACAAAGAGGAGAATTCGGTGATATGCTCCATTCCAGGTGATCATCTAGACACAATTTATTGTATTTGTAAATGAATGAGTGCTTGTTACACATTCTCAAATGTTAAACATTGAGGTTTTCACCAGTACATTATAGGAACTGAAACAAACTAAAAAAAAAACCAAAAAAAACCAGAAAAGCACAGACTAGAAACCATAGACTCTTTAGCATTTAAAGTCTCATCCATTCAGTGCACCTTCCACTCACACTATCTGTCATTACGTAAAAATATAGCTCATTTACTAAAACACGTGATATTTCTCCACTTACAGAAATACATAATTTTTGGAAGGCAGAATAGAAAGCTTCTCTTCCCAAGGTATTGAATACCAACAGTGACATTGACAATATGACCAGAGCAGATCAAAGCACTGAGAGCTATATCAGAGACTGTCAGCTTCCAATATTTAATGAAAAAAACCTGCTAGTATTAAAAGCTTTTCCAGAAGAAATTTACAAACCCGAAATCAACGTAGTCATCCAGCACAAACCCATAAAACTCTTCAGATTAGTTTATCTCTCAATTGCCAGCACCTACCCATTTATCAATTAAAACCAGAAGTGCTTAGCTCAAGCAAAATCCTATCTTCTGGATCATGAAATTACTGCTGAGGCAGTGAAACACATTGCATGTACTTTAGATGGGAGTACAGAAAGGTGAAAAAATGTTTTATCTGTAACAAAGAGCAATTTTTTTTTCTCTACTGCACAAAAAAGCACCTGAATGCACCATTGTGTTTGGAATTCACCACAGAAGAGTATAAAACAATGCACATGGTGTAATGCCTACAGCATTTGAAGTGGTGATGTACAGTAACTGGAAAAAACCCAAGTGTTGCTATTGACTCTCCTGGCCTTGCACCAGTCATTAAAGTTACAGAAGACCTCCGAAAAAGCTGCATACATTGCAACTGTTACACACATTAGGATTAACAACCTATTTGCAAGAGGAAAAAAAAATACAATTTACTTAAATGAAATTAAATTATCTCAAATTTAGAGAAGATATGCAAAACAAGCACATCAAGCACAAGGTGTTAATAGGTAAAAAGCCCACCTCTTTTCAAAAGGGATTGAAAAATAGTACTGGGAAAGAACATAGCCAAATGACTAATGCTAACTATAGCCTTGAATTATCTTCCTTGCTTCTGACTGTACATGAATACTTGTCAGAGAAGGCCTCTCTTAAGGACACATTCAATGCTCTTGCACACTATAATCACTTGTACAGGATCATCCCATCAGCTTCTTCGTCACACAGAAGAACCTGAACACACAAGTTTCCTTGGCTTGTTCTCAAAGAGCAACACATCACTCTTGATCACAAAACAGGATTTTCTCAAATGCTATGTGTGGAATAACCCCTGTATTGCATTTGTGGACCTCGTAATTCATAAACTGGCCCCTCTGCCTTATCTGCATCTCTGAATATTTTATTCATAACATGAAGGCCTCTGCAAACCAACCAATGGATAAAATAATCTGAGAAAGTAAGAGAACCAAGAGGTTTTCACACCAGATGAAGGAGGAATGTCTTTGAATGTCTTTGAATACTTATGCCAATCCTGAATACTTAAAATAAAGAACTGGTTCATAATAGAACTGACAGGTCTTAAAATATGGTATCAAAATATAAGACTTGTGAAGCATGTGGGCTGGGATGTAATACAAAAAGAAATTCTGCTCACAGGAACAGAAAATGAATGTGGAGAAACTCTTAAAAACAGAATTCCATTAATATGCAGCATGTTAACTGTCTTCAGAATAGTACAGTTAATTAAAATATTTTTAAAGAGAAAAGGTGACATAAGATAGGCAATTTACAGACATAATGCTGCCTACGCAGATGTGTAAGACACGCTGAGAAGTGGCTCAAAAAACTCAGCTGCTATAAACACAGTCTTAGTAAATTGCATGTAAGTATCTAATCTGATTATACCAAAACAAAGTTGTAATTACAGGAGAGTAATGTCAGGACAAAAATATAGTGCCTCTCCTGGACTCCTGGTACACATCACCCCCCAGCATATTCCTCAACTCTTGAGTACAAAAGATCCTATTAACTACAATGGGACTACAAGATGTGGTTAAAACGAGAAACTTTCTACCTTACTGAGTCAGTACCCTAAATTCCTCATGATTACTTTTTGAGCCACAAGAAAGTGTATTCAACAGCACATATACATAAACATTGCCACTTGTACAGAGGTTCCACGCAGATGTAGCTTCCATAGTATGCAATGCCTCCAGGCAGAACACTGTAGTAACTCATCTGTGAGGCCCATAGAAAACAATTATCATGAAAAGCACATAAGCATTTGTACAGTTTGAACAAACTCTGTCAAAGACACAAGGCTACCTTCTTACTAGAAGCACTTTTAAAATCACACCATTATTCTGAACTTTGCCTCTCATTGCAAAGCTATGTAGCAATACTGCATCAGTGTTACCAAACACATTCTTAAAAAAAATCTGTATTATGCTTGGCATTAAGCCAACTTCAGCCATAGTGCAGATTCAGAGATGGTCACCAAGAGTCTTCTCTGATCTAAAAACTGCTAATCTGAACGTTTGTATTTTTTTTCCAGAAGTATAAAATCTATATAAAACTTTTAAAGGGCTCCTGTTTACAGTTTCATATAGGCAATGATGCAACTTGCACTGTGTGTGTACAGTAGAATACACAAATTATTATTAACTCACCCTCCTTCACTTTCTGCCTCTTCAGAGCTGGTAGTTTCTCTTGCACCAGAAGCTGTTTCTGCTTTTCTCCGCCTTGTTGCTCTGTGTGATGGGCTAACTCTCTGAACATCACCTTTTCCTTGAAGCTCATTTCGAACAAGCTCTTCAAGCTTTGGAATAGCTTCTTTCAGAAATTCCACCTCTCTCTTCAGTTCGTCCACGCTTAGTAGCAGGCCATTCAATTTTTCTAGTATCTGCAGTTGCCTTCCATGTAAAACCATTACTGCTCCTTGCTCATTAGAAGCCTCATTTTGCAAGCCCACGGAACTAATTCTGTTACCTATATCCTGGAACGCACGCACACGCAGAGCTGCACCAGGCTTTCGGATCTTGCGGTACCAAATCAGCACCAGGCTTAATCCAGCAGTCCCTGCCATTATGCCTAGTACTAGTCCTTTATTTTCGAAGGGAGACATTTCCGCACGCTCCTGGAATTGCGAGACAACAATAACAGAATTTAAGATATTTTCCCCTGCTCTACCCAAGCGACTTGCTCTGCTCTGAAATCACAAGAGCCTAAGGCTGGAAGAACTGCAGACACAAAGTTACACTACAACTCTCGCAAGTTCTGCAACGCAAGGCAGCAAAACCAACACAAAAGTGGGTTTGGGGGTGTGAAGGGGGCCGGCATGTGGGCAGGACTGCAGCCTTCACTCTCAACCATCCCGGCATCCTGGGATTTCTTTGTTTTAATGCGAGAAACTCATATAATCGGATTTTCCGCCACTGCAGAGAGGCGGAAACCCAGCTGTCAGGCCGGAGCGCCGCCCGAAGGGGCGTCTCTCCGGTCCCCCAGCCCCACGGCGCCGAGGGGCTGCCGGAGCNGCCGGCTGCACTTGTCACAGACATGGCTCGAAATACGCCGTTCTAGAGCAAGTGTACCTGTTCATGTGTCTGTCCTCAGTCTGGTGGCCGCTCGATTTCACCTTTTGTTACTTCTAGGCCACAGAGAAACTGTTTCCACTGCATTAGTGGAGACCTGAAGCTGCAAAATCACGGAGAAACCCCGCCCAGTTGCCAGGAAGACGGGCAGTTCCGGCACAAAAGCTTCATTGCAATTTTAGCCACCTAAGGGCCCAAAGCTGATTTCACCAAAGTCCATTATAGACTGCCCAAAGTCATGGAGGAACTTTCCATGGAATCATAGAATGGTTTGGGTTGGAAGGGGACTCTAAGGATCATCTAGTTCCAGCCCCCCTGCAGTGGGCAGGGACAGCTTCCACTAGACCAGGTTGCTCAAAGCACCACCCAACCTGGCCTTGAACACTTCCAGGGTCGGGGCATCCACAGCTTCCCTGAGCAATCTCTTCCAGTGCCTCACCACCCTCACAGTAAATAATTTTTTACTAGTATCTAATCTAAACCTATTCTCTTTCAGTTTGAACCCATTTCCCCTTGTCCTGTCACTCCATGTTCTTGTAAATGGTACTGCCCCACCTTTCCTGTAAGTTCCCTTCAGGTACTGGAAGGCTACAATTAGGTCGCAACAAAGGCTTCTCTTTTCTGGGCTGAACAATCCCGTTCTGTCAGCAGTTTTCATAGGAGAGGTTCTCCATCCCTCTGATCAACTCGGTGTTCCTTGTCTGGACTTGTTCCAACAAATCAATGTCCTGTGTTGGGGACCCCAGATTTGGATGCAGCTCTGTCGGTGGAGTCTCACCAGAGCAGAGCAGAGCAGCAGAACTTAGATTTAACAGGGTGTGGGAGGTATTGCTGCTGTGCCCCATCTGAGATCACTTTTATTGGTGACTCTCACAAGACCCTTCTTTGCTCTTCGTGACAAACAGATCTGGCTCCTGTTTCTGGCCTTGAATGGAAGAAGGATCATCACAGACAACCTGCTCTGACCATTTGTCTTCCTGAAGGCTTGTGGAGGGCCTGTGCACAACATCCTGCCAGAATTTACAAGCATAAAACTAATGTTTTTCTGTGTGAGGGCTTAAGGAAACCATCATGGAAACCACTGTCTGTGCAATGAAAGAAGCTCTTCAACAGCTGGAATTGTCCTCAGCCATATCAATCAGAAACAAAGGAACACAATTCTTAAAAAACATACTAATTGCCTTTAAAAAGTAAACAAAGTGCTCTTCAAAACAAAAAAAAGTACCTAAAACAGGTACCAAGAACTCAAGAATTTTCAGTCTTAGTGCAAATTAACAATTGTAAATCAGTCTAATGTCTATTTATCTTCAAACAAAGATTTAGTTTAAAACAACTACAGCTCTAAACTAATTCTTAATTAAGAACCTGAGGATGAAACTAGTCTTATGAGACCAAACTACAACCCGAGACAAAGGTAGAAATTAGAATGAAAAAATGAATACTGTTTCAGTACTTTGCAGGTTTCCCAGTTACAACACAACAACAACAACAAAATGTATAATCTGCTCTTATGTTTGTAATTTGAGATTTTTAAACCAAGAATGAAAATCTCTTCAATTTTATGGAAACTTCACTAAACTCAAATTATTTTAACAAATTTTACTACAAGTAATGATTTTAAGTCACACAATCCCACAGTGTTTTAAAATGGAACAAGAAAACATAAATCTCCATATGCCGATAGTGTTTCAAATGTTCAGGAATGGTAATATAAATGTGTTGGAAAACTTTTAATTTTTGTTTTCTTTTTTTTCAGCACAATCTGCCAAAATCTTTCTATAAGCCAATTAAAACAGGAAAGGATTTAAAAAAGAGAATTAATTGGAGGGTAAACATAGCACGGAGCTGAAACAAAATACTATGGGTGCAAAAAGCTAAGTGAGTATTTTCAAAGATTTTCCAAAGTGACTGTCTCAGGCTGCAGGCCTTAGAGAAGGGGACCCGTTATCAAAAATAATGCCCCTGGAGAACTACCATCTACAGCTGCCTGGATGTGTAGCAACTACGAAAATCAGGTCACCTGTCTGGTCCCAAAATCCTTGTTTGCTTTTTACCTGTGGCCGTTTTACCCAAACAGACCAGCATGGAAGCATAGAAGTTATTGCATGTACGTAGAAACTTGCTGGAACACAGCAGCTTTCCAAGCTGGGGAACTAAACATCAATTTACCTAGATCTAATGTAATTCAATTGGCCTAAATACGACATATGTTCTAAAAAACTGAAATAAATGTTCTTAGAAAAGTACTGTTCTTCTGCATGTCAATTTTTCCTAGTTCAAAAGAAACTTTGTACCTGAAGTCCTAAAAAACGAGTCCAGACAACCATCTGTTATAAAATGGTTAGCCCCAAATATTTTTAGTGTATTTTCAGCCTTATTTCCTAAGAACACAAAGCCTATGCCCCCAGGTTGCCTGTGTGTTGTCCCTCTGACAAGCCATACCATGACACTTTCTCCACCCAGTAGGTCCTGAACATGGAGCTTAATTTCAGCCAATTGTGACAGAAGAAATATGTCAAGATCATAGAGTTGCAGAATCCTAGAGTGGTTTGGGTTGGAAGGCATCTTCATGATCATCAAATTCCAACTGTCCTGTGATGGGCAAAGACACCTTTCACTAGAACGGGTTGTTCAGGCTGCATCCAACATGGCCTGGAACACTTCCAGTGAAGGGGCATCCACAGCTTCTCTGGACACCCTGTTCCAGTGCCTTACCACCCTCTGAGTAAAGAATTTCTTCCTAACATCTAATATAAATCTATCCTCTTTTAATCTAAAACCACTAGTCCTATCATTATTTGCCCAAGGAAAAAGTCACTTTCTGTCTTTTTTATAGACTCTTTGAAGTATTGAAAGGCCACTCCAAGTAGTTGCAAGAAGGCCAGCAGCTTTGGGGTGGCAAGACCTTGTGAACATCCTGCCTCTCTCCACCCCTGGCCCCAGGCAAATGTACAGGAATGAGCTTAGCACACCAGTGCTGCAACACTGACACACCTGCACAG
This sequence comes from Ifrita kowaldi, assembly GCA_013398055.1. Classification (NCBI taxonomy): domain Eukaryota; kingdom Metazoa; phylum Chordata; class Aves; order Passeriformes; family Cinclosomatidae; genus Ifrita; species Ifrita kowaldi. The sequence continues at coordinate 1,845,896 of VZRS01008986.1, read as the reverse complement.
GGCGCCAGCCTTCTTACACCACTATTTTTGTAAAACCAGTACAGGCAGTTTACTGGTCTTCTGGGAAATTTGGAACTTTAATGGTATTTTTGTGTCATATTAGAAAAGTTAGCTTATTATTGAGTGATTATGTTCAATGGATCAGAGACCCATTACATAGTAAGTAATTGATGCATGCTGTTTCCAGACAAGGTGTAGCATAATCTACATTGGTGGTTTCATTTCTGTATGGAAGGCATACGTATTTTACAATTTTCATAATTTTCTTTACCTGTAATTCTTCTGTCCATTTTCTTTTGTGATATGCTGTTCTTTCTGAAATGCCTCTCCCTTCCCCCAACCCCCAACTAGAGATTAATCTACTTCTTGTCACAAATACAGAAACCTTTAATGAGTTAGTAGCAGTTCATACTTATTACTTCAGCAGTTGTCTTGTGGGTGTAAAGTCAAATATTGTTAATATGTCACCAGACATTGTGAAATCTTACATACCTTTGACCAGAATTGCAACCAGCCTGCCAGAAATCCTGTGTGGATGTCAGAACAGTCAGGAATCACTGTTCTGTCAAGTTTGGTTGAGTTCTCCTGAATTTTTTGCTATAAAAATAAACAAAATTATATCTTACCTCAAAGGGAAATATTCACTGTCAGATTTGTCAGTATTCTCTGCTGCTTTTGCCCTGAACAATTGTCCAGTGCCTCTTATTAAAAATTAATCAACTGAAGTTAAAAGGAGATGGGTAATAGCACACTGATCTTTTCTGTTTTCTTGAAATAAAGGCATACTGCTTAGCACAGTTCCCTGGGGAGATAAGGCTGCCTCTGCCTTTAAGTCTCAGGGTGCGCAAATGTAACTGTACCTCTGCCTCCTCCCCAGTATTTTTGAATCTTTGGCCAATCTCAATCAAATTCAACAGAGAAACCCTAACAAATTACCTTGAGTTAGCTGATCTTTTAAAGAAGAAATCCCTGAATTAGAGTCACTGCTATGGGGAAGATTGCTCATCCCTTGGTGTGCAACTGAGAATCCACACAGGGGAAAAGCATTTTGCAAGGACAGGAAAAGCTAAAGCAGAGCTCACATTTTATCAGATGTGAACGAACAGAGCTACAAGTTATAACCTGATAGGAAACCTGGCTTCATTAGTTCAATTGCACTCACAACCATCTGTTTATTTATTTGTGTTGATAGGATCCAGTGCTGCAATTTCAGCTAAAGTACAAATGGTCACTGATGGCATGGCATTTCAAATAGAAAAAGAAAAAAAAAATGTACATACTGTTCCCGCTTCTTTGTGTCTTCAGAAGTCTCAAGGACATTATCAAAATATATTTTTTCAAGCTCTGTTAATTTTTTTAGGCCAAGGTACATGATTGAGTTTCCTTGATGTAAGAGATGGGAGTTGGCAGCCCAAAAGAGTTTGCATATGTTGTGTTGACAGCAACAGGAAAAAATAAGCAAGGCTACATCTGATGTAATTCCAGAGCACTGCCTGATTTCTTCACAGAAATTGTCCTTGGAGTATGTGGGTAAAAAGAGGAAAAATATATGAACAGTCATAAAAAGAAAAAGAATATGTGTGTATAAATGTATATTTTACATGTATATGTATATGTTCCTTGGGAGTCAAAATTCAAAAAGAGTCAAACTCTTTATAAATAAGCATGTGTACACACGTCTTCCACTTCACCCACTGTATTTTCTTTTACTGAATGAAATGTGTCTTTTTTTTCAGCTTCCCTATAAATATGCTATTTCAGAGCTTCAGTGTTTTAGATACTTATAAATATTTAAAATACTGAAGTATTTTAAAGAGCTTTACTGTTTCCACCTGCAAATGGCAGTGTGCCCCATCCTGCACTCCAGTAACTATCGCCTAATGGCCCTGGGATGTCTGCAATTTCACATTAAAAAAATCGTCATTCAGGTGATGTGGTATGTTCTTTCATCATCTGCCCCTCTTCTCTGCTACCACTTGTGAGTTTATAAAAAAATTCATTTCTGATTTTACCTTTCCATCTAGGCCACTAAGGCTGTGTGTACACTAGCAAGCAGTAGGGACTGACAGGAGTGGGCCTGTGGGCCAAAGAGGTGGTGCTGATGCCATGACATCCGTGCTGTGCCCCGGGATAACTTTTGCCAACTCCAGCCTGATCCCAGGGGCTGTATGCCCATTTGTGGCTGCAGTGCCTCGGGTGTGCTTCTGCAATGGATATTCCCAAAGTGCACCTTGGGTGTTCCATGCCCTGGTTCATGGTGAAGCAAAGCTTGCCAAGCTGGGACTTTTTTTTATCTTTTCATTAGACATGGCTTTTTGAAACTACATATTGCACAGCCATGAAGTAGCTTTAAATAGTGTCTCTAAGAAGTGGCAATAGAAGAAACAGTTTCACTGCTTTCAGGGACAGCAGTACTGTTTATACTCCAGAATGTCCTGGGAGGGATTTTACCTCCGAGGTGCACACCTGACCCAACCCAAATCATTACTCTGTACATACGTATTTGCACTAGGAGGATTTGCTGTGAGTTACACAATCACTGAGGACACAGTGAATACAGGGAGGGAGTTCACCTCTTCCTGGCAACTGCTGAGTGCTGGTAAAGGGGTTCCTCCTTCATCATGGGATGACTTTTGAACAATGACAGTCAATAAGTGCAGCTAAAAGCATGAGGAAAAGTGGTGAAAGCGGGTGAGTTAAGGGGAAGCGTAAACAAACACCTAACCACTTAAAAGAGTTTTGCTATATACAATAATGACAAGATTATTACTGTGTGCAGTGCACCCACACATATACACTCACACAAATATATTTATGTACACAGCATTTTAGTTTTGCAGATGATTTCAAGACACCTCATGTGCTTTTTCATAAGGAGATAGGTCTGTTAAAGTAAAATGTAAATGTAGATTTTATTCTTTTAATTGGTGTTTGCACCCCATCCTGGTGTTTAAGAAGCTTCCCGTGATTCTGAGCTGCAGATTCCTAAAGAGTAAATATATAAGTGGCCTTTCTGAATTTTGGTGTGATGGGCTCACAAGTCCTTTGCTCATTCATAGTTACAGTGCTGCTATCTTGTGGGGAAAAAAAGGCAGCAGCAACTGCAACACTTGCAAAAGTTGATATTAAGAGTCATCGGCAAGAATTGTAATTAATGATGGCCTTTTAAATGTTTGCATGTTTCTTTCTAACATAGAAAAACTGTGTTAGTGTGATTGATCTAGTAGATTATATGGGGAACTGTTATTCAGTGTGGTCCAGATTGTGGTTTGGGTTCTTTTCAGTGTGGTCCACAATTTTGTACTGCATTTTAGCAAAAGTAACAAAATCCCTCCCAGGACGTTCTGGAGTATAAACAGTACTGCTGTCCCTGAAAGCAGTGAAACTGTTTCTTCTATTGCCACTTCTTAGAGACACTATTTAAAGCTACTTCATGGCTGTGCAATATGTAGTTTCAAAAAGCCATGTCTAATGAAAAGATAAAAAAGCATCTTGGGCAACATTACACTATTTCTATGAAACAGGCAGATTTTTGGCCAGAGTAGTTGTTTTAGAGGCATTTTCATTGGCACATGCTTTGATAGTCAAACTGAAGTACCAGGGTTTTTTTCTGAGAAAAACAGAGAAGGATTCCAGTGCTAGGAGGAAATTGTACCAACAACAGAAACATGTTTTTATTTGGTTTGTTTGTTTGTTTTCCAGTGTTCAAAAGCACATGGAAAAACAGATTTGTACATCAACAGGCACATAGAATATTTGACAGACTTCTATTGCATATTGTTATAATCCACTTTACCAAGTTACTAAGCAGCTTTTCAAGATCACCTGTTTTCTAAAAGAAATATTTTATGTTTTACTCAATAGTCTTGGATTGTGAAAGCAGGACTTAAGCAACCAAAACACCTAGAAGAGTCAAATACCCCTCCAAAGGGCAAGAAAATAATTTCCAAAAGTATTGTGTTATATATGATATATACCAAAATATGGTATATCTTCCAGTTGCAAAACAATCCTTTATACACATTCCTATTTTTTAAAAAATATTTTTAAAACTTAAAATGCTTTTAAAGGAGTCTGTAGATCTGCATTCCTCACACAAGTCCTACTGAGCAAGAAGTAAGAAATATGCATAAAATCTAGCACTACACCCTGAACAAGTCTGATACTCATCAAGAGTTACTCTGAAGAGCCAACAGCACGTGAGGCATCAAATGATGTAGATAAGGTATCCATTTCACTATTTTGCATCAGATCCTGACTCCAAAATATAGAGAGAATGATAAAAAGTATACTTATTTTTTAACTTACTGCAGCATTATCCCAAATGAGGATGCAAACAGAATTTGTAAGTGTGCAGAATAGGGAATCTGTTTCATCTCAGGGTTCTGTCTACTCATTTGTGTTGGGCTGCAAACTAATGCTGAACAATAACATTTAAAAATTCCTTGATATTTTTACTAAAAACAATATCATGTCAGTGTCGTGATGCAATTATACCTCTGGGCCATGATGTTTGGAACTGCTTTTGCGGGTTTGCAAGTGGGAGTTTGGAGAGCAAGGTAGGGCTGCGCACATCGAGCAGCACCAGGTCAGGAAGGTCAGGGCACAAGCCAGATACTGGCGGCCTCCAAGGCAACGCATGGATCAAGTGCCTCCCCATAACCAGCCTCGGTTCCCTCCCAACAGCTGAGCTTTTGCAGGGCTGGTTTGAGGCGCAGGTGGCCCACAGGATTTCCCCGAGGCTACACACCGTCCAGGGGACACCACCTGCCTCACGGCCACACCGCACCGCCATTTGCCACCGCCTCTTCACCCCGAACGCTGCCAACACCAAAGCGGCAACAGCCACCTCCTGCCAAGGGATGCTGCCACCGGAGCTCGGGGCAGGGCTGCCGGGATCACACGCGGCGGGGCAAGGCAGGGAGAAGGGGGAGACGGGGAGAAGGGGAAGGCAGGGAAAAGGGGTACCCGTGCCTAAGCACACACCTGGCAAAGAAGCAAATGGGTCCGTGCTCGCCATGGGCAGGCACAGCCTGGAGACCCGAGCTGTCAGAGGAGCTGGGTTGCACAACAGCCTGGCAACGGAGCGTGAGGCGCAGCATCGCTGCCTGGTTTCAGGGGCGCCGTGAGGGGACGGGCCCCGGGACAGCAGGGCACAGGAGCCACACCGTACATGGCGTGCATGCCTCTGGGGCAGGAGGGGCGCGGAGCCCACCATGTTCCCGAGCTTCTCCCCACACACCACAGGCTCGGGGAGCCGCCCGCAGCCACACGGGACACGGTCCCTGAGGGATTGCCATCCGCCCCTCCGCCTCTCCCGGGCGCCCTCAGACGCGGCCGCGCCGCAGCGGCACCACTGGGTGTCGCCCGAGCGCCGCGGCCGCCAGGGGCGGGTCGCCCCCCCGCCTTCTCTCCCTGCCCCTCTCCCGGAGCCCGGCGGCGCCCCTGGAAACGAGCCCGGAGGAAACGTCCCAAAGCACACCCATGCCCGGTGCTCCTCACTCGTCCGGCTGCTTCGCGGGTGCATATGGGGAGATCACATGGCAGCGGCCACGGGTTCCTGCTGCCATCCAAAGCAGTACTTTTGCATCCTTCCCTGCGCTGAATCCAGTGTTTATTAGATCGCTCAGCTCATTGCCTTGGCTGAGAAAACCGCGTTTTTGTTGTTGCTCTGCCAGGTTGCTGGGTTGAATCAGCTCAAGGCAAAGCCCTTTGCGAGAAAAAAGGCAGGAGCACGTGACCAGGAGCTGAAGGAGAAAAGTGACTGATTTGGCTCATCTTAGGGAAGTGCATCGCTAATTGCAATTGTTGTAGGAGAAAGGGTGCAAGAGATACACGTTGAGAAAGGAAAGACAATATCTGTATCCTGTACCTGTACCAGAGAGAGACTAACAGATATCTCAGGACTGGTTAAGAGAACAGCATATATTTGTGGTATATGCTCTTGTTTCTAGTGTAGATCTGAATGACAGTGCATTATCATGGTGTGGCTCTGTGTAAGCTGTTCCTCAATAAGAAAAGCTGAGCTCAGAGTGTTGTGTCCTTCGAGTCTTAAACTTAAAAGAAAAATCGAAGAGAAATGGAAGCAGTAGAACAGATGCTCAGAAGTAGAATAACCACGAATGAAAAGTAGAGGCAGAAGCAAAGAAGATGGAGAAAACCTCTGTAAATTTTTAAATGCCAAGAGAGCTTGTCTCTGCAACAAAGGTGGTCATGACCTGGATTCCTACCTCCTGAATGTACATGTGTCACCAGGGTACATAGCTATAGGTTTTCTGTAACTTCTCTGGGGAGAAAAGCTCCTTGAAAAGGGAACAAATCTTCAAGTTCAGTGTCAGTAGTTGTCCAGCTGCTTCAGGCTGTAGACTTCAGTCTTGCTCTTTATGTGCCTAGGGTATACTGACCTCTGCCACTTGCAAGACATCCTTGTCATGGAAATTATTTGAGGCACGTATTGGATTGTGTTATATTGGGAGGCCAGCCCATGTGATCCTCATTATCTCTTTGGTCATAAAAAGGGTTAATTTATTTTCAATCTTTGGCAAAATGTCCTGCAATCTATTTTGAACTGAAACAGGAAGATGAGCAGAATATCACGAAGCTGTGGTGACTTCCCTGCTTATCTTGGCTGCCTTCTCCTCAAGAGTTGTACTGAACAGCAGACTGGTGCAGCAAACAAGCTTGGCCAGTATTTATAAGCAAACATGGGTTTCTCAATGCGTTTTTTCATATCTGCATATTTCTTTCTTTTTTTTTTTTTTAATACTTTAATTGCTCTGAGGCAATGGCTATCTTTATCTGTGATGCTTCTAAGACCATAATCACTGTTCAACAGTAATACGTAATAAAAAGTAGTTCAAACTGAGCTAGAAAACAACATCATTGTAGGCACTTTAGTTTAAACAGTCAAGTTACTACTTAGCTCCTACTTCATCTACTTTGTGATATCTACTGCTAAATACCATGAGAAGGTGAAAAACTCAGTGCACTAAGCAGATCTTTTCATCATGTTTCATCATAATTTTCATCAGGTTTCACTTTTTAATATATTGAAAAGGGAGTAAATGGAGGGTTATTATTTAAGAAAATAACATGATAATTGATTTGTTGTGTAAGCTGAACCAGCCAGTCATAGGAACACTTTTACAATATTACTCATCGGAACACTGTCCTGATTCACTTGAAGAGCCCAGCTTCAGTAGTAATAGTTTTGCATCCAGTAATTTTGGTTGTTCTATATACTTCAGACAGATGCCATTGTCCAGCTTGGCTATTTCAGACAGGCAAGGTAACAAATGCAAGTTATTAAACAGTTCAATTTTTTAAAAAAAGCATATCCTTCTTTGTGACAAAAAAAATACAAAAAAAAAAAACCAACCAAAAAAACCCAGAAGAATTCACTTTCCTCTTAAATTCAAAGAGTATTGACCAGGACTAGGACTCTAATAAGAAGCAGAACTTTTTATCAGAGTACTACAGTGTTGTAGAAAAGCCTTTGAAGTCCCTGGCAAGGCACATGTGCTGTTTTGGCAGTCACACTAGAGTGAACATGCATACGTAATTCTGGAGGGAACATCTGACATTTCGGAAGTGCATTCGTGGTTGGGTTGTGGCAGCCAGGACTGCAGACCTGCTGTAATGCCAAGTCTCCCAAGGCCCTGCACCTTCCCTGTGTGAGGCTCTCTGGGCCATTTTGGCTTTCCCATTTGAGGCAGCAGTAGCAGCACAGAGCAGAGCTGGCTGGAAATTTCTGACAGCAAATTTCTCCATTGGGATAAAAAATAACCCAAACTGTAATTGACAGGTTTCTGAGCAGCACATTGGCCATGAGAGAAGCCAGGCAGGATCCCAAGCTGCCTGCTTCCCCTGCAGGCTCACTTGGCTTTCTCTATCGGCAGTTCTTGTGCTTTCTGGGCTTCTTGACAGCTCGATAGGGAAAGTGAGGGAACCTGGGAACCTGAGAGGTGGGGATATGTTCAAGGTCACATTTCCACTTTGGATGGGTAATCTTTTCTAGAAATGTGGGAGACAAGTTCTGGTTCTCCAGGGCTCTTTACTCCAATGAAACAAAGAGCAGTCGGTCTCCTATTCCAGAGCACCTGAAGCAATGCCAACAGCAGGAAGAGCATCCATCCTTCTTAAACCCAGAAGCAGCAGCAGGGATAAGGTGCTCAAAGGAAAAAGACGCATCCTGTCTTCCCTTTCTGAGATGCACTGGCAGAAGGGACCCATTGACTTTTAATCATTCCATCAGCTACATGGGACTACTGCTGCTGCGCTTTTCCACTCCTGGCACATAACATTTTCCGTGGGGATGCAGTTAACAGGCATTTAACCTCCACCAGGGAGTGAGGGGAAGAAACACAGAGGGTGATTCATAGTTCTCAATTACTGTTCTCAGGCTGAGAAAGGCATTAGTGCATTCTGGCTGCTAGCTCAGCAATGCTTATGACCTGTTTGAAACTCTTCTTTATGACTGCTAGGCATCTACAGGTTATTTCAGCAAGCAGAGAAATCCTCATCAACCATTTGGCATGAGTATTTTTAGGTTTTCTACCTGTTAGTGGCCATTCTTCAACATAGCCCTGAGCACGTATATTTCCTCTACCATAAATGCAACACAACAGATTAGCCAGACAACACAGGGTGATGCTGCTTCTCTCCAATGTAGGTTAGAAACTGCTCGACAGGGAATTTAACTTAAGCACAGGAACACCCAGTCTCACGTAGCCTCCAGAACAGCTCAAAACCCAAAGTCTTTGTTCGGGCCTGGATTAAACAAACTGCACAAACATAAATCAAACTAACATCATTGCTTTGCTGAATTTATGTCCCAAGTCTTGCTCAAGTAAACTTGTTCAGGGAAGTTAAAACTAGGCTGGAGCTTTTGATTTGCTGTTTCAAATTAGACTCCTTACACATGTGAATAAAGCCTATGACCATTTTTTCTTCTCATAACTTTAAGTTGTCCTCAGTTTTTTTACAGTCATCTGTAATTTATTTTCCCAGTTAGAGGTGTTTGCAGGAGAAAATAAAGCAGTACAGCCTTGTAAGACATCTGATCAAGAAGAGGAATTAAGCTTGTCACAACTAAGCGATTTGACATAAAATAGTGAAAAACACATTAATCTTTCACTGGTTCCATTTTATTTTGAGAAGAGAGGTGAATATTTTTTTAAATATGTCTTCTGTACACAACACCAAAAGGCTACACTTGTATTTTCTTCTTTATAAGCAAGTCCAAGCTCCTGGCTAAAGTCCAGCAGACATTTTTCTTTGTCCATTAAGGCAATCTCCTACACAGTTTTCCAGGGGAGGATGAAATTCCTCAAGCTGTGTTATAAACATTCATCACAGAAATCATGCTCCTAGTAACAAGAACAGCAGACAAAATTTAAGACAGTGCTACACTGGGTGTGCTTTACAAATAGAGACTATAGAATCAGGAGTGAACCAGCAAAGCTAAAGACCAAGTAAGCCACTGTGAAAAGATTAAACAAGACAATTTTCCATCACAGAGAGTTTTGAGGTTCCGTGAAAGTAGGAAAACCTGGTTCTGTCACTCCGAACATAAGACAAATTAATACTTAGATGCCAAAGGAAAGAGTCTGAGAAAGGATCTTTTTTGTTCTTTTGAAAAGTCTTGGTTCTTCCCTGTAGCAGTACTTTACAGAGACAACCTACAAGTAATCCAAAGCCACACAGCCTGTATTTTCTTCTGGATAAACTTTTTGAGAATTCTATGGAATGTCCCCTTTGTTCCTGTCTTTATATTGCTAAAGTTCATTCCTGTTGAATAAAGTGTCTAGAGATGACAGCTGAAATGAGGGTCCTGTTGAGACCATGGCACACAGTGGGCAGCATTGATTTTAACTTGGTAGTTCAGCACAGGATGGAAACCAGGCAGTGCTGATAGCAGTGCCTGCAAGCTGCTGGACAGGGAGACTTTTTATCAGTTCACCTTCCTGTCTTCCTTTTCAGCTGCAATTTACCCCCTTCTCTGCCAGTCTCCCTAATTAGTGCAGAGGATTTGTTTGTGTATCACCCTAATAAATCGTAATCACCTTCAATATAGCGCTTCCCCAGGCTCTGACCTTTCACTCTCCAGCCATGTCCTGTGCCAACTACTGGGTGGGAGGACTGGGCAAGGATTTCCTATGTACTGCCATCACCAGCAACAGGGAACCCAGACTTCCCCTCCTCATTGAGGCCTGTGCTAAGGGCTACAACCATTAATGAATTATTTCCTTTATGAAAGCATTTCACAAAATTAGATGAGGATAAAGCCAGAAAGTGACCTGAACAAATTACTGCAGAACTTCTGAAGCATTTTAAAAGAAAATGAAAACTTCTCAGGGTCTTGGATTTTGTGAGAAAACCTATCTAAGTCCATGAAAGGCATATTGTTCCAGAAAAATAATAATTTATACGAGACTCTGGAAAGGTTTCTTAAAATGCTGATGACAAGAGGCTGATGAGGTGGGCTTTTCTGGACATACTGTGAGAATATCAATACCAGCCTTTACTCTGCAGGCTGCATCTGGTTTTCAAAGAGTTACATTTCTTGCAGCATTGCTTGCAGGTTTCTGGTGTGTGAGTTTAGTGAATCTGGGAGCCCCATCAGGCTGTAAGTTATGCAGAAGGCTGCACTGAGTCCTGGCAAACTCAGGCCTCTGGAATTTAGCAGTGCAAGAGAAGGAAACATGCCAAACCCTCTACCTGAACTGCTATTCCCTCAACACATTCCTCTGTGGTGTTTCTTGGCTGGCTGCTTGATCCCTCAGCTCTAGAACCAAAAAAACCCTTGTGCTTGAAGTTGTATTTCTCACAATCCTTTACACAGCATATGTGGCAAAAATACCATAGAATACTATGAAAGTTCCTTTTTCCAAAACCAAAAAACCCCTGACAAATAATTGTCTTTTCCTAATATCATTATGTATTTTTAGTTAATAGTCAGGAGTAGCAGATAGGTGCTCATGAATTTACATACAAATATGTGAAAATCAGAAGCGCATCTTTAGATATTTAGGTTTCCAATTTTGTTTTGAGTAAGATATTGCAAAATTAAGACTTAGAATAGGTTGACTTTTAAAACATTCTTAATTAGAGGAAGATTTTTAGACTAATACTAGAAATCTAAACCCACAATTTTATCCTGTCATAACCACACACAATTCTTTCTTCACTGTGGATGATTTGGTCAAAATCCCATCAACTGCAACACTCCCCTCTTCTCCTTCCCAGAGGATCTCTATTTATGTGGCTGTTTAAAGCAGATATACAACTGGTGTGAAATTGCGATCCTACAGAAACAGAAAAGCTTAGCACAGGAAAAGATCCAACAGACAACTAGCAAAGTATTATTGAGCTTACTCATTTGTGTTTCCATAGTTTACATATGTAGATGACTACAATATCTGCTACAGAAAGTAGAGAGTTTTCTGTGTTTCTGTGTTTGTCACAAGAAAACAGTGTGGCTTAGATGGAAATGAATTCATTCATGTCAGCCAATGGGAAAAAGCAGGGCAGATTTCCTGGAAATGGTGGAACTAATAGTTTTGTAAATTGTGGAGCATTTCAGATTCGAAGTGTATGGAATTGTTGCGCATTTGTAATTCTTTTGGTGACTGTCATAAACATGGAAGGTTGTTTCCAACAGGAGTAATGTTTAGCATGAATATTCCTTAGCTGTATGGTAGCTGTATAGTGAACAGCCCGTTTCAGCAGGGTAGCAGTCTCAGCACAGTGGGTGGTGTGCACAACATGCTGCTGTACCTATTGCACACACCATACAAGCATCCGCTCAGCAAGGAGAGACAGGAATTGGAAGTAGTTTTGCCCTATGTATTTGTGGGGGTTTTGTGTTTGTGTTGATGAGACAAACTAAAGCAAGGATTCCTATTACCGTTCAAGTAACGATTGCCACTGGTAACTTCTGCTACACTGCAGATTTATGTCAAGATAGCCTCACTTATATAAAATTGAAGTTCTTTGTTGTTCTTTTCCATAAAGTAGATAGTCCTTCCAAATGTCCTGCGTCCAAATGACCATAATATGCCATAACATTTGAGTCACAGTACCCTATATTTCATGGTGCTATTGGATGTAGCAGAGTCCTTAGATTCATGTCCAACTGAAAAGAGTCCTTCGGGTGCCTTCAGCAAGCCTTGGATCAGACCTTGGCTTGCTTAGCACATTGTTTTGAAAGGTCATTTATTCTCCTAGACTTCACCCTCTCTTCATTTTGGAATGCTTATTAATTTATAGGTCTTTAGAATCTCAACTATTGTCTTAGTTAGATTTTGGAGTTTTTTGTTTGTTTGTTTTAGATCCTGGCGTTGGAATATGAGTTGTTCATAGACTAAGATGACCATCATGTTTATAGGCCTCTGGAGAAAATGGAATCACAAGTCTTCAATAAAATCTAATCAGCATTTTAAATAACTCACAGATATGTAAGTTTAACTAAACACAGAAAATACCCTGGTGTTCCACCCCACAGGGTCTTATCGTGGTCAGCTTGGCTTCTGCACTACAAAAACATCCTCAGTTCTTCAAATATGCCAATAAACTTCCCCTGAGAGGCAGACTTCAGCATATAAAGCCCTCCCCTCACGCTACATAACCAATGTTTGCTTGATAGACTTCAGATGAAAGAGTCAAAAATTTCTCCACTGAACTAACAAGCTGCTGGAGGAGCTTAAACTGCTGTAAGCATGGGAAAGCAGAGCAGTTTCAACCAGAAAGGTAGGATTTGGGACAAGGTGATGTCACAGCCCAGCAGCCAACAGGAAAACATTCAAACTCTGGAATCCTTCTAGCAGCCAAGCAGTTCTGCACTAACATGGATGTCACGGGGGAGTTTCTTAACAGACTTGCTATACTGAGCCAAACTGAGGTCTTCAGAGAGTTGCAAGAGAAGTGGAATAAGCACATCTGGGAACCCAACCAAACCAATTCTGATACTTTGATTGCACAAGGCTTTCACTTGCTATCACCTATAAAGGAGCTTGTACAGTGTTTTAATTATTTTTAAAAGTTCACATTGATTCTCCAGACAATTGTATTATACATGGATGTATACAGAATAAAAGGCTTCATTGATGGATATCAGATGATAACATCAATACCCAGAATAAAAAAAATACTGGTCCCTATAGTAACATATTGTTTTTCTTTGAATAAAAGTAAGCTAGAGAAAGTAGTATGTTACTAGCCCCTCTTTCTGAGGTGGTATAAAGGTGATTGAATACATCCAGAATGTGATGATGTTCAGATGGGTTGCTGGGAAACAGAACTGGTCAGGAATGAGCAATTCTTTGAAAATAGCATCAATTTCTTCTTTGGTTTAAAACTGCAGAAATGTTTAGAACTGCACATATGTTTGCTACTTATGTGTGGAGAAGATGATTTGAGGGATTAGTGAGCATATAGCCTATGGCATTTGGCGTTCAAATGTAAATCATTTTACTCAGTCTTTGAAGGTCCTAACTAACCTAAGTCTTTATCTAATTCTATGAAAAATTCTAGTTGTAAATAAAGTCCAAAGAATAGCTGTACAACTTATCAATAGTCATTACATTTACAAAGCCATTGAATTATGGAAGACCTCAGAATTTGTGCTATTCTGCATTTGTTAGTAGGGCCTGTACTCTGTGTCCCTGGACTTGCTGAATCTGTGTGTACCCAAACCAAAGCACTGCACCATTGTGGGGTCTCCTGACTACTTCAGCCTAGGGCTGACTTAGTACTCAGGTCTGGACCACAGCCCAGGCAGGCAGCACTCGCCTGCAAACCCGGCCTGTCTGGGTCAGTTCCAGCCACCAGGCAAATCCGAGTCCCTCATACATCGTGCTAAAATGCTCTGTTAGCAGAATTTAGTGGTAGCTTATTTAGGTGGCACTTAGCAGAAGTCTTTCTAACTTTGCAGAGGGGTGGTGTTGACAGATGGAAAATCGTCCAACAAATTCAGAACAAAAAGGTATAATGCGTGGTTTATTCTGGTGCTGGCTGTTACAAACCAGAGCCAAAGACTGCCACAGTGATGAGAAATATGGGTTAGGAAAATACCTCTAGAGTTGGGTATTTGAGGGCTAGCTGGAGTCTGAATTAGCTCCATGCTACTGCATAAGCACTGAGGGAGCTCACACTCAATGGAGGGCAGTGGCAGAGCTCCATAAATCTGTCTCTAAAAGTTGTGCTGGGATACAGCTGCCTGGGCTTGTGGCAATGTCTGCCTTGCAGAAATCACAAAGACTTGTGACAATGTGGGTTTTTTTATTAACAGCACAATTTCTTTTTCACTCACACAGAACAATTTCAGTTTCCTACTCTGTATTTAGCAAACCATGGGAGGATCAGGCTCCAGAGGGGCTGAGACACCCACCTGCCACTTCAGCTACCTGAATTCAGCCCTCAAGTCTCCAAGCAGCTTTTCCAACACATCTGCCTGGGGAGGCACTGGAGCTGTCTGCCTGCCTAAATTACTGCCTCTCAGCATGCCATGACTACTGAAGTGTGGATATGTCCATGCTGTTACATGTTTAAGCCCTTCTTAAACAAGCTATTAGCAGATCTACATTGCCTGCAGGTCTGCTTCTCTAGGTGTTTTCTGTTCATGCTGTCACAGGGTCTGACACACAGTGTTCCTGGCAAAGGTGTTTCCTCATGATTCATCTAACAACTGAAACCTGTGGAAGACACCAGACTCTGCCCCCCGCCTTCCCCAAAAGGGACATTCGGTATATGTCGAATAAATAATAACACTACCCTCTTCTCATGAAAAGGGGCTGACTTGGTTTTAGGACCTCTGCTGAGGAAAAGGCACATGCTGATCAATATTGAGAGGTAAATGCATCCACCCAGCAGAGTTAGGTCCCACCTGCCCCAGACTCTTGCTCTGTCCCCCAGCACCTTCCACTGGCTTCACAGTCAGCACTTCAGCTTCCAGAAGGCCCACAGCACTCCATACACAGTGTCTGACAAGATATCCAGGTATTAATTGGGAGTAGTGGATCCCCTCTGCTGTTAGTGCAGGACATGATGGAAAATGTGGTCAGGGAGAGCTGGGGGAGCACAGAGCACCCCGGACAGCCTGAGTTAGAAATCTGAAATGCATGCTTTGCAAGAGACAGGTTTCCTTCATGAAACATTGGAATAAAGACCTCCTTAGCAAAGGATTGCATTTAATAGAGGTACTTTGATAAGGCTGTGGTGCATACACCATAATACGGTAATGCAGCCTTTTGTGTGTACATTTGTGTGACAGTTCCCTCAGTGCACAGTGGCTGAGCCTTAAAAAAGGCCCGTTGCAATTTCTTTAACCCAGCTGAAGTTATAACAGTGTTAATAGAAAATTTCCCTGCAGTTTTTTTCCCAGGCAGCAACAGACAAGGGTAGCATATCACAAATTTTCTATCTTGAAAGAAAATATTCCTTCTTTTTCAAATCAAAATCAGGACTTTCTTTGCCCCTCCTTTATCTTCTTTAGGAACACGCTCATGCAAAGAAGTTTTTGAGATATTTGGATTTTGGAGGCTGATTCAGGCCCATTATGGGGCTTCCTGAGAGGTGTTTCTCTTAAGCATCTCATAAAAATCTTGTCAAGCTTTTGGTATGTGGGTGAGTTTCCTGTCTCAACTGAGTTCCCCTTTCTCCTCTTCTCCATTCTGGGTTTATAGCATATTACCTAAAAAGATGCTGTTTACTTTACTTTTTTAATGTTCTGCATCGTGTGACATGAGTGTGCACTGCACTCAGGACTAAAATGCAAATCAGGTGCCCTCAGGTACTTGTGCAAATACTAAGGGCATTCACACCTGGAGAGTATTTTTCATGCTGAAGACAGACACATGCATGTTTCTGGAAAGATTGGCCATCCATCTTTTCCAAACTGTTGATAACACACATCAAAAGATTTTAATCTATGTTTACTGAGCCACTGTTCCACAAATTGCTTGTAGGTTAGTGTATGTACTGTCCACACAGCCTTAGGGCTTTCTGTATGGAAGGAGCCCTGGCCTTGCACGTAGGTGTTATATGACTTGATGTGTTTGTATTGTTGGGTTAACCTTCAAAGAAACTGGACTAAAATCTTGGAACTGTTTTCATTACAGCCTTCACCTGGGCTGACATCACAGCCACACGCAATAAACAAGAGCCCTGTCCACTAAACCCTTTCAGGCTTTATGTTTTAATGAAGTTTTGAGTTTATGCACTAGTTTTTGGTGAAAATCTACTTTGAAAAAATTGCACCATAAGTGCCTTTATGTTTGTGGGTTCCCCCTTCCCTTGATCATATTTTATTTTGTGCTGTTTTCTTTACTAATTTTGCCAAAACTAACTTATGCAGACTTTGGTTTGCTTTACTCCCAGTTTTCTACTTCTAACATGTGATTTTTAAAGGTTTTAAAGTTTGGACTCAAGAATAAATGCCTCAAGTTTTCAGAGCCAGAGAAATTTGCTTTAGTGAGATGGTGTATTGCACCTGTATCAGCTTAGTGGCACAAAACATCTGTAAGGAATTTTTCATTAGAGTTTTTTCATTTTATTTTCATTCAGACATCAGACTGAGAGCCTAGCCAAGAACTTGAAAGACCAATTAAGCTTTAAATAGTTTTGCTAATAATACTGAGAAGAAATGGACTGCATAAAGGATTTGCTTTCTGTGCACTTGGCCAATGTGAATGTTCAACCATTATTACCAAAATCCTTCATACTTGTGATCAACAAAAAAATTGAGTGTCAGAAGTTTCATCTGAATCAGGCATGGGTTCAAACTACGACCTGAAGGAAAATGTGCCACTTTATTAAAGCTGTAGATCTGGCTCATGTGTCTGCAAATCATATTTTACCAGCATTTTAAATCACAGACATATTTGGTGATACATGCTGATATCCTTATGTGCTCTGAAGATGAACCATGTACAGTATTTTGTGTGCTCAGAGTCAGAGATGTCCTGCTCACCACACTTGTTATTTCTGTTCATGACCTAAGCATGGTTTCATGTAGGCAAAACTTGTGGTTTCTCCTGTTGCTGCCATTTTAGCAGGGATGAGTCCCTTTAATACACAAATTAAGTGAAATCAGCTTAATTACATTCTATTTGCCCAGTCTGACCAAGCCCAATGAAATGACTTGACATGCAGGCAGGGCTGTCCATTCTGAACCTCTTACTTCATCCCACATGCTGCTCTGCCAAAGCTTTTACTTGTATTGGGAAGGCAAAACCAGACAACAAACAGACTGCAATGGTGAGAGAAACTCAGAAACAGGGTCTGCATTTGACAGCTTAAATGAGCTGAAGGCAGGGAACACCTGAAGTTACCTTCTCATGCCAGTTAAAGGCTTGTCTGTTGATTGGATCTGGAGCATTTGCAGGGAAGATGCAGATGATGCAGATCTATAAAATGTGCTTGCAGCCCCTCAGTCAGGCTCCTGGCACAGCAGTGAAGCCATTCCTTCATCCTGACCATGAGCAAAGCAAGCACACACGTGTCTCCCTGTTGGAGTAATATAGCTATAGGCACAGCCTGCTGCTGAGTTGGAAGCTGCAAATACCTTGGTCTCTGATGGAGTGGTATCTCACTCCTTTCTTTAAGCTACTACATGGGAAGGTCATGCAGGTTTTGTGTGTCAGCCCTGGTTAGGCTCTTTTCTCCAGATCTCCACAGTGCTATTTTCTGGCACAAGGACCCAAAAGAGGCAGGGAAATGGATATGCTTCAGCCCGTCCTTCTGCCATTCCTATGCCGGGTAGTACTTTCCAAAGAGCTGCTTGAGGAGTATCTCAGTAATTTTGCCATAATTGGTAGGAATTGGATGATCAGCTAAAGCCAGTTGGGAGGAAAAGTGAGAGAAGCAGGTGATGACCAGAGCTGAATGAGAAATCACTCATGCCAGACCCATGCCTGTTCCCAAGCAGCTCAGCATCCATTTGGGCTGGACACAACCCTCTATTCATTCAGGAGAGGTAAGAGGACTGAGGCACACAGCAGGAGCCAGCCGTATCTCTACAGCTACAGTGCCAGCATGTAAACCCTCTCCAAACAGCCTGCTGAGACTCCAACTGCACTTCTTTTCTCTCATTCCAGAACCCATGATTTGCCTCACTCACTGCCTCCTGGTTCAGCCATCTGTAGTGTCTGGTGGAAGAAGCCTCAGACTGCTCCTTCAACTGCTTAGTCCCTTCTTATGTCAGCTGTCCAGTCACCTGTACCTTCAGAGCACTGTTCAGCAGCATCTCCTCGCCTTTTGGGTACCTTCAAAAGTGAGGCAGTCAGAGGTGATCTGCAAAATATTCCCCTTCTTCTCTTTCACTGTGAATTGACAATCATTTATCTTCAGCCTGTCGTTATTGTAGTGGCTTTTTATTTAATTTTACACCATCACAAAGTAGCTAACACTGGGAGGGACCTCTCATGATTTTCAAGATCAACCCTTGCCCTTGCTCAAAGCAGAGTCAGCTGAAGTAGGTTGCTCAGTCAGCTTTTGAATACCACCAAGGATGGAGACTCCACAACCACTCTGAAATTTTCCCTACATGACCCTGATTCAATTCTTGTTTTCTTTGCCTAAAAAAGAAATTCTGTGCCAATGCATGACCACCCCTACAGTAGTATTTTTTTCTTATGTTTAAATGGAATTCTTTGTATTTCAGCGTCTGCCCATTGCCTCTTGTCTTTTCAATGAGTACCACCACAGTGCCTGCTTATGGCCTAAGTACCTTAGGAACCCCATTTCCTTTTTTTGAATTTCCTAAATTTCTTGTTATCTCATTTCTTCAGCATGTCAAAGTCTCCAGAACAGCACAAAAACCATCTGGTGCATCAACCACTCCTGCTGGTATTGTACAAACTTGTGATGGTGCAGTCTGCCTCATCATCTAGGTCATTAATGAAGAACAGACACGTGTTTCAAATGCTGGTAGCTTTTATCCACTGGACGCTCATTTTCTCCTTTGAGCATTTTATTTATGAATATCCTGTTTGCAGAAAGTAAATCCAAATGATTCTTCGTTATTCACCTTTGTGTTTTAGGTGCAACATAAAGCCATGGGATTATTGAGTGAATCATATACCAATCATATTTGTAACAGAATATTTCCAAGAAAGTAGTTTTGTTTTCAGGATGAACCTCATGGAAAAACGTCTAGAGGAACACTTGGACTTATTTTTGACTAAATTTCTCTACAGAAACAGTCTGTTTTCCAAAGAGGTTTTTGTGGCTAAAACACGGAACAAACATATGAAAAAAGAACAGAGACTACATTAAAGGATACTCCCTAGCCCTGAAGTAAAACCTAGAAATGCTGGAAATAGGATGTTCCTGCAAAAAAAAAAAAGCATGCATATATATATATATATATATATATAAAATGTATATTTTAAAAGTGAAAAAAAAATTACGTTTTCGCTTTCCATCCAGCATGAGCACAGCCTAGCTCTGGTGACTGCTGAGTATTGTACGTGTTTTCATGCTAAATAGCTTCACTCTGTTGATGCGAATGTGTGCAAAAGGCAAGAGACAGATCTGAGGTGACGTAATTACAGTTTCATATGCAGACAGACTTTTAAAACTTCCAGTGTAAAAGGTAGAACAGCAGCAAGAGTTTGCACCAAGAGCTCCCGTCCTCTTTCCTAGCAGGAAACAAGGCCCAAAATGTCTCTGACAATGTTGGTCCTCATTTCTGTCCTGCCACAAGTGTCTCTTTTTTGTCCCGTGTTTTGTCATACTCGTTATCATTCTCAATCCTGAGTGAGAATGGGACAAAACATAACTCTTGTTTGTTCCTTTTTCGTGTTCCCAGGCTGTGTTCCTGTTTGATTAGTGGTGTTTCCTTTTTCCTGTCCTTTGTTTATTACTATAACACATTTCCTGTTTATTGGTTTATAGTAACCAGACAAAAATAATGTTGTTAAGATGTCTGTCTTGGAAGGGCTGGAGGCTCAATGACACACAGCATTTGAGTCTTACATGCATTCCCAATATCTCAGTTTCCTCCTCTTCTACATTTCGCCCCCACACTTCCCAATTCTGCTTCCTTTGTCATCACATACCCCATCTTTGCTTTTCACTCACCCCATAACCCTTCACTCACCCCATCTTTTTATTTCTGGCAGTGGAAACCTAAGTATTTGGCAAGAAGGAGGGAAAGAGCCATGAAAATGGCCTATGGTGCAGCCAGTGTAAACACAAGCTGCACAGTGGCAAACCCTCTCGCTCCACCAGCCCTGGTAAGAGAAGCAAAGCTGGACACTGTGTTCCAGTGGCAGGACGTGTGCAGGGAAAGCCAAACAATTGAGTGAAATTGAGACCATTGCTGGGCATCCACCAAAAGTTGGATTAAAAATTCTAGTTCTAAGTAAACCAGAAGTATTGCCTTTGCTTCCTCTTGGTTTGAGGTCATTTAGGGTTTGCAATTTCAAACTTCTTGTTATCATAATGAAGACTTGCTTTTAAATTACTATTTTCTTTTTAAACGAAAGCTTATATTCACAGGTATCAGCCTAACAGCATCTGGAGCTTCAAAAGACCAGGACAATACAGATGTTGCCCCAAATACCAGAGGACCCCATACACAGAGTGCCCAGCCTGCCTTCAGCACAGTGGGATGCCACTTGTGATTCTGTGCCTGCTATTGCCATGAATTCACTAGATGTTTGAAAGCAAGTCTTGGTTTCTTCAAATATCAAGTTCTTCATTTGCCAGTCACACCAGCAACCCCCAAATGTACATAGGCAGAGAAACTGGAGATCTTTAGGCCTGCCAGAGACATTTCTTACAAATATTCAGGGCACAGTTGCCTTAATAATTAATGTAAATATACAGATTGCAACTCCATACCTAGCCCTGACAGGACAGTGCATTATAGGAAAATAAATTAATGTCTTCAGGCCCAGCACAAAGGTAATTCCATCCATCCACAGACAGTTACACCATGGACTGCAAAGCCAGAGACCAGCAAGTTGTGGCCTTCTGTCATTAGGAGCTTTTTGGTGACCACTGGCAAGTTGCTGATTGCTACTGCTCTCATGGCCTTGGACATCCACTGCTGCAGAGTCCTAGAGAGCTGCCTCCACTATACCCTGCCACTCCTCTTTCACTCCGGGCTTCAACCTGACAGCAGAGTCCTGTCTGGTCTGGAGATTGTAATGAAGGATTTTGCAGCCTGGAGGTTAGAACTGGAGAGTAGCATGATGTTTACCAATGAACCTGACATTTCATTGCAAGAAATGAGACCTCATAACCAGAAGGTTTAGTTTGTAAAGTAATGTCAGGAGCATAATTTTCATTTTTAATAGCTGTAAAAATAGCTTTCCTTCTTGCTAACCACTTACAGTCTGTATAAACAAACCTATTAGCAGTTTAGAGCATATAGAAAGAATTATATCTGTCCAAAAGGTGAAGAAGATGCCCTAAAGACAGAATTTAGATCAGGTGAGACAAGGAAGGACTGTACCAAGGAAAAGACTAACCCTTCTAAGAGAGCTTTTGTTATTCAAACGTTCAAGGAAACACTTCAGAGGGCTTGGGGAAGCTAACTGCTTGGAACGTAAGCATGCTGCAGGTCCCTTTTGGGTGTAAGTCACACCAGAGTGCCAAAAAAATATTTCTTAATTAATAACCTGACTCCAGCATGTGGAGTTTTACAGTGACAAAAACCAGCTGCAGCATGCAGTGTCATGTAACAATTCCTCCAGCTAAAGTAACTGAAGGTGTTGGAAGGCTCTTGACACCATTGTCAAGCTTTCGTACTTGCAAGTCACCTAAATTAGCAACTCAGTTAACTTTTCTGAAGAAGTTCTCTGTTCATGTGCTTATTTACTAAGACAATAATGTTAACTACTTAGGTGCCTAATTACAAACTAAAAGGTCTAGCTTGAGGTGTAAAACGTTGTCCTAAGTTCCTTGACAGAACTTACAGTCAAGCACTGAAAGAAGGGTCCCGAGCAATGCATTCCTATGCATTCCTATCACTTGGCTGGATATTTGAGAATACAATAAAAAAATATAATTGTAGGGTAATAAATTCTTGCCTTGAATGTTTTCATTTTCATAAGCATTCTTGTCTTGAGTGTTTTCACAGGCATTGATTTCCCTCAGGTAAAAATATATGCACCAGAGTCACATTTACATTTTTGTCGAAGTGTTGCCACCCTCTGTTTTCCAATAAGTTTTTATGCCTTTGTTTAATGATATGTAATTTGTAGCAAGTTTTATGCTTCAAAGAAACACATAAAATTCTGTTTATTATCCCATTCTTTATTTGTCACTGAGTTCAGTTCATCCCACCGTGGCACTGAATAGCCATTTGCTAACAACTTAGAAGATAATCACCAGTTTCATCTCCAAGACCTAAAATAGTTCAGGGTGGTGTTTGTGAGTTTTTGCATACACATGCATACCCTTCCCCTGCCCTCAAACAAGCCACAGTTAACCACAGAGAAATCTCCACATATCTAAATACTATTTGTCCTTGCACAACAGCGGGAATATGTCCTGAGTCACCCCAGCATGCTCTTTTTCTTTTTTTCTGGAACCATACAATTAGCATCTGTTTTTAGTACTTCGCATTCAGACTGAATGGGGACACAGAGAAGTCCCTGTTGTTAGTTGTTGCTATGCACTGGTCGGTAGTAGTGTGTAAAACTGCAGCCAGCAGAAAGAACTACACAGCTCACTCTTCCAAATACATCCCCACATTTTTTGCCTATTAGCCTCCTTTTCCCTCAACAGAAATAAAGCCTTTTGGAGACAGAGAGTTAGGATCCCCAGAAGAGGGCCAAGCAAGTGCCCTGTCTACAAGCCGTGGATGGTGGGAGAGCAGAGAAGGTGTAGGAAGACACAATGTTTGTATGTTTTATCCCCTCAGAGTTAGATACTATAAACTCAGGGCTTTGGTCCCCCAAAGAAGAAAGGAACCCATCACCTCCACCCCCACACAGAGGGAACACACTTCACAGAAATATTTGGTTTTATTTCTTGGTTTTATTTCCATTCCCACTTGTAATGCACCTGAGCATCACTGCAGGCAGGGTGCCACAAGCACTCTGAGCGGATAATGTTTTGCTAAAGTTTACAGGGCTACACAAAAGACATGACTGAGGATCAGGAGAAAAGTATCATCTATCACCCCATTTTAAGGTCAATATTTTGATATTATCTGCAAGGGACTCAGAAGTAAGACACAGCTCTGACACTGCATCTAGTTATCACCTAAAACTCAAGTCTGCTCTAGTTAGTTATGAATTGCAAAAGGAACCCATCAGAATTCCTAAATATTAAAGAATTCCTACCATCATTTGCTGGTTTCCAGCTAGGTTCTTTGAACAAATATGGCTCAGGTGGCTGAGGCATTTGTGCACCTCATTTCTTTACCAAATCACGCACATTATGTAAATGTTTCAGTGTGGGGACACAGTCAGAAACATTCTGCAATCCAATGAGCCCCAGCTCAATGAGAGGTTCTTCCTGAGAGAGATGGGCAGTGAGTCATGCCCAGAAGTAATGTGCCCGTAGAGTGTGGCTGTGAAAGGGAAGAGACAGTAGTGGAGTGGGGAGCATGGAGCCAGACACTGTGCTTTGACACGGTTCCTTGGTGCTGCAAGCAGCCACAGAGACATTAGCATTTGTGCCTTGGAACTGACAGGTCCTGGAGAACAAGCTGGATGTATAGTTTGGTGAAGACCTGGCGGAAACCTGTAGGCCAGTTTGCATGCTTAAAATGGGACATAATCTTACGATTCTGCAATGTGTGCTAAAGAACAGGAAGGATTAAAGTACCACATCTTTCCCTTCATGACATCCAATGCAATACTTTTCAGCTATGCAACCACTACGACCTTAACAATGTACCAGTGGCAGATGAGCTTACATTTTTTCTACTTTTCCAGTCAGATATAGGAGGAAGTGTTTGTGTATTTGACTACATATCCTTTTAGAGAGGATGAGCTATTTGCTGTCAAACTACATTAGCAGTTAGATAAGATGGCATGTCCATGATTCTCTGAACATTTGACCACGGAAATTGTGAAACATTAATTCTTAAGTCTATGACTTTGGGCCAGCTGGGCTTGTCTCAAACATATGTTGAATTCACATGGACTATTCTTCTGCATGTCTTGTGACAGGAGATACATAATCACAGACTCTGAGCTTCTCATCCCTATTGCTGTGTGAAAACAGGAGAAATCAAGGTCATTTTCCATTCTTTCAGTGGACTCCTTCCATACAGGTTGCTACGATTTTCACTGAAAACTGGTTGTGTGATTATACGAAGTCAAGAGGAAAGATGTTGCCTGTAAATTGTATGACCCACAATTAAATTACAGGTGTAACTTGTTCCAGTCTTCTGCTGAATTCCAAAGAAGAGAATCAGAAACTGCATGCTGGAGACTAGTCAGACCCCGCTCTGGAATATATTGCGAGTCCAGGATTTTACACTTGCCATGTGGTTTGCTGATAGGCTTTAGCATTTGTCTGTTCTGCATTTGATACCAGCCTCAGGGTCTGATACTGCACTCTATTGTGGAGTCCAATCATGTGGGCATTAGTAGTACTCTGCAATTTATCCAATGCATTCAATGAAAATTTTTCCAACCAGTAGTGCAAGACAGAAATGCAGCTTAATAGGAGTGTTTCAGCAGTCTTAGAGCCTGTAATGTGGTGACTTTTATGTTGCAGATGGAACCTGGCACAGCAGATAGATATTCATGTCAAGCAGTGATTACAATCTCAATAGCAATTACCTGCAATTTCAGTATGATTGGAACTCAGTTCATACAAGATTTCAAAGGATTCAGGATTGGTTGCCAATAAAATGTATCCTCTATCTACTGCAGATGTGGCCTAATTTCAAAACTATTTACATTAAGGTAATTTTGTTGTCCCATTTATCTGAAGAATCCTTCCCAGAGAAGCTTAGCATAGCAAAGCTACAAGCAACTGTCTATTATTTGGGCGGTTCAGAAGATCATTGTTACCAAGAAAAAACTTAGTATTGACCCTGCTAATTAATAGCCATCTTTCTAAAGATCAAAGAATGGAACCTGATCAGGAACAGCTGCTGTTATGTGGGGTTATTTACATTTTCCTGTCTGATGTCCTAACATGCTCTTAATGATTTATCTTCCTTTTGCAGAGGGTAATTCCACCATTTTATGAACGAAAATCAGTGTCTGTTCCTGGCAGATAACTGCATACCTAAGATTGTGCAGCCGTTGATCTGTACATGGAATTTTCCCCAGTGTGAACAGGAATTTCAAACAAAGTGTATGACCACTGTCCAAGAAAGGAAAAATCCTGCTGTCCTCAGGGATCTTTTCCTGGGAGTGATGGGACACCAGTGGTACTCCACTGGGCAAAAGGGCCAAAAGACTCAGGCATAAAGACTGGAGAGCACTTGTAAGACGTTTCCACCTTCCCCCTCCTGCAAGGGTTAAGTTGCAGACATTTGTGTTGCATGTCCTTACTCTCCACATTTGGGTGTCTGCAGAAACATCTGATATTCCAGGTGCTTCAGGACAGTAGGTGCTGTTGGTAAGTCAGACTGGGGAGATGACATGAGATGATATGCCCAAGCAGTAAGAACCTCTTATCACTGTGTTTATGCCAGTAATCCATGTTCAGACACCCAACTCCATTAAGGAAAAGTAAATGGTACTTAAGTGGAAACTGGACAAAGAATCTGCGTTGGTGAAATCTAAGCTCAGTTTCCATTTAAAGAATCTGAAAATAATGTCCACAAACTTAGTTTTAAAAATAGGTAGTTGATACGCAAATAGCTCAGTGAGAAGGCAGAAAGATGACAGAAATTATGGCAAGGGAGTAGATGGGAGAGAACAGATGGGGAGAGGAAAAATCTCTTACTCTAGTAAATCTAAAGCTAGATTTTGTGTGCACGCATATCCTGCATATAGGCCACCCACCCATGACACATGGACTTTGGACGGGTGTTTTTCTACCCCTTATACGTAGAACTGGCTTTCCCTGGAACTAAGAAAACATTTATTTTAAAAATTGAATCAACCCTGAGTAAAACATGGGTTTCAGTTACAGGAAGAATAGGTTCATGAACTCCAGATAGATTTCTGAACCCTGCCATCTTAAACAAAAATAAAGATCGCCTGTCTGCTAAACTCTTAAGCTCCAGGAAGCTTACCTCTCTCTGGATGACCATGCAAGCTACCCAGTAAGGGGTTTCAAACTGCACATGAGGCAAAGTAACTACTAATACTAATTATTAACCAATAGAAAAGACATAAAATTTAAAGAAAGGAAAATGGTTACTGTGACAGACCCAGGTAGTAGAGTTACAGCCTTCTTCTGCACTAAGGCAGAAGTAGTTCTAAGCATGGCATCCAAAAATGTATGATATTCTAGAGAACTATTAATGCTAACTTGGGACATGTTCAAGTCTTGCAAAAAGGAATTAAGAAGCTCTTCCATTCTTTTTGTTCCTTTGAAATGCCTTATGATCAAGATTTGTAGTCCCAATGCAGTTATGTCGCCCTCATTCCCCATGAAAAAAAAGCTATGCCAACCAATGCAACCTGTTGGCCACTGCTGAACCTCTGCAGCAGTTGGGACATGGTGTGAACTCCTGTGGTGCTTGGGGAAGACTTCAGCACCTTCAAGAGCCATTGGTGGTCCTGCCCTGGCAGGGCAAAGAGTGTTAACAAAACAGTCTCCAAATAAGCAAGTGGGCAAGATATCTTTGTCATGGGTATCTGACCTTCACAGTATTCCTTTCCATACCATTGTTTGCAGGTGCAGCTTATGTTTTCCCAATTGAGTGAGGCTATTTCTTGCTCTTGCTCTTGCTTCTATATGTCTGCATGGCAGTTCTCAGATTGGGGTAGTCACTGATTCATGAGGGTTTCGTTCACAGATGTATTTTACCTCTACTGAAGGTTTTGCAGCTTTCTGAAGACCCATGTCTACATACACAACTGCTATTAAACATTGTATGGGTTAAGTTGCAATATAAACCAAAAATAAACATAATTTTAATGTCCTATGATTTTTACGTTATTGCAGCCTCACAAATTCAAAGCCTTGAGTGACTTGAACTCTTGCTTCAAGTCTATATAAATGAAAAGATAGAGTTAATAACTCTGATTTTCATTCAATTAATTTGGGTTGCACCTGAGAATAAGAAAGAATAAGAAGCTTTGCCCGCTGCATACGGAACTTTCATTTATTGTAAAGGGGGATTTTTAGCTTTCCCCCAAACCCTGAGATACAACTTTCGACAAATTCAATTCTTCCACCTCTTACCTGCCCAGACATTCAGGGCACACACAGCTTGATGATACATTGGTTTGACTTGGGCGTGAGCAAGCAATTGTTCAACTGGTCGTATCTGAGAATGTCTGGCACTTTCAGCAGTATTTGTGCCTATGAGTTCAAACTGCAGCTGCGAATTCAGCAGCTGTGGCTTCCCTGCACAGTGAGACCCATCTCCTGTGTATATAGAGGGACCTCAGGAGGTCTACCACGTTCAAGAACAAGGCTGTTCTGTTTGTTGTGGATGTTTACGTGACTAGATATACTCTGCTGAAATGTACTTGAAAAATATCCATGGCATGTGCTTCATCCCAACCACTCATTCCCTTTCCTTGACCTGCCCTTTGTGGCGAGTATGGAATGCTAAACATTTCTTGTTGGTCTGCCCAGCCTCTGCTTTATTTACACTTACTCTCCCATTCCCCTACGCTGGGGCACCTTTTAGGATATTTTCTTTCCTGCTCAGTGTAATGGAGTGCTGGTAGGGCCAGATTTTTCAGCAGTAAGGAAGTGGACCTTGGCC
This sequence comes from Ifrita kowaldi, assembly GCA_013398055.1. Classification (NCBI taxonomy): domain Eukaryota; kingdom Metazoa; phylum Chordata; class Aves; order Passeriformes; family Cinclosomatidae; genus Ifrita; species Ifrita kowaldi. Next base: position 1,818,082 of record VZRS01008986.1, on the reverse strand, counting down.
CTTAAGGCTGGAGCCTGCATCCACTGAAGCTGCATGCAGAGCCAGAAGTAAGAAATAGTAAAGAAAACTACGGATTAAATAATGCTTTGTGGCTTGCTGAACAACACATCCCTTTTCCGGCTGCTCTGAGAAGTATTTATAAAACAGTAGGTAAAAGACACTTCTGCTAAAACATATCTTCTCAATGTAAACAAATTTTGGGCTCCTGAAACCCACTACTTCCGTAGTCACAGAGCCGTCTCTGCTGCATTTAGCAGAGATCACATAGTAAAGAACAATCCTTACAGCAGAACAGCCAAGAGCCTACACTTTCAGTCAAACTAGTTTACAGACTTTAACTATTATAGCGAATCTAAACTTCCTGGACAGTTACGTAAAACTCAGCCAGGTTTATTCCAGGTTCAGCAAGACCATTCAGAAGCTACCTTAAAATAAAATAAAGCAAAATAAAACCCTGTGCCACTTTTTAATCAAATTTGTCTGTAGATAATCTTGTAGATACGTGAGACAGGTAAAGAGTCAGGTGGAAGCTTTTGGAGAGGAAACAGCACAGTGCTCATCACTGAGAAATTCCCTGTTAAATAAGAATTTTACTCTTCCCACAGACTTTGTCTATTGCCTCAGAATTTAGCTACTTTCAAAGCTGTGTCACCTTATGTCACCTCTTTGCAAGGTGACATTCACATTTGTAATGCCAGAGCTGCCATATATGTTGTTTATCTCCAGTTTCAAATGCTATGTATTTTAAAAGCAGCTACCATCTTTCCTTCTTCTGAGTTATCCTTTGCATTAAAACCAAAGGAAAGAAGAAAGCTGTTTTCAGTAATGAGGTTCCAGTAGAACAGCAATTTTAAAGGGGAATCCATAGGAATGTATGGAGAAGCTTACGAAACTTTTTAAAAGCACTTTTCTCAATCTAAGTCATGTAACGTGTGAGCTCCAGCAAGCCCACCATGATGGTCTCTCATACAGAATGTGCAAGATGAAAAATGTTGGTGCTGTATGGGTTGTACTCATGCCTGAACTGCATTTGAAAATCCATACTCAAGTCTAAAACATTGTTAATAGACTGCTGGTAGTGGTTGTTATCCTTATTTTTCGTAGAGACAGCTTGCAGATCAAAGCCCTCCTGTTGGAAGTAAACAGCCAACTGACATAGGAGCAGGGGTAGAAATGGCCCTCACTTTGTCTCTGCTGTGTCAAAATTAAGTACCTTAAATATTAAGAAGTCTTCAGCCTAGCCCCTTCTCTGCATTAAATGTTCTATGTGCCACTGACTTCACAGCAGATCAAAGATTACTTTTTCAAAGGTAGACCCTGTGCCTAATTTTGAATAGTATGCAGTAAGTACAAATGCCTCTGAATGACCTGATTTACAGAACACGTGGAAAATACTAACATTTAACCTTCCAGCCACAACCAGGAGACTAATTCAGCACTTCTGCAAGTGTAGTGTTTAGCTGTGAAATTCAAGATCCAGCTCAAGACCTAAGACTTGCAATTGTGTTTACTAACTTGGTAATATGGATCAAAAAGAGGCACACATGCCAGTGTCGCAGTAGCTTAGCACGTTCAGATCTGAAATACTGCCTCTCTGCCTCGAGTGGTCATGAGGTTTAGATCCAGCTGGCAACTGCCTGCTGAGCTCTGACCTGAGCCTGAACACAGCAAGTCTGTACTTAAAATCCTAACCAAGCCTCGGTGTGTTTCTTGGTGATAACGGAGACATTTGCCTGCAGTGAGAGATGTAAAGCAGATCCATAGATTCCTCATCCTTTCATCTACAAAGCAGGATAAGAAGGATCTTGGCAATGGCAAAGGGCTGCACAGTTAATCCATTCATGTGTGCCAGAGGAAAGTCTGAAGGAAAGGAAAAAAATGTCTGAAAGATCTGGCCAAAAAATATGCACCATCATATTTTTTATTGCTGCTGAACAGGCAATTAACAACATTTCTTACTAATAAAGCTATCAGTCATGATCTCAGCGATTTGATGAAAGTATTCTTTGGGGACATCTGAAAATAACTTTGATTCCAAGTGTTTATTGGGGGAGATGGTAGGAATTCCATGCAAAGCCTATGTTCAAAGCACTCAGATTCCTTGTGGTTTCTCATCTTCCTGGAGGTAAGCTCATAAGAGAAAAAATGCGTGCCAAGGTCTGTGTTGTTGCACAAGCGTACTGTAAGATGATCAGAGAGATTTACTCGCTAAATGGCAAGAAGTTTATTTAAGGTAAGGCTCTGCCCTGCATGGGGGTACCTGAGGCAATGGTGAGGTTGCAGGGCAGCAGCACCCATTACATGAGTAAGGCACAAGAGCAGCCCCAGCACTGCTTCCTTTCCAGCTCTAATGTGAACAGAGAAGAGGGGGAATAACCAAGTAGGTTATGGAAGAAACTCAGGGTGTGGGAACTGGGGGATTAAGCCCCCACTGTGCCATCGGCTTCTGTGGTGACCTGGGATAAACCATTCAGCCATTTTGTGCATTGGTTCCAAACTGACCTCAAGTGCACAGTATTTACTGCATATCCAAACCTCGGGAGAATCGTGGTGTCTGGATGGGTGCTGTGCACTCATCAAGGCTAATGCTGAAAGTCCAGATAATTCCACCTCCACACTCAAAGGAGTGTGCAAATGAGTTAGGAGTGCAAAGGCAGACCTAATGGGGGAAGCAGGAAAACAGAGTAGAATGGCAACGCAGAAAGCAATGCTGAGTGGAGAAAACCAAAGTCACTCGCTGTCCACCTCAGGCGTGAGGCGGTGCCCCCTGTGGCAGGGTGACTCCAGTCACTGTCCTCAAACAAGGACTGGGGCCTTTTACGGAGCAGGTTCATGCAGGAAGACAATGTCTTTTGAACAAACAGCCAAGAGGGAAAGAGCAACTTTAAGATGGATATGGGAATGATACAGGATAGAGATTTAATTGGCATTATCATGTGTTATGACTCTCACACCTCCTGTTGTCCATGCTGAGAGCCTGGAAGAAGACTGTTTTCAATTGCTCAGCTGATGAAAGAAACTAAAATAAGAACTGGAGGGCGGAGGAGAAAAAACCAGACAGACCCAATTCTCCTCACTCCTGTTGGAAGCTCTAAATCAGGTAACAGATGTAGGCTGGTATGAAAGGGGGAACCCTGCTGTTTATATCATGGTCTCTTTTTTTATTATCTGCAGACTGAAGTTTTTGGAAGCCAGTGATTAGGAAGCCTCTCTGACAAGAATGGAGCAGTCACCTTAGCTGGAAGCAAATATAACTTTTGCATCTGATTTGATAACAAGCCTCGGAAAAGGACTCTGAATGACAAATATGAATGACACAGAATCCATATAATCAACATGAAAGTCACACTGTAAATACAGCATTAAACAAGAAAAAAAAATTGAAAGAAAGAAAGCAAAACAAACCTATAGCTCTGGCTTTATATTTGTTTGATAAACAGTTCTTGAAGTGCCACCTGTCTCTTCTGTACTGACAGCGTTTGTGCTTTAATTGAAAGGCCACATCCGAAGCAGCCATTGTGAAATCTGAGATATGCAACTTTGTTTACAGAACGATACAATTCTGCTAAGCCACTTCCATGTCACCACATGCCTTTGAGCTAATAGTTTTTCAGTATTTGCTTTAATAATCATCTTCAAGTAATGGATTTGATCAGTACTGTGTACTGGTATTATTCTTTTTCTCCCAATAGCAACAAACTGTGTGAATACACCAATTTCTAGTTCAACACTTACCCCTAAGAGCCCACAAATTGTTCTCCAGTCCTTTTAAGGCTAAGTTTATCTGCTGGTGTAGGCGTCTGAGATATTACCTTCCACTTTGTTTACTTGTACTGCTGCACTTGCACAAGCAGCCTGTCATTCTGTATTATATAAACTTAAGCTTCACCACAAAAATAGCAATACCTGTTCTTTGTCTTTGCAGATCTGGCATTTTCCCTAGAACATTTGCAAAGGCATTAATCCAAATATGAATGTACAAAGGAGGAGGTAAGGAGAGAACACATAAATCTAGTCCTTCCTTTAGGACTGATAGGGGATTGGCCTCAAGACAAAAGCTTATCTGAGCTACAGCTATCCACACCAGGGAAGAATCAAACTGATTTACTTTTAACTGGTTTTGCTTAAAAACTCCTATTAATTTGCAGTTAAAATAAAGTAAATCTTATATTTCACTTAAAAGTAACAAGATTCACAAGCCATTCAAAACTAAGAACAATATCAAAACTGCTGTAATTAAATGGAGTGCAAATCAAAGCACTGTGGAGTGATAATAGAAACATTCTTGCCATTGGCATTTTGAGGTGAACTAGAACAAGGAATGTAAAATTCTGGTCACTTTGAATCATATGAAATTCAAAGACCAGTGACTGCTCTACAGCTGTTTCACATGAATTCATTTCACTTTGTGATTAGTCATTCCACAATTTCTTGTATGTGTTTTTGAATAATTAGACACCAGATAGATGTGAACAGTCTAGTGAGGTAATTCCTTCACAGTTCTATACACACAATGAACAGAGTCATACCTATCTTCCTGTGCTTACTGAAATTAAAACACAAAAGGAAACAAAAATATTTTTTGAAATAAAAATTTAGGAAGGAAAGATGAAGTGATTAAATTTCTAGTTTTAGAGTTTCTCTAGTCTTGTGCATCAGTCAGATTGGTAAGCATACACACCAGGGAAGTGTGTTCTAAAACTGTGAAAATATACTGCAAATCATTCATAGAAAAATCAAGTGATTTAATCTGATTCAGGGTACACAGTTCAATGTGCTTCTTTTCAGAGTTGATGGCTTCTTAATTGCTCTCAACAGTTTCAAACCGCATCAGTAAGACAGAGCAAATGTTCCCGTTTTGCCTCTCAGACCTTCACTCTTTCAATTTGTAAGGTGTATAACTTTGTAAAATTTTAAAATATAAAATCTTGACAGCAGCCTATTGAAAGATAGACTTTTTGTTCAGGGAATGGTGTCCCATCAAAAGGTGAAAAGAGAGCTGCCTCTGAAGAAGGGAATTTGTTATTGAACACATTTGAACTTAATTTCCAACATTAACAGACTTTTCCCTGCATAAACAGAATCAGGAGTTAATCAAAGAATTTCTAAGTTAAATTCTCAGTTTTCCACATCAAGAAAAGAAATTCTTCCAAACCCACAATCTCCATATTTTCACTTTGCGTTGAAAGGGTGAAACTGGTAGCCAAACCTCAATATGCTACATATTCAACAGAATAGCATCCGTTACATGGGTAATAAATTGCCTCTGGAGGAAGAATTTTCCAGCTTCCAGCTCAAATGAGCTTCCAACAGCAAAGCACAGGTGTTCCAAAACACTCCTCGGTTTAGATGTGGTGAGAGAATTTTACACATGATAAATCTTAATTATTACTTTGGAACAACTACCTAGTTTCTACTTCTGAATTACCCATTTGCATTACACCTCCTCATCTCTGTGTACTCATTCTGAAATGCTGCTTTCATTTGCCAACATCGCTGGCCACCCAGGTGACAAAGCGTGCTCTGAGACAGAGGGAGATACCAGGAAAGAGAGTGGGAGTGCACAGCTGGCCGTCGCCAAAATGAGCACCCGTGAATCATTCTCCACAGTATGGCACTCAGTTCAGATACCATCAAAATGAAATGCAAATCAATTTCCTTCTTTAGATATCTAAATCTACAGATCTCAATATTTTCACTGTGATACTAGCATCACAGCAAGATGAGGGAAGGTGTTTGCAGCTGCATCAGCATCAGCAGGCAAGGACGGAAGACAGCCAAAAAGAACTGGTGGCCAGGCCTTTGGACATGCTAAAAAGCAAACTAACATGGCCAGGATTCTTGGAGAGTTTTTAGTGTAGTTACTGGCATGTGCTAATATGTTGGAGTTTTGACTCTTCATCATTATTGTCACACATGCTACTGGATTTTGCTGGCAAGGTAGACCTATCCATTTAACAACAATACTTTTCTTATCCTGCATAGACATACCAGGAACTGTCATCACCAGAGCTAGAAGTAGAATTCAGGATCTTACTTTGAACATCTCAATCACATTCTTTAACTTTTGTGAGGTTTCCTGGCATTAACAGATGCCACAATGTTTGGAAGGAAATTTTTGTGGCACCTTGTTGCTGAGTCGGCATTTCAGGCCGGGTTATACTCTTAATCATTTTTTTTGCTGCAAGAAAATGAGCCTCTATCTGTACTTCTACTACCTTGGATTCCACATGTCTTGTCAAATTACCTTCAAATTCATACACTGGAATCATTCCGGTCTCTAAGGTGTAATAATAGCTCAGTAAAAAGCAAAAATTTGTTCAGATGACTGCCCTTTGAGTTCCCAGATCAGAAACAAAAATAGTTAAAATCAGCACTTTTTTAAAGTACACAAATATATATTTAGTTTAAAGAGAAAATAAGTTCACACTGCATGAAATGTTTCAACGTGCAAGTTTGAAATTAACTTTTCCTCCTCTCCAGCACATCTGCAGTTCACCACATGCAGACACCCAACATACGTTTTTGTTGAAACAGAAAAAAGCCGTGAAGTAATATGGCAGAAATCACAGCCGCAAATAGCTTCTGTGGAGTCAGCTGAGCTCTTTGAAAATAGCCCTTCACCATATTTGCTTCTGGGCAAGTTATGTTGTCTCCCACAAAGACAGCCACAAATACCCCACACGCAACAGGCCGCCCTCGTCAGAAAGCCAAGCTCCTGTTTGATGTACCAGCCCCTCTCTGGGTAATCATAATCTGGTTTGACGTGTTTGTTGATGAACATTTCACAGATAAATTTTTGTTTTGCTGTTCGCTGATTTATACCTATTCCAAGACCTTGTGTGACTCCAAGCCACCATTGGATGGAACTCAACTTTTAACTCTTCTGGATACTTGTGCATCGGCCCAGGGTCAGCCAAGCTCCACGCTCTTTGCATGACTACCATGCAAGGGAAAGGCAGGGGCTCACAAAATTTGCTGATCTAGCTACAGACCTGATGAGCAGGAGAAGCAGCATTCATTATTAAGCAGGTGGTATTACACTCCAATCTTCTACCTTGCATGCTTGAAACCATCAATGGCTACATTGCAAAGGACAGCCTTCTATGGTACCCTTGCTTTTCTTCTGACAGCTCTTCTCTACTGCTCCTTCCGTGAGTCTGACCACTCCCAGCCTCTGAACAGGGGAGAAATCTTGCTGAAAGCACTCATCTCCCACAGCATCTTTCTTCCAACCTTTCCCTTTTCTTTAATAGAAACCCATTTTCTCTAGTTACTGTTAAGTGCAGCACTGCATAATCCCTGCCTTTACAGAGATGTGGCAAGCCCCTCTTCCTAATTGCTGTCAGCAGGTGCACCACGCTGCTCAGGAAGTGACAGAAAACAGCCTTTCAAAGGACTGAATTGTGGTTTTGCCTGTAAGAGTCTTTGTCCAAAAGCACTTTCCAAAAGCAAAACTTTGAAAGAAAAGAGAGAGTGTCAGGGCATCTGCTTAGGATGCAGCAGCTGACTGCCATAGTGATGATGTGCCAGATGATGGTGCCTTTAGGTTAAGTAAAGAGCTGCTATCACAGCTGGAAAACTTGCCTGTACCCTTCTGGTTTACAGCATATGTCCAGCCCTCACAGATTTATATAAGACTACCTCACCAGTGATATTCCTAGCAGAACTGCAACTGTTCAGGTTTCTTTGTTTCCTCTGCCAGCCTTTTAACTGGCTTTCAGCTCTCCAGTCTGCATTTGAAATGCATGGACCATATCAGAAGTTATTTTTTCAGATAAAACTAGGATATGCATAGAGGCAGCCAAAGGCTGACTGATTATCCTCTCTTCACAATTTAAAAATAGGGTCTTTCTGACTGACTTTTTCAACCATTAGCATTTTTGTTACAAGGAGACTCTTGTTATTGGTTTGCAGACTGGCCATATACGTTACCTTGGCTAACAGCCAGTCAAGAGCATTTTCTTGGCTAATAACCAGTCAAGAGCATATTTTATCCATGTTTTTATCCATAAGTTTTTAATTAAATGACCTCAGTATGCCCACTCTTTGAAGTTGAATCTGTCCAACATCATTAAAACTTACTCACATGCTCTTACTTTGTTATTAAATTCTACTGAATACCTGTGAAAGTCTTTCATTCTTCACCCTTAGCAAGAATTGTAATTACCTTGCTATAACAAGCAGAGTAATTAACAACTTAGTCTGCCAAAATTTGTTTACTTACCCATCCCAGCAGGGTAGCTTCCAGTATTACGCATATTTTCCCAGTTGTCTAGAAATAAAAAAAGAAAGAAAAATGGTATTCTTGAAAATGCTCAGTAGAACCATGTAATTAACAAGAATTTAATTTTTTTTTTTTTTTTTTGCTTCTTACAATTTAGATAGTACTTTTAGTACAATTCAGTACTTTTTTGAATAAGTGCTTTTGAACTTTCCAGGAAAGTTGTCAAACACTGCATACTAGTTCATTTGGTTTTTTCCTAGGATAGTCATTTAACTTGATTTTAGTGCTTAGAAAACGCTGTATTGTTGTCCCTTGGAGACTTAAAGTTCTGATTCATAGCTAGTGAAGCATAATCAAAAGCAAGGCAAAAAGTCAGTTTTTACAGATAGCTAGGAAAAGCAGATCAAAACATTGCCTACATTCAGAAGTCTTTGAAATTACTTTGACCACTTGTTATGATACACTAGTGCCAGTGAGCTCTACTGGTACAGTGGATGGGGTGCTTCAATGCTCAAGCAAAGTTTCAGATGAGTTGGTGGTTTTAAGCATAGGTTTGAATGCTTACAGGCATTCAGGCTCTAGGCCTACGGGCTCAGTTTACATAAGTCTCCAATAACTCTCAGGTATCCTCAGACTGAAACAGGCTCAAATATCCATTCTAGGAGTAACAAGTAGCCTTCAAGTACAATAATCTGTACTCTTCATTTCCACAAATGGATGATGCCTTTTGAATGACTTATCCTCTCTTCCCACAAATTTTGTCCTAAAAAGGTGAAATTATTGCAGATGAGACAAAACTTCCAGTAATTAAATTATTTTATATTTCTATTGTACATGCCATAAGCAGGAGAGATATTATTGTGTATTCTGACTAAATTATCTATTACAGCACAGTTGCAGTGACTGTAAGAAACTCAATTTTCTTCGTGACTGTGAACAGTTCTCTGGAGTAAAATGATCAGTTCATTAAAATGTAAATAGGAATGCTATTGAATATTCTTCAGCTTCATAAAATCCCACTTGGTAGCAGTGTTGACTGAAGTGGGCATTATGTACACTTTTTACTGACTCCCTGCAGAATCCCAGATAGCATTCCTGCGGGCTCCTTTGCCTTGGAGTGGGAACGCGTGGGAGCCTGTTGAAAGCTGAGACACAGATCTTCAGACTAGCAGAAGGACATGTTGTGGGGTTGAACAACAAAAGTTCCAGTTGAAAGTCAATGAATACTAGCTTATTGAATTCCATCAAATAAAAATTATAGAATACTCTACAATTAATCCAGCCTTAACCCTTTACCCATCACTCAAAAGAGAAATTTCCAACTTTGCTTTCTTCACAAAGGCAGTGTTATTCGTAATTTCCCAATAGAATCTCCTCAACAACTCTCTGATTAATGCTGTTTACTAGAAAACTGTTTCAGGTGCTCCTATATCCTGTCTATCTACAACAACCTGCAGCTGTCACTAGGACATAGCTGTAATTACCCTGCCACATTAAACGGTGTTCAGGCTCCTGGTAGCAAGATAGCGTAGTTGAAGTACTCAGAAACTGGGACTTGGCTGGAAATCTGCAAACAAGAGACTGGATGCTTGGTTCTTTGTGTTTTCTCTGGAGAGTGATCCACTATTTGACATTTAAACCAGAGTGGAAGCGATGCAGAATACAGCTATGAGAATAGTTACTTCACTGCTACAATCATGGGATTTGCTTACTGAGCTGTAGGGCCCTACCCCTCGGTCAAATCTTCTTCCAGGGGTCCTCATCTGTCTTTTCAGTGACCACTTCAGCAGTGGAAGTAGCTTTCACTAGAGCTGGGGTATGTTCACCACTGGCAGTACATGAATTCCTCTGAAGGGGTGCATGAAGAAGACCGTGGACCAAGGTCTGAGACCTGCAACCTGCTTGTGAACCACATCTAATTCCTTGTGGGTGCGGGTTGGGGTGGCAGGGCAAACACCTGTGTGCAGGCATTACTGCAGGGCAGCTGAGGAGACTCTGGGCTGGCTGAGCCCATGGCATGGAGTGAGGACTGGCTAGGAGTCCTTCCCCTTCTGCCTATGCATCCTCTGGGTGCACAGATGTCCCCACGCAAACCAAAGGTAAGAGTATCAGCTTTGGATTACTTATAAATACTCCTTGCCACGAGTTTTTTGCTTTATTAACAGGAAACTACATTCTTTTCATTGTAGTTCTTGGATGAGTTTGTAGTTGATACACATGGAAAAATCCCATCCTTCATGTGTGCATGTGGGAGGCATGTTTTACTCTTCCTTAATCTTATTCTGGGCTTTGCTACTTGCATATAGGATATATTATGCTAGTACCAGCAAAAGATATGTATGATGTGTAAAACACTGAATGGGAAGGGAATAGAGGCTAAAATCTGTTACTACCACAGGCCATCTGCTCAGGTATTGACTCTCAGAATCTTTAAAACTTTTTGATTACACTGAGACCAAGGAATAGCAGCTTCCTTTAATGTCACGTTTTGACTTGTCCCTGGAGGATGGAAGACATGGTAGTTTGAAACAGCACTTTGAACTGCACCTGAAGACCAAGTTGTAACACTGACTGACACACTGAGTTGCAGCCCTTAAAAGAAGATGTGATTATCATTACATCTGCAAGTCCTGGCCAAATTCCAGCTTTAGCACTCCAGCTGTGGGGTTTCTTTGTTTTATGCTTTCACACAAAGTACTAGGATTTGTTCTACCTCAGTTATAGATGCTACTATGAAATTCTTTGGTGCACATATCACTCTCTGTCATCCAAGACAAACACTTATCAAGGCTTTCATTTCTTATAAATGGGAACAAGTAGTTTGTCTTTTGCCAGAAATGTGATGCTACCAATGTATCACAGAATCTACAAGCAATTCACTCACCCATATGTTCACCAAACACTTTTCAGCTCTCTCTGGGCATCCTGGATCTGTCTTAAAGCCATCTGGAATTATATGTTGCCAACTTCTGATCTTCAGTTAAGTACAGCAGCAACTTTCTGAGCTTGTAGTTGCTAAAGTGACTAAATTTGGAAATACGGTAAAACTGCACTGAAACAGAGGAGCCTGTTGAATGTTTTAGAACCCCAAAAGCATACTCCAGTGTGTTCTTTTAGTCTTTTCAAAGAAATATATGAATAGTAAACAGCTGGACCTGCACCAATTCCAGAATATCTTCTGAGGAAAATTTTTCCAAAATTTTTACTTTTTCTACATCTGCCTTTGCCCATTCTTTGTGAGTTGCCTTTTCAAAGAATGTTACTGGCTCTTTTAATTTCAAGCCTTCATCTCCCTAACCTCACTTCTCATCCAGTCTTGCTTTGCCCTTGGTCTGTTCATCCACTGACTTCTCTATTAAATTTTTGGCCACACATATGGCCATTTCTATCAATCAGAGCTACGGTCATTAACTTCAGAAGATATATCAGGTACTTGTATTTCCTTTGGAAATAACATCTTCCAAAAAGATTTACAGAGCTTACAAGCCTGCACATGTCATGAGGAACTACAGCTTGCTGGATTCCCCAGCTACAGCCAGTAACTGAGTTATCCTGTCTTTAGCAACTGGAGGCATTTGTGTTTGCAACAACAGCATAAGCAAGCACTGATGCTAAATGATATTTTGCTTAAATTTTGTTCCCATAAGGCCAAACTGAAAACTTTGAAATATCTTTCAAAAGGCATTGCCATCAAAAAAGACACTGCAAACTTATGCTGCAAAATATTCGTTTTGTCAACATTTCACTGATGCTGCAATTAAGTATAATGTTATTTAGAAAGTTTTTAAGAAGTAAAAGCTGTGAGTAGAAAGTTGTGTATAGAAGCCTTTTATCAATGGATTTTTTTTGCAATAGATTTCTTTGAGATCAAGTTCTGTGGTGAGGAGACTATACCTTTCTCTCTGTACTACTTCACTGAACTGTTACAAATCTGTGAAGATAGAGCTGTAGATAAACAAACAAACAGGATTAACAAGTATTTATCCAATTATGTCAATAGCACATTGTATTATGCAACTTCTCTCTATTCTTTTTTCATGTTCTGAAACCCCAGGAAAACCTCATTCCTGGCTATCTGGAGTACCTTTGGCACACTACGTTTTGTCAATTAAATGAATGCTGAAAATTGGCAACAAAAATTATTCTGCTTACTGAATATCTTTCAGGGCTTGCTCAGTGGCTGTGCTTCAGTTTGGGTTTACTCCACTGGCAGAAAAGGCATCAGAGTGGAAGGTTTCTCCACTGTAGCAAATTAAGAAGTGCTTTTAATGTCAGTGAGTTGCACTAATTTATAGTGTCTGCGAGTTTGCTCCAAATTTTATTTTCCTTTTTGTTTTCTTGTCAGAGTTTCTGAGGACAATAGAGACTATCAATAAAGCCAGCTCCACATCTGTCTCACTGAAGAAGTATGTAGAGCTGCTCTAGTCAGAGGGATTCGACCTTATTTATCTAAAGCGTTTTCCAAAAACACAACCATACCTCCCTCTTAATCAGTTTGAGATTTTAAAAAGAGTATTGCAAAATTAGAGAATAACAGTCCAAGCCTGTTCAGGAATGTAATTTTTAAGGCACAGGTCTCAGGAAATACATCCTGTCTCAGCTTCCAAAAGCTCTTTTCTACGTTAATATCTTCTTACATTTCCTGTAGCTTTTTTCCCTGCCCAGATAACCTCATCTTTTGTTTCCATTACCTCATGAGTTCTGTTTTACTCTGACCTGTTTTACTCTGTCCCTGGCCTTCATTATGTTTTGTTAGGGGACATGTATGACCGTAAGTTCAATTACACAGCTTCTATGTGGATGATTTGTACTGTTTCTTATTAGAATCAAAATCTATTTAAGCACCAACTCAGCCAGGCTAGTCTTTAGGTTTACTATGTACAGGCAGCCTCTTGCAGGACTTTAGTTGTTTTCTTTCTTCCTGACTCTCAAGGACTGTAGGTAATGCAGTGCCCAAGTGGTGGATAGGGCAAGCACCAGTAGATGGTGCTGAAGAACACGCAGCATGTGCCCGAGCTTTGGTGTTGCTTCCAGCAAGCGGCATCTGGTGGTAGAGTAGACACAGCTGAAGAAAAAAGTAATCTGGATTTTCATCTTGTTAGAGCAGATTAAAAATCATGCTACTTTCTTACAATACTGAGTGAAGAACTTCCAGCAAAAAAAGGGAGAACAACTTCGTCATCAAAGATAGGCTGTTTCTTCCACTGCAGACCTCACATTAGAACCTTCACCACACTCTTCTTTCTTTAAAAAAACTACACATTTTCATATCCTGACATATTTTTTTACTCAACCACTGCTGCTTCCTTTTTAATTTCTTTACGTCTCATTCCAGGATATGAGACTTTTAAGCATGGGGCAGCCACTGTGCACAAAATCGTTTTGAGAGATTCACGTCTGCCAAGCAGTCAGGAAATGCAAGTCCACCTTGGTCAGATCCCCATCCCTTCCCAGTAAATTAACACTGAAACTCTTATCTTTGTGTGACTTTCACTTTGTGACCTGGTCAAGGCTAGGGACACACTCTTAAGTTTTCACCCTATATTGAGTTGGAGGAGATCTTCACTTTGACGAATAGCAGAAAACATCGCTTTTCTTTATTCAAAACCTAGTAGCCTTGAGGCAGGAGGGTAGGTTTTGGATGAGGGTGAATGGAAAAATGGGGAAGGAGCACACTTGAAATAATTTAGATTGCTGGTGGTTAAATGCATACGTTTGGTGAATGTGATTGAGGCAGTTTAAATGAGTGACTCTTGCCTTGTCTGTTATTGTATTAAACTTTATGAATAGGAGATTCAGGGGGTCACTTCACCTGCATCTGTTTTTATCCTTCTAGAATGAAGGAAGCCAGAAATGCTGCCAATAAAATATTCAGCTCCGTGAGATCTTCCTGTTGTCACTTAGAGGACATGGTGTCATCTGGCAAATTTAGATCAGTTAATTTCAAAAAATTCCTCTATTCCTGTCTGACAGAGCTGCCTCCACACACACTCTGCACCCTGCTAGGGAGACAGCACAAGGGAAAGTGTGTCATTAACTCCCCAACAACTCACATGCTGGCTCAACAGCACAACTCTCCCTTTTCCCAGCTTTAAAACATTACCCAGGTTTATGACACATTGCAGCTGAGACCAAGGCACATGTTTATTTCTGCTCCAGTGGTGACAATCTCGGGAAGATTCCCTAAAAACTGTCTTTGTAGTATAAAGATCTCAAAGGGCTGACAGTTTTCTGAATTGCCTTTATTTCAGAAGACATGTTCAGCTGTAGGAGTGAGGATTAAGGGGACAGATGCACAGCCAAGGAACCCTCTTGTTTAACTCCTCCATATGAGAAGAACCATTTCCACCAGCTCCTGCCCACTGGGCACAGAGCCAGGCACAGCTGCTCTCCAGTTCCACCACCTGTGCTGAGCATGCCATGAAGTACAGAGAGGTCTCAGCTGGGCCTCAGACACTCATCTGCACTGCTCTGCTACAGGACTCCTGGGTGCCAGGGCAGCAAGGGTGCCTAATACTGAAATGCTGAATTTCAGCATTTAGATCTTGGGATATCTCAGGAGTGCTTGGGAGATGTAGCAATATTGCACATGGCTCCTAGTGCTGTTGGGAACAGCACATCTCCCATCCCAGAGCCTGCAGCACTCCTGGAAAAGTTCCTCTAATGCATGACAGTGATTTGTCAGCACCACCCACATCTGGCAACCCTTCTGTGTAGCTCTGCATGTGCAGTGTTCACACCATTATCCTTCATCTTAGAGCCAAAACGAGGAGAGGACTCATACAGGCCAAAGACCAGACCTGAAGATTAACAGCCTTCCGCATTCCTCACAGTTTTACAACTGCTAAAATGCCTGGGATTTTCTTTTAATACTTAATTTATGTTCCGAAGGGAAGAAATAGGTATTTCACCTTTTGTCTAATGAAAGTGATTTAACTTACTCTGTCAAAAATAGTCCTCTGGCTGCATGAAAGCTTCTGTTCCTGTTTGGTTGACAGTGCATTGTTTGTAAGAAAATTCTGCAATGGCAAAAAGCATGGTCTTGTCCAGAAGCTCAGCCCATTAATAACACACAAAGATGCACTGTATTCTGCCAGGCAAAAACACCAGACAAGCTGGAAGCCAGTATGGAAATATTTTATGATTTTTTCAGTGGAAGAGCCAGCTACTGTATTTCATTAAAAGGGAGTAGGATTTTAAATGAAATAACACATAGATTTTGTAAAATGTGGGTATTATAATTTACACTGAAAATAATTTAGGTTTAGATCACTGAAGCTAAGCTATTATTGAAAAAATGAATGTATTTTCGTATATGATGGCTCAGAAAAACATGTCTGGATTAAGTTCAATAAAGCATTTCCCTTAAATTTATATACATATGCTCTGATCCTGTTCTCATTTTATAATTTAAATAAAAATTCAGGTGAAAACATGGGGAAGTTTGGAAGAAAAACTCAACCAAATTGACACTTTCTTCCTTGAATGGATTTTAGAAGATGCTGTATTTTAGGTAGGAAGATCTACTAACAGCTTTTCTGCTCTTTGGCAGTAACAGAAGATACAGAGAAACTGATCCAATCCTATAACTGAGAGTTATAATCTCAGTCAAGTCGTAAACTGTACTGGGGGGTGTGTATTGCCATCAAAGAGTTACTGTTCAGAAAAGCAGAGACTAAATCTGTGGGAATTCCCTGGGTTGATCGGAATCCTGGGTAATCAGTAAGAAGTGATGACAAAATACAACTAAGCCAAAAGAATCATACTTCATCTCTGCTTTCCACCACTGGAAGTGACCAGACAATGGGGCACAGCCGATATCAGATTTACAGACCTGGATAGGTTTGGCTTTTAGAACATTTAGGACGTATTTAGAGCTTGTTCTACAAATTCCATCTGCACTTCTGCATGTACATACCTTGAAACATACTTGTCTAAACAGTAATATCTTGTCATATGAAAGACTACTCAGTTATACATGGAATGATGTTGGCTGCATGATTTGGCTTCAGTTATATAGTCAAATGCTGTAACATTACACTAAAAAGGAACCAAAAAACCTGTATACCTTTCTTACTAGACACAAGTATCTCTAAAATGGAGGATAATTTTCTTTTAATTAATTTAATGGTATCATACCTCCTACAGTGCAAGCTGAGTGTATCTTTTAATTTTAATGTGTATACTTCTGTCTCAGGTACACTTCTGGGTTCAAAATATGAGGGTGATCCCCCTGAAGACAATTTAAGGCCCTCTGTATTTCTCTCAGCACATTTTGCTCCTTGGGAAAATCCCTCTTGAAAATTGTCTAAAAGACAAAATTTATAGTTTCAGGTTAACATGTGCCAAACTGATTTGTCTACAAAAATGAAATAGGCATACAGTGTAATGGAAGAGGATTTCCAGGCAACCAAGTGTCATGATAACTGAGTGACTTATAGTGTTACACAATCTTAGGGCACTAATGTACTGCAAGATAAAGTCCCACCCTTCACAACTCTCAGGAAATGCATATTATATGTGCTTCACAATCTCTATCTGATTTACTGCTGGTATTGTAAAGTGCTCTGTAATCTACATCCAGGCTCCAACTGTACTTTAGGAGTACCATCAAGGAAATTAGCATTAATTAGATAGAGGAAAGATGAAAGACTCTAGGAAGCATTTAGGACCTGGTAATCATGTTTCCTAAAGAGAGAGACAGAGTGTGGTCAAATAAAGCTGCTGAATGATTAGGTCAGAGACTCCTGCTTTGCAAGGGCCAAATGCAGTGAAAAACTGAGCAGGCAGGGCTGAGAGAAGGGCAGCTCTACTCGCTATTTCCATCCAAACCTGCTCCCTCTTCTTCCCCTGCCTGTCCTTACCACAGCCACAGCCACAGGCTGCAAATTGGAAACACCCTCTGGCTGAGTTTGGTGTTCCTCAAAGAAATGCTTTAGTCACACATAAAATCTGAGGTGTCCAAAATCTGAGAAGTAAACAGCAGAAATAATTGCTTTCCCTGGGCTTATATTCTAATGGTTTAAAGTGCAGTATTTCCCTACACTCCGTCCAGCTGCAGCCATGGGCTGTATGTAGCTGTACGGAATGGTGAACAAACTGAGCAGCAGTTTGCCAGAGCTGTTCCTGCAGCAAGAGGGGAAGTAAACATGAAACAAGACTTTTGTTGACACTTAATTCTGTAGATTGTGCCTGCAGTGGTATACAAGCTCTCCTATCACCATGGAAACTATGAGCAAGCTGGATGTATCCTGCAGAAAGGACTCCAATATTTAGTGATGGTTAAATGGACGCAAGTCATGTGGAGAGCAGAAGAAAGGAGAAACATAACATTTAAAGATGTTGGGATGGCTCATATGAAGGGTCTCCTACTCACTGTAAGTGACCTGAGCTGGGGATTTGTCTGAACAAAGAGAAGAGTTAAGCGTTTGGCTTTCAGGGCTCTTCCTTGGCCTTGGTTC
Source organism: Ifrita kowaldi (assembly GCA_013398055.1). Classification (NCBI taxonomy): domain Eukaryota; kingdom Metazoa; phylum Chordata; class Aves; order Passeriformes; family Cinclosomatidae; genus Ifrita; species Ifrita kowaldi. The sequence continues at coordinate 1,800,394 of VZRS01008986.1, read as the reverse complement.
CCAAAGTGTCCCCACACCATCTGCAGAGCTCTTGCATTTCTGGTGTGTGGTATTGGCATTGCCAAAGGAGGCAAGCTGGTGCTGGAGAGAGGACGTGTGTCTTGCTTTCGTATTCTTGTTTTCCAGAGTTTACATTTGGAGCAGTGCAAAGCAGTCTGCCTTACTTACCTACCTCATGTGAGGTTCATGATGGCACTACAGCCTGAGATTAGAGTATGAGGGTTCATGTCCAGAGACCCACATTATTTGTGGAATTACTTCCACTTGTCTGGAAGCGCATAATGAATATAAAATGCTGCACGTCAGATTTGAAAACAATTTATCTTCACCTTTCTTGGCAAAGAAACCCATGTAAACTCTCAAGAAAACCCGGCTGCAGACTTCCAGGTCAGATAGATCAAATTCAATCAGTACTTGATTAATTGAAAATTATCCTTTATAATACAGGTTAACTACTAAAAAGCTTTGTTCACATTTACTCAGTTACATAAATTTATCAAATTATTAACTGCCAGTGGAAGACAATGTGCTCAGAAATTTGAAGTCTGATCTCCACTGTATTGTTGAATCAGAATGTAGTGTCAGGTAAATCTGATCCACCCAAATTACTCCATTCATAAAACAGAAGTCACTTCTATGTCAGAGAGGATAAATTAGTAAATAATTGATGATCAGTAGATAATTAGTTGATAATCAAGTGTGCTTTGAATCAAAAAATGCATAATATTAATGTCAACATTTAACTCTCCAGTAGGATACAACTCAGCCTTCAATGTCTAACAGTTCATGTAGCTATATTTGATTTTAATATTTTAATATAATTTTCATTTTGATTTTATTACACAAAATTAAAAGAGCCCTTCAGCAGACATAGTTTGGTCTAACAATAAAAATGTGAGTGACTTTGGCACCAAACTTTAGAAATTAAAAAAAATATTCCCGTTACAGTTTTAACATAAAGGCACTATGAACACTTCTACATAGTATTAGAAATCCTAGCTTACTTTGCCTATTTCCATGCTAAGCAAGGTGTATATGCCGTTCTGGGAATGACATATATTCTAGAAGCTGGAAATTTAAGATATGTTGTTTTGCTTTTTAATCTTTCTTTTCAGTCCACTATTCCTTCTTCATTTAAATTTCCTCACTATGCTTTTAAGTATACGCCAAAATGCAGCATCGATACTTAAAATGACAAACATTTTTTGCAAACTAAACACTGATTTTGTGACAGTTTCTCAAGCACTTTTTAGCCAGACTGCTCTATCATTCACTTAGGATGTCTTTATATATAGCTGGCAGGGTAGGAAAGCAGGAGTATTTTAAATGATGCTACAATGGCAGCATAGCTGCCAACAAAGCCTTTCACTCTACATCTATGAAATCTACTACATTTCATTTAAAAATGGTTCCTGTAATTCTGCGCTGCAGAAAGAATGAACACATTGTACTATTAAGTAAGTTATAAAGATAAGTTACAAAAAGAGACAAGCAGAAAAAAGTACATTTATTTATTTTTCAATACCATGATTTGTAGGTTCACCTCAAGGTTTGATTCAGCTTTTGCAAAATGTTGGGATTGGTAAGTCTGTATGAAGAAATACAGCACCAACTTATGCTTAAACATCATTTTGCATAAAAGCTTCGTAGTAGTTATTGATAATCTGTGTTTGTGCAAACAGACACCGTGGTAATGAGAACACTCGAGCTGATTAACTGAATGCACATATGGAATGATTCTTACTTACAACTATTTTTGATTTGAGTAAAACTGCACAGGAACAGATGATACGTCAGAGAGGCCTGCTGAATGCCCAGGGACATAGTGGACTTTTAATAAGAATGAAATACAATATCATGTGCTGTTTTTAGAGCAAGGTATGACACAGACTAGGTAGAAGGTCACACAGAGTGTATCTGACGTCAAGGAATAAAAACAGCCTCAACATTTTTATTACTTAGATTCTTATGATTTGGGGAGAAACTATCTTATTACTTTTGGATGCCTGAGTCCTGCAATTACATTAAATAAATTGCACAATAAACCAGCTCCTGATAAAATTTTAATTGGTATGATCTGTTTTTCTGACTGCTTTTACAGATCTCAACGTAGCTTAGTTGGGAAGGGAGCTGGTGTGTTATAAAAGCAGTTATTATTTTAAATAAAACATTTTAGTCAAAAAAATGGACTACATTCCTTAGGATGTATGATCTTGGCAAAAGATGATTCTTCTTTTTTAATGTTTATCTTTGTTCCTCTATGATAGTGTTTCTGGAAAAGAATGGGTAGGGAACCTCTTTTTGACTGAAAATTCAGAATGAAAATAGTTAATGAAGCAAAACCATGTGATGAGCATAAATGCAACCATGATTAACAGGTAAATATATATATTTGCCTTGCTCACATATATGGAAATGATATTAGCAGCCCTATCTATGTGCAAATCTATCCTCTACATCCATAAGCAAAAGACATTGCACAATCCAAAATGCAGAGGCTTTTTTACTTTTTTTTCTAGCTCTCGTTTACCAAGCACCAGACGAGCACACCCTCAGCCACGAGAAAGCCATGGGGCAGCATGTGCATTTTGCATAGAAGGCTGCATTCCATTCATGCACTGAAATTAAAGCTAAATAGAAACCGGAGCTCCTCCAGGCAAGAACCATAACTTCTAATTACCAAAGGTAAAAGATAAACTGTAAAAAACAAACATTCTTTCAGATACTGCTAAAATTATGATGTGAGTCTTAGAAATATTTATCTTTCCATCCATGAGTGAACATTCTTCTGGTAACTTGGAGTTTTTCTTGGATTCTTTTTGCTGTTTCACAATCATCTAAGGCTTTATTTGTAGTCTTAGTGGTGCTTATATAATTACATAAATCTAAAAAAAAAAATAGAATGGCTGATTATTCTAAATTCCAGTTAAAATGAGTCAATTGAAAAAGGAACTATACCTCAGTGTTTCAGCTACACTTCAGAGGGTCATATATTCATGTGCTCAGCAGGCCACAGAATGAACAATCTTGTCACAGGAGATCATTGGGAGTTCTTTGAGATCTCAAATGTTATTAAATGTCTAACGTGGATTCACAACAGCCACAAAAGGCAGCAAATCTCTGGTAGAGATTTTTTTTCCGAAAAAACCTGAGTTGGGTCAACTGAAAAATGAGACTATCTCCAGTGAGAGCTTGTCTTTGAGAAAGCACTCAAGAAAGCCAAGTCTAATTAACTGGAAGTACAGTATTAAAGTTGATTAAATGTGTGGTTGAGGGTAGGACCAGGTGAACTCTGCCACAGATGCTTTATCCCTGTGTGGCACCACCATACATATCTCTGGGGTTTCCTAGACCTACCGCCTCCCCACAAAGCCCAGTAATTAAAGCTAGTTCTTCGTATAAGCATCAAACTGATTGCACAGGTCCAAGGTGGCTGTAAAATGCATGTGGGGTATACCCCATGCTTGCCAAACTACCAGGCATTGTGTGAGTGAGGTACAGATCCATAGTGTGTGTCCACACACGGTACAGAAGTCTTTGACCTCTGTACACAAGCCAGGTCTGAAACTGTCTGCTCATATGTCAGTTCAGAGCCTACGCAAAACACCATCTGACCTTTCACCATGAATCTCTCTCTAGGAAGGCTGAAAATCCCCGACAAATATAGAAAGTGATAAAAATTTGCCCAGGCAAGATTTCCAGGCAGTAAGAAAGAGGGCACATGCTGGGAAACAGAAAGCAAACAACAAAAAAGGGAGCCTGCTAGGAATGGCAGTTTTGCTGTACCATTCACAACTGTTAATGCATGCTATTGCTGCTGGAAATTACTTCTATAAAATTTTCAAAAGTCCTCCTGCAGAAGCATGTCTTCCTATTGGCCGTGTGTCACAAATGAGTGTTTTAAGGTCACATAAGGAATCATGATAACAAATAATTTAATCAAGAGTCTGCTTGTATATTAATGTATAGAGTTGGACTAAATTCAGATTCATTGCACATTTTTACATTATTACAGTCACCTTCTTCTGTTGCTCAGGTCAGAAAGGTCTTAAAGGCATTAAACTGTATTCAAGCCATACAACTGTAGTTTCTCTTGTTTGGGATTTGAGGAAACCTTAGGAGGAACAGCATAAAACATGCTGAGAAATTCTCTCAGTAGTTGTTCATAACAAAAATCAAACTCTTACTAGGGATGTGATAAAAAGTACAAATCATAGCAAAAATGCATGGTGTTTAAAAGTAGACATAATTTTCAATCTTTTTGGAGAAGTGGTGGTACCAGTGGGGTAAGCTGAATTTTGTAGGCAGAATCCTTTACAGAGCCCAGCAGATCTGACTCCGCTTTTTCAGATTACAAACTGACTAACAATAGCTCACATCTTTTGCACGTGTTTTCTGCTGTGCTCCACAACAAACTCTTGTAGGTGAGAAGTCCCTGAGCTTTTGGCTGGTTTCCAGTCCCAGGATGTTCACTTTCCCTTTCAGTGTAGGCTAGAGGCAAATATGGCAAAAAAAAAACTGTGTAGGAAAACATTCAAGGCATCTCTTGGTACTGGGTCCCGCTCACTAGTGCGTTATTGTGTTTGAACTGCTAAAAAAAGAAACCAAGGCACAAAGTCAAAGCAGATCAGAAATCACTGTATTTCCATACTGTGATATGCACAACATGCTGCCATGAGTAGTTTAGCCATCATGCCCTTCTCCTTTGGAGAAAACATTCTCCATCTAGTAAGAATTTGCTGAATGTTGAATGCCTCCCTACTAATTTTGAATATCTGGGCCAAGAAATGTGCACCTGCAGATCCCAATACGCAGCTGGAGCAACATTCCAGCAGACTCCTGCAATGACTCATCAGCTCTGATCCTGCTCACCCCTCCAATTAATGAAAAAAATAATAGCTTCAAAGTCAAATTTATACCTTTTATCCAGAACCACTTGGCCATTGCTAAAAAATTAATTACTTCCTCTGATATACATGGAGATTCAGCATGTTTGACAGAGAACACTTTAAAAGTATATTAATCTTCACTTAAAAGTTGATCTTCATGTCAGTGCCTTAGCTTAGTCTGTTGTGTTAAGGACTTGCTTCTAAAGTACAATGTTATCTACTTCGTGCAGACTCTTTTATTTCCTTTTTTATTCATTAGTCTGTGCAATTATCCAAATATAAGGTAGATGAATATAAGGAAGAAAAAGTATATATACATGTGAGAAAACAGGAATTAAGTGATCACCGTCAGTCTGAGATTTTTGGTCTGCACCTTCTTCTTCGAATTAACTGATGTAGGACAGACGTGAACACTGTTATTTATAAATATCTATAATCCAGATATTATCACTGATGTTTTTACATTTCAGCTCCCCTATGCCTGTGGAGTTTCCTTCTAATTTGCACTATGCTTAATGAAAGCAGTATCATCCCTTTAAAAGATCATAATTATATCAGAATTTGGCCTGTCCCCATACTCCTTTTCTCCTTAACCTAATAGTAACAAAGAGGAGCTCTGGGTAGAGTCCTAAAGCATGACATTTTTAATTTGAAGAATGATGAAATGGTAAATTATCTCAGCCTTTCCCTTCCATCAATTAAGCAATACAAAATGCTGCATTATTTGATTATGCCATTTTCTTTATGAGACCTGTGTTATGGAAATGAATACTAATCGTCACATTTGGTTGCTGACAAAAAGCATGCTAGTGAATGAGACAGTTGCTCTTGGAGTCTTGTCCCAGGAAATCATAGGAAATTCTCTTTTCACTCTTTGAAACTTGGAAAAACAAACAGTAAAACATAAGATATAGATGATCTGAGAGGAAGAACAAACAGACCTGATAAAAGTTACACAATTATGGTGTAACCACAGAGACGTTTAAGAGAAAACACATAAATCTCTGCAGTCAGCCATAGATTTAATCCAGTCCCCGCCTCCCCTCCAAAGTGCCCACAGCAGAGCCCTAGTGTGGCTGATGCCAAAGTTACTCCCATCTCCACAGCAGATCCCTCACTTCACTCCTGGCAGACCCTCACCACATGGCCAGAGGGATGACGTGAGGGGGACTCCTGTACTGCTCCAAACACCCCAGGGCCACACACCATCACTGCAAGGAGTCCTTGTGCAGCAACCAGGCAATGTCCTGTTCCTACCCACCCACTGTCCTCAGTCTACCCCTAATTACAGGCACCAACTGCAGAGAGAGGGAAAGGCTGGTACTAGAGGGTCTTTTCTCCTGGAAGGTCAAGAAGCATCATATGGATGCTGAAAAGAGTTTAGATGTGAGATGCAAATGAGGGCGGGGTGTGGCTGGTGTTTTCAACCTACAGAGGGGTGACTCTCACTGTCAAACCAAACAGTCGTCTAGAACCAGCCCGAGGCCTGTCTGAACTGGTGGATTCCAGAAGCACTTCTGACCCCCTGAGTCAGGGCAGCCCAGTCACTCAATCTAAGCTGAGTGCGGGAGACAAACTCAAGACACATGCTGTCTCTTCCCTGCCCTGGTTTCTGCAGGAAGCAACAAGGAAACTGAGCAGAGAGCTGCCACGTGCTCAGGGCAAGATGACAGCACTGTGAGGAGACCAGGATCTTCACTGGATACCAAAGCAAGCATCTGCCCTCAGCCAGGACACAGCCTAGATGTGTCAGATCCATTTACCATGGATACTTGTGTTCCACAGGGAATGGGAAAGATCCTTGAAAAACAATGGGAAAGATCCTTGAAAAACAATGGGACGAGGTTGGTTTGTAGCAGCTTAGAGCCTAGGATGACCTAATGGTGCTGCAATTTCACGTACTCACATTCCTCAATTCAAACACACCATGACCTAATCGATGATCCATTTGTCTCCCCATTGGATAGCAAATAATAGGGGTTTAGATGCCAAATAGGAATGCAGCACAACAGGGGAAGTTTAAAGCTTCTATTTATTTGGGACTTCCCATATTGATATCAGCAGTGATAGGAGGGCCAACTGAGCAGGAAGGATATTATGGGCTGTTGCCTGCTTTTTGCAACCAATTCCTTTCAAATCTGTGCAGGATGTAGCCTTGTCATCCTGTTTGAAAACATTCTTCGCATGTTGGAGTTTTCAATGCTAAGAGAAAAGGTGGCCAAAGGGTTTCTTATGGCCACAGGAATCAAGAGACACACATATTTGTGAGGATGAGCGTCACAGAATAACTCTTTATGTCATCCTGCTGGCTCACTGCACCTGTGCAGGCATTGTGTTTTTTAGGAAGTGTTCCAGTTTACAACATCCTGTACTGTGCTGCCGAAGCCACAGCTATTTACAGCACATGGAAGTACTACAGCATGAGAAGTGCTGGAATGTAGAAGTTCAGTGTTTCTTGATCCTTCTCTAGTGTTGATTGTCATGTCTGCACCCACAGAAATTATTCTTTAGCTGTCAGGTGATTCAGTTTGGATCAGTATTTATCTCTCTGGACAATAATTTCCTTTCAGGTAATTCCTGTTGAGGAGACTAAATCTCTTATACCTTGCAGAAAAGGAATTCCCACAACAGCAAGGCATACATAATGTCATTGGCACTATGTTTTGGTAAGACAATTTGATGCTCCAGCAGGACTTTCTGTTTAGGGCCCATTTTGCCAAATCTCAGGAGCGAAGTACCAGCACATTACATGGAAGCTAATAAGGAACACCTGCTTGCATGCTGCATCATTTTAGCAGCCTGGTTTTCATGGCATTTTCCTTCCTACATTTTTATTTCTAGTTCACTTTGAAGAGACTGCATATTTCAAAACTGATTTCCCTAACTGTGCATACTGTTAATTTGTCAATACCATGGGGGTTTATTTATTGTAAATAATAGTGTAATTTAAAATTAATTATAAATAGCTCACTAGTCAATGTGCTCCAAACTTGTAAATCTTACTGAATATATTGCCAGGCAGAGGGCTACCTGAAATAATCCATTTTCCTTTGAACTCAAGAGGGATGTTAGATTGCCTCTTCCAGGCAAAATCCCTGGGACTGTTCCACAGAAGGGAGTGCTAGACATGGTGATCGACTTTACAGACAAAAACTTTAATTTCGAAGTTTGCATTTTAAATATCCAACAGTTTTTCAGGTAACTTTAAATATGACCCCTTATTTCTTGTTGGTCAGTGGGTGTGGAGGGATGGGCTCTGTGAGGCCTGTGAGCACCCTCAAACACTCTGGAAGCCTTGTAGGGGGTAGATCCATACTCTGACAGGCTGCACATCACAAAATAGGTCTTTGACAGAATCACGTTAGAAGGATTTGTCAGCGCTTGTCCTGTTCCACAGCTCGGAAGCGCAGATCCATGCAGAGACGGTATTATTAATCAGCATGCCATTTCTGCAGGATGTCATGAATCACAGGTTATGGGACATCCTCCTGAAAGGCTCTGTAAATTCTGACTCATTTTTAAAATAAACATAAGACAATAGCAAGCAAGACCAAACAAAGGTAAATATGAAAACACCGAGATGCAGAAATAGGATCCCACCCTCTGTCTCCTCCCAGCTGATACCTTCCTCCCTTCTCTCAGCCACTGGAAGTGCTGAGAGCACCGCACCCCTTCAGGAAGGATCGTCTCTGCATCTCCATGTGCACATCTGACCAAATCAGAGCCTGAGTAAATCTTTGTTCAGGACTTCAGGAACTGGCTGGCTGTGAGTAAACACCGAGTAAGACTACTTCCTTTCTTGATGGAATTCAGTAAGGAATTTATTGTAATCTGCTCTGGCATTTTTCTGCAATGATGCATTTTTTAAGTTGGACATGTCATGAGAGAGTCATCACATGACATTTTTCCATGGTGCCAAGGTCTTGTTTTTCAAAAGCTGTGCCTGTACTGCATAAAATATACAACTGAGATTTGCACATCAGTTAAGGGTCCAGTTAAAAATGGAATAGACTGAGTAGAAAAGTCATCTCTTCAAGGACAGAAATACAAGATAGCTACACATGGCTTGAAATCCAAAGCACTAATACTCTAGCTTTAAGTTGATGTGGCTCAACCATTAAACTGAAGATTAATGAATCTGCCTCAAATATTTGTAAGGAACTCAAAGCTGATGGGAAATAAAGATACTCCCACTTCTTAAAAATCAGATCAAACCGGAGGAAAATTAAGATACTGAAAGCAATTTCATTTTTTTTTCTTATTTATAGCCTTGAACAGACACACAGAAGTCAAATATAATGATTCATACAACGGATTTCATAAGTGTTCAGACAGACTGAATAAATAAATGCTTGCAGAGCAGTGTGGTTTTCTGTTCTCTATGCAGTGCTAGCTCAGATCTGGAAAGGTTCATTACATTCCATGTTGGCTGCATTTTCAGGAGGGCTTGTAACAAACTTCTGCACTTTTTAAAAATTCATCAGACGGTACCAATTCAAACCTATAACCTGGTTTGGGTTAACACATACCTCTGTGCAGCTATCTGAAAATTTAGACCAAATAGAAGGAGCTGGTTTTGGAGGTTTCAGAGCACTGGCCACTGCAAGTAATGAAATTCTTGTAACAGAAACACTCTGTGTGTTTCTAGCAAACTGGCAGATGTTACTAACTGACTCCATTTGTTCCACTCCAGAAGTTTTGACAGACATAAGTGTAAGTTTAATATACCTATAGTAAATGACATATAAAAAAAAAAAAAAAAGAGGTCAACATTTAACATACCAGATCCCAAATAAAAACCTCTAAGTGTTGTGGCGACTTAAGAAAAACAAACTACGTCATTCAGCAGAAAGACTGTTGATTAAGGTTTGGCACACATCTTCTTCACTAATTTATGTTTTCCAGTCGTATCAGTTTTCTTAAGAGGTTACTTAAACCCAACAATTTAGCTAAAACAGAATGGGATTGAAAATATTTGCTAAGTGTGAAACATAAGCACCTGATTCTGGACTAAAGTAGTCCAGACAAAATTCCCACTGAATTAAGTGGGTGTTTTCTTATTACACTAACAGTGCACCATTTGCATGTAGTTAATGGCCAGTTTGTAGGCTGTTTACACATTTAAAAGGATTAATCTGTTTGCTTCCCAAACGATCTTCCAGGATGACAACATATGTATGTGTGGGATGGCAAGGAAAGGAGAGGAGTTAATGATGGTTCTATTCTTCAGATGAAAGTATTTTTGTCTGTGGATCAAAACCCACCACTATTTATCACTAGCAAATGAATTTTTCCAGCTCTGTCATATTATTGTCTGATTCAATTTGATCAGTGTTTTAATCACGTGGTATGTTGTTTGTTTAGCCAGACGTCAGGTCATCTAATTTTATAACAGAAGCATTGTTAAAAACGTTACCATAATTGATGTGAAGATTATGAAAATTAAAACATACACACCAGTTATATTTGTTGCTAGGTCTCCAGAAATTTTTCTGAAAATGCACTAGGTATCTTATGAAATGGAGCTATCTTTAAAAAAATATTTCAGGTTTTGCCATGCTAACTATTTGAAATCTTTTTTTGTATTTTGTTTCTACTTATACTTTTCAGTCTAAAATAAATAGTCAATCTTTACCATGTGTAAGAAAAGGTGTGTCCCGGATTAGCTACTTCCATCTTTCTCAAATTGCAGACTCCTAAAAATTTCTCTGTGCAGATCCATACCTACTGACAATAAGCACTCTTTTCTTAATTACCATTCTTAAGACCTGCAGAATTTGGCACCAGAGGTCCACAGACAGCAGGTTCAAAACAAGTGCTTCAGAAGCAAGTAACTCACTTCTCTTAACCACTTTGGGGACACTGGGGAGCAGAAAAAAAGGTCTTTACAATCTTGGGGGTCTTGGTGGTTTCAAGTTTGGTTTGTGCCTTGTGTAAGTTGTGAATTACAGAGTGTTTGTGGGACTGTGGAATAGATAATTTTATTTTGTATTTTAAATGCAGATTTTGATATAGCTAATCCCATTTGTGAGAAGAAATAAATGGAGGCAGACTTGGTTCCAATCTACAAGGCAGAGGACAGGAGCTGTACACCTATGGTAACATCAGGAGATGCAGAAGTGCACACTGTAGTAAATACATAGTAAAGGCTATCTTATGAAGTGCATTTCTTTAAGTGACACCTGCATATAATTTCACACCAGCATCATGTCATTGATATTTATAGTTATTCTCAATTTACAGTAAAATCTACGGAGAATCAATGTCATAGTCCTTAAACAACGTGCAAAAGCCAACACGAGAAAACATGAATCATTCCTTTGTTTCTGGTAGGAACAGGAGCTCAAAAATACATTCATGGCAAAGAAAATGGGTAATTGTTGATTTTTAGTCAGTTCTAAGCACATGAACAGCAGAGCTCTGCTCAAGTGTATCTACTCTGGTACTTACTCAGTTATGGGCAGACCATGATGTCTGAGGTCGCATTTACTGGTTTTAACTGCTTGCTCAATTGCACCATTCTGTGGTGTGCTGTGGGAAAACTGGTCTGGCCTTTGTGAGTACCTGTACAGATGAGACTTTGTCCCACAAACACAGTAAACTACTTTCAGCTTGGCATGCTGTACTTTACTCTCTGCAACCTCTGTTCCAATCAGTGGTAAGGCAGGAATCCAACTTTGAGCACTGATCTCTTCCAGCTGTTGGCATTAATGCAACCTTCATTTTGGAACCAAGAGGTAAATGCAAGACATGAGACATGTTTGAAGGCATTTTCTCAGTGACTTGTTGTTAGCCAGCAGCATGCCTGGCTAACAACATGCAGATACAGGGGCAGCTGATACAGATTTTCATAGCTGTGAAATCCCATACTGCTGATCAGTGATGCTTTGGTAAGGCAGCAAGGAGAAAGCAATGAAACAATCCTGTGCTGCAGATTAGAAAGGGTGTCAGAAGAATCAGATTTACAAGAAAAGGAAGGTCCCATGAAGCTGTTGGGAGAGCTTGCCTCTTTTCTTATCTAGTTAAGATAGAACTCCCTGCCTCCCTCTGCAACCTCTTCCTTCCAGCACTATAAGCCAGAGTAGAGCTCCACTTCTAATCTGCATGAAAACTAAGAATATGGCCAAATTTGAATTGTCCTGCTGGATTTGCAAAGTGTTTACAAAAGAGTTTCACGGAAGTGAAACTTGGGGAGCAATTGTTTAGCTTAGTGGGAAGGGAATGAGGAATATGGGATGTGCACATGATATCTGGATTTGAGACTGAAATCTACACTGTTACCTTTGCTTTATCCTCTGTGAACTCTCATTTTCAGTAAGTGAAGGTCATGTAAAATGACCCTTTCCCAGCCCACATCCACACCCAGCCGACTTCAGCATTTCCTAATTAGGTTATATTCAATCTTTATAATGTGCTTGTAAGAGATGTGGTACTGTAGCGTAATCTCAACTGATATTATTCACTTCCCAGGAATGTACAGCTGAAGCTGCTCTGCAGGCTCTGACTGAAAACAATGGGTGTGCAGCTGACAAATAGGAGGAGCTATTTTACATGCCCTGGTCTATTTGGATGCCATTGTTTAAGTGATGTCTGCTGAACAGGTATTCACATTAGAAAAACAAGCACCATTACAATTTTCTGATGTGGCAGCTATTTTTGAAACTCATTAAAGCTTGCTGGTGCTTTTCCCATGCAATGAAAAACTGGAATTGCCTGTTGTAATATTGGCTGGCAGTTATGAATGGTTTCAGCTCACATTTTATAATGAAGAAGTGAGCTCATGCTGTATAATTGTGGGCTATCCCCAAGAATATTTTTATTCAGCGTTATTGTCAGACTAAATTAAAACCGCTGAAGAGCCCAATTTCTCAAGATGCCAGGTGCTCTCAACTCCCACAGTAGTTAATGGAAGAGTACTCAGCAGTTTCAGAATTAGTCCCTAAATGCTGATAGTGATGCTCAAATTTTCATATTACTCAAGATAATTTGCAGAGCTGTTGTTCTTTTACTCTTCTTCTTCTTTGTGAGTATTTATTGCGAAAAGTAATATGTATGCTATGTCATATCCATTTATTACATTTACGTGAGCTATTGCCATATCCTTTCAAATGATTTGTGGTTTACTTTTCCCCTTCTAAGCTTAAAAAAAGCACTAATGTCCTTTTACTGAAAATTAATTAGTGATGTATTTGAAGCTGCTGTTGATCATAGACAGTGGCACGTGTCTGGCACTAGATACTTGTTTGCATACCCTCCCACCAAACACAGTGGAATTTATGTCCTCATCTCCCTGAGGTGTTCTGCAAGGAAACGTGCTCTGAGCTTAGAGGACCAAGAGAAAGTAGATGAAAAAAGAAAGGCAAAGCCCTTTGAGGCAACATGTGAACTACCACCTTCTTTCACTGGCTGAATCACTGCTTTACCCCATGCACTCCTCCAGGCATTGCTGGGCAGCCTGGGAAGACTGGGGGTGGGGGGGGCAGAAGATTGGTACCTGCACTCACCCGTGCTTCCACTTGGCAGTTCACAAGGCACTAGGAAAATGCAGACTAGAAAAGCCAAATCTCGTGCAGTGTTGGAATATCAAAAAGAGTTGAAAGTCAAACATCCATCACTAATGTGTACAAGGTCAGGCAAAACCCTTGCTCAAACTGTAGGTCAATTAGTCCTTCTTTTGTCCCCTGGGTTCAAAGTGTTATCGCCACAGAGAATAATGAGTTAAAGCCAAGTAAGGTCCTCTGGAAATCAGAGGTCATGGAACAAGAGTTGAAAAAACGGGTTCCAGATATTATAAGTCTTTCAACACTGTTTTCTAGGTATTCTGTTAAATATCCCGCTGGGAGGCTTCTTTTCGTCAAACCAAACCACATTTCTTTGGACTCTCTTCTCTGAGTGATTTCAAATACATAAAGAATTTAGATGAAAAACAGATCTGTATTTTTTCATTGTTTAAAACATGGTAGTAAATGCTCACCTCTCAAAGAGTGATAGTGATTTTATTTATAGAAATTCCCAAAATGACAGTTACAGAAATAATCTGTGGCAAACAAGTTGCAGAAGACTTTTTCCCTCAGTCAGAGCATATCCTTGCTTTCCAATGCTGTGTAATAATCTCCATGAAAAGAAGCTTTATTATGTAGCCCTGATCATTGTTTTCACTTGGTAAGAGCAAACAGTGAGCATAAACTATAAAGCTGGGCAAAATAACAGCCTCCTAATAGGATTGTTATAAAGAAGATGGTCTCACTGTTCTCTGGGGTCACTGAGAGAAGAAATTAGACTAATCTGCAGCCAAGAAAGATGTAAGTTGTGTATCTATTGGGAAAACAGAAAAAATACAGATAGTGAAAAAATGAGACTATGGAGCTACCTCAGGAGGTTGTGGATTTTCCATCAGTGGATGATTTCAGGAACAAAGGATAAATGAATATGTGTAGGAACATCCTGGGTATGTGGTTAACCAATTTGCCCACAGTGCGACGGGGATCTGGGAGAGACTGTGAGAGATTTGTATACACTATGCAGCAGCCTGTTTTAGGGAACTCTATAGGGGCTGCATCTCCCCTGGAAAAGTGCATGGCAGTAAGTGCTTGATCCTCTGTCAGGGCACAATGTGGAGTAGATGACACCAAAGTCCCTTCAGTTCTGACCCTACAGTTCTGTAGTAGTCTATAGTATAGTCACTCTCTGAAGTAACTTACCAGAAATGTAGTGCGTTTGGATATGTGTGCATTGGTAATCCACATGAGTTTCTAAAACAGAGCCAAATATTTAGCCCATTTCTAGATAGTATTGCTAAATGCTATTTAGCAATAGTGTTTCAGAATGCAATCTTCAGGAACACTGGAAAATGGAGTTTTTGAAAAAGGTTTTAGTCACATTTTCTTGTTTGTGGTGGTAGTATGAAGTTTTTACATTAAGTAATTTAACTTACTAGCTTCCAGAGCTTATGTTAATCATATGTACTTTAGGGACCATAAAGCCTTTTAAACACAAAATTTCAAAGCATAACAGACTGCTTAACAATCCTCACTAAACTCATGGTCTAGATCTAGCTGAAAGAAGAGCAAAAGCACCACACACTTGAGTTGGTGGATATAAATAAACCCAATATTATGACGAATAGAAGTTTTCCTGATTCAGCAAAGCACTTAAACAGATACTTACATTCTCTAGATATCACAGGAACATGAACTATTCAAGTACCCCATCTATTTAGGAATCTTAAGACCATGCTTTAAACTCCAGTTTTAATTCCTAATGAGAGAGGTTTGAAATGACAAGGAGAGAGGGCATAAATCTGTGGTCAAAAGAGACTTAACAACAGAGGATCCCATCACTACTCCCCGGTGATCAACTCAAAATCTGCATGTTTTTAATAATGCTGATACTTTAGCTGTCAAGAAGTTGAAGAAATTGAGAATTGAAGTTTTCCTAGGAACCTTGGTTGTGCTTCTGGCCCCTACACGTCTGCACTTCAGGGTTTCCCATAACATGCTTAGCTGGAGAAGGGATTGGCATTTTTTCTGCAGAGAAACTGAAACTGCTCTAAACTGTTACTGCCTCAAAATACAAATGGTATTGATGTGTACACATATCACTTTCCTATTAATATGTCCTTTGCTCCTACCTAAGAGAGCAAACCAGTACCATTATGGCCTATGATGGCACACTTGGGCGCAGTGCAGAGTAAAGAATGTGCTCCTTGTGCTGGGGACTGCAGCCTGCCTTTGATGGCCTTGGGATGGCTAACATGGAACTGGAAAAGGTAAGAGCAATGATACAAGACAGCAGAAATGGCATAGCTGTGTCTTCAGGCCAAATTGGGTTTTAGGGCTGGAGTAAAGCAGTGAAAACATGCATGAATCTCAGATGAGATACAGACAAAGGGGGAAAGGAGGAAGGAAGAATGAAGAGGAAAAGCTGGAACAGGTGCCACAGATCAGAGGTGGAAGAGGTCGCAACATGAAAGGGAACAAGAGAGAAACTTGAGTAAAACCAACTGTGGCACAGCACAGTGGCCCACAGGTTTGAAAACCAGCTCTGAAGAGAAGAACCAAGAAATATTCAGAAGGGACAGGGATGTGTAACATGACTGGAACAAGCTTTTGAGTGAGCTACTGTCAAGTGTTGCCAGCCTGTTATTATAGCAAATGAATCCATGTGTCTGTTTCTTTTGTCCTCAGAAACAGTTGTGTGGATTTTCTTCAGCTTCAGCACATGGCGCCACACACATGCATGCCCACACACATGTCCTTTCTGAACTAAAAGGAAGTATGAGCAATGTCATCCCTTCAGTGTCCCTTTTAAAAAGTTTTAAACCACTAAAATTAGGTTCCTAAATGAGAAAGTAGTCTCAAGAGTAGAGTTGGTAGATTAAAGGTAGCATGGAGTGCACTCACACAGGATAAATACTTAAATAATTGCAAAGTTGGAAATGTATCCAAAGAAGCCAGGAATTATTATAGAATTCTTTTTTCTTTTGCTTACACAAACTTTATAATAGCTGTTTTCTCTGACTGTCCTTTTGTATAAACTGGGAGCAGCCTCTGGGCTGCTCTCAAATTTACTTTGGCTTCTGCAATAGCACTTAAGAATTACAGGAACCGTGCAGTCTCTGGCCATGTCTCCAGTACTGTCGGAGGCTGGGGCACAGAGCCATCCCAATTCCCTGGGCAGCAGTGGGGCTGCTGCCTCCAACCACCTGCTCGGTCACTGCCTGCTCCCACCTGGGAGGCCGCGCACCAGGAGGGACTGTTTGCATGAAGCCCTTGCTCCTATGGAGCAAACAACTTCATCCTTGGCTATTAAATGACATATGGAGGGCTTGTGGGGGTTTTTTATCATTGTGATATGTAAATCAAATGGTTAAAAAGATTTCCATAAAATTGAAAAGAGTTCAACAATGAGAAACTGTGAAAAATGTGAAAGGGCACGACTTTCTCCATAAGTTCTATTTCGGATAGCAGGATCGGGCTATGCACGGCATGGTGCTTCCTGCCCAGAGACATCACCCTATGTGCATAAGGGCACAGCCGTCTGCGGGCATGCTGAATATTACAGGCTCAACACCTCGAAATGAACATGTTCCCTGAATTTGGGTAATGTATTTACAAAAAAAGAAAATACAATTACCCTGTGGTAAAGTGCTTTAGTGTCAGAGTGCTCCAATGCAAAGAGAGCAAAGAGGAAAATTCTCTCACCCAGATATGGGTATGTAAACATATTTTAAACCAAGTATACACGTTTACATACAATGCATCCTCTGTTTACACTGATTTTAAAATGCCATATGTAATGAAAATTATGCAAATATTTAGAAAAATACCTTAGCCTGGGTAAGGTATATACCACACTTAATATTTCAATAAGGGCACATGCAGTGCTTTTATGGCAGTGCCAAAAGTAGCATTTTGAAAAATGACCCTTCGGTAAAACTGTGAGGCACAGAGTGTTGAGTCCAGGTACCTGCCAACAGAAACCTTTGGGAGGATGTCACTGCGAGAGCTGGAACAATACCGGGGTCTCTGTCTAGATTAACCAGGGAACTTGTTAATAATTTAACATCAGCGCAGTATTTATGGGCTTCCTAGTCAGTCATCTGCTGGACTGCCAACAGCTATTTTGAGCCTTTTCCCGTTCTGGGCAAGGCAGTTTCACTTGTATAAAACAGACGGGCAGGTGCCCTTAAATCTGTCATTAAAGGGCTCTTGGCCGACGCTGGATGGTCCGCGCCCCGCGCAGCACCTCCGCGCCGCTGCCCCGCTCCGGCCCCGTCGCTGGGCGGGGGGAGACGCCCCTGCGCCCCGCCGGCTCTCGCAGTATTTGCCGGTTACCTGCAAGTCGCAGACCGGCGAGTCGTGAAAGCCCGAGCGCTCCTTAACAACGCGTAAATAATGGAGGACAGGCAGGATGAATGAGTGCGGCGGGGGGAGAGCGGGCTGAGCCTCACCCCGGACGGATCGGGGCGCCTACGAGGTGAGGGGCAAGAAGGTTTGGGTGAAAAATCATCAGCTTTAAAGCACACCTCGGAGCTGACCCGTGCTCGGGGGATGGGGGCAAGGGGGTTGCCCACCCGAGGGCTTCACCGGGACACTGCCAGGGTGTAGGAGGGCCTCCTGGTGCTGCCCGCAACGCCCCGACCCCCGCAGTGNCTTGGGGGGTTGGGAGGGAGGGGACGCATTTCGGGGTAGCCAGAGAGAGTACCCATTAATGATCGTGTTCGGCTGCTCGGGAGGTTCATGCCCGAGCTATCGCTTAGAACGACTCGGGTTGTTTCTACATCACTGAAATTCCGAGCTGAAATTCGCCCCTGTATCGGTTTAAATTTCCGTCTCAGTGTATTTTGGCATACCTGATTTTATACCCTTGCCTTGGAGACAGAAGGCATACCCAGCCTACACCCTCCCCGAAACAGGCTGCCCTTCTTTTTGTGCGGTGTGTCCCCTTTCGCCGCGTCTTCCTGCGTGGGGCTAAGAATAACCGTGCGCTTGAGTGAGCTGCTCCCTGCCCGGCTGGGGCTGGGGCTGGGGCTGGACCGGAGGCAAGCACGGCGCTGGGGGCAAGTCAGTGCCCCGTGTGATGCTGCTTGTCGAGCTAAGAGTTCAAGTCGGGAAGTCAAATTTGAGAATTTGGGCTGGGTTGCTGATAAAGAAATGCGGGCTGTAGATTAATAAGAAGGACTTGATTTATTTTCAGTTGAAATTCAAAAGAGACCGAAATAGAGGAAGTAATTAATTTAGGACTTGCGTCACTGTAGATTGTTGCTATGTTTTAAAAATGGGAAGAAGGCTTATTATGAAATGTTTAATGTAACAAAAATGATCCTGATCTCTTACTTTCCTTTAATAAATGTCTGAGGGAGGGAGGCAAGGGCTCATGCATAGACCATTATTTTCAGTTACATACTGGTTGTAAGGATGTAACATTGTTCAGGAAAATGTAGATGAAAAAAGTCATGTTTAAGGTATGAAAACCTAAAGCTGAACGATTCTTTAGATACACACTACCAGAAATCTTATAATCCATGTGCCGCAGCTCAGATGCTTAGAGGAATGACAGAGATACCAAAAAAGGCATCGTGAGACTCAGCGCAATTCTAGAAGCAGAATTTTCTCCTTCCCTACAGAAAAGGAAAGCACATTTCTGGAAGCAAGAAGTGACAGATGTGGCATCTCAGCAGCTGGCTAAACATAAAAGCATGTATCAGCAGGTGATTACTGTTGCAAGGATTTATTTTTAAAGTGTCTTGTACTGAAAGGCTTCAGCCTTTTTTAGCATTAGCATTAAGATTTACTTGCGCTCTATGGCATGTTAAAAATAGTCTTTCAGCAGAAACATTTAGAAAAGCAAGACAAAACTCCTATGTTCAAGGCACTCCTTGCTTTGAACATTTGTTTTGCATTACAGCATGCGAAGGAGAGGAACTGAGCAGGTTCTTTGGTCGCTAGGATAGTACTGAAGGGAATGATTTTTCCTGGCCTCAGCATAAGCCAACGGTATCTGGGAAGGAAACAATGGGGCCTATCTTCTCCTTAGATTAAAGATAATCACAGTTACTGTTCTCTGGGGATCACCTTGTACATCCACAGAAGTAAAAATGAGGCTGCAGAAACTACCTCTGTGGTTCTGCCTCGCCTCTGTGATTGGTAAAGCCAGCCTGAATCACCAGGAGGTGGCCTGGGTGAATTTAAGGAAGGAAGGAGATGGATATCACCTAAGAGGCAGCCCAGAGTTACTCCTCCCTGAGGCAGTGGCAGCGTGGGTCTGCACCATCCCTATTTGACTGCTGTGGCTAAATGTCACTTTGACTTGAAAGAGGCATCTAAAACTGCTCCAAACCACTTATATCAGCTTTACTGTAACCAACAAAAGCGATGGTTCATGGCAAAACATGTTTTGCTCTCAGCTTTTCATAATTAAGTAAGCTGCTTTGGTTTATAGTCTTCTAAGCTAGACGGCTTCTTATAGAAGAAATTCTGGTCCTCTGCCCAAGTTTTGAGAAATAGTTCAGGGCAGAAAAGGAAACTTGCATTTAAAAAAAATTCTTAATGCCATGTAGAATTTGCCATCAGGTTCTGCTTTACTTCTTGCCAGTGAGGCTGTGTATGTCGCAGCGGCTCAGCAATGCTCTCTGACCAGTTCTTCCTCCTCTTCCTCACCATAGTTAACAGAATTGCTGTGGATCAGGTCACCTGATGCCTGTTTGGCCCTTCATACTGATGTAAAACACCACAGGCTTTCACCCTCCTGCATGCAAATTTTACTTTTTGGAAACAAATAAAACCATGACATCTTTTTTTTTTCCTTCCCTCTTATGATCACGTCAGAGTAAATATATTTTCTCAAGATCTGAACTATCTCATAGAGAACTCTTCTTCCCCCGGTGGTAAAACTGAGCTAATTGGGTGGTCTGTACCTAGAAGCCACGGTATCTCCACGGGTGCAGTGCTTACAGGGAAGGCAGTTCGCTGAAGGTGTTGTTTGTTTGTGTGATAGCTAGGTGAATTTCCCTAATAAACTTAAGTCTGAACTTAAAGGAGGATGTGGGAAGAATTGTGTTGGGGTGTTGGGTGGAGGACTGTTTTTAGATGATTTCCTCTCACTACGAAGCAGACCAGTTAGCAGGCAGTGAAAGCGGCTCGCGGGTCCGAAGGGATGTGTCTGGGTGGGGCAGTGAGGGCAGATTTGAAGCACCGCCTGTAGAGTACAGGCTCTTCTGCAGAGTACAGTACATCCTGTGTGAAGCAGGCTGGCAGAATGAGGTGTAACTACTCAGTACAAGCTCAGGTAAAGCTCATGCTGAAGAAGAGACACACTTCTAGTGCTGTGTTAAAACAAGAAAGATTTCTGGATGACATTCATGCAGATAAGCATTGCTTACAGTATTTTTCAATGTTCTGTATTTACACTCATAATTTACATTCCTAATGTTATTGAGCAAAGATGTTGATCCAGCATGGTGACTGCTGGGAAGGTGAGTCTGATGGGAGCAGCTGGAACTGGCTGACAAGACTAACTTCCTCATAGTTCAAGGGTTAAATCAAGACCCAGTAAAGCCTCAGGAAACACACTGCCAAGATAAAATGAGATGATTACAAGTGGACAAAGTTGGCCAGAGTGACAAGATATATTTATACCTTTACTGAGTTTCATTGATATTTGTGGAATAAATAGTCAAGTATAGAAACAAACATTTGTCTTCTGGTTTTAGCACTAGTCAAGTCTACAAAAGCAGTTAGTCAATAATCTTTGTAAGCAACTGTGACATTTTTCTTTCGAGAGGCTAGTGAACTGCTGAATATATTTTACTCCTTTTTGTGTTGAGCTTTTGTTTTTTAAAGAGGAAAGATAAGCCATTTGCAGGCCATTTACAGGCTGAGCCTACAGTCAAGTAGTACTTTCAGTGCCTAAAGCTCTGAAAATGTGAGAGTTGTTTTCGAATGCTCAAACTAAATTGTACCGTCATGATCTTAGTAGCTTTTTATGCAAGACCATTTTACTGAAATGTATATTTAGCACAAGTAATTTGAATTACAGTTATACTTATCTTTGAAATTAGCAAGTTGTGCAATACTCTTAAAACTTGATGACCTAGTATCTCATGAATGCCAGGGAGCCACATTAAGGGTTTCAACTCCCACTGTGTGTGGTAAAACAACAACATACAACTTAACTATGTAAATGTTGTGTTCGTGCTGTTTTTACTTGCACTGAATAATAGAAAAAAGTTCACCAAATCTGATACAGTGCTTTGATTTTTATCATAAAGGTCAACGGGGAACATGTTAGAGAAGAAATTAAAGGGACTGATACTGTGAGTTTTTGTGCTGGGTCTCATTTTGAATGAGCTAAGTGAACTTTTCTGTGGTTACCTGTAAACAGCAGCTGACCTTCTGCAGAGATAGAAGAGCTGATGACAAGCTGAGACTCGGTATGACTTGCTTACTCAGGTCTGCAAGCTTGTTTAGGTGTATTTACATGGCAATTAATTTTTTTTAAGTCATCTGTAAGAACTTCCTAAAAATAAATACTACTTCATATCTTTTCTTGGAAGATCTAAAATGTAGGGCTCGGTGTATTTTTTTCCGTCCCTTTGAAATACCAGATGTTTCAAGTCCCTTTCTCACTATTTTGCTGTAGAAATTTTATATGTATCTGAGGATTTGTGTTGTGCCTTAAACAAAGGAAACAGGTGTTTAGTCTTCATTCCAAATGTGGGGGTTTTTCCTATTAGAATATTAGGCACTAGCATAAAAATAGTGAAGAAAAACAAACTGCTAGTCTGAAATTTCTTTTTTTTTTCCCTGTTAACTTTTCAAGAAGTCTGTTCAGTATAACGTTAAAGTCAAGCAAACCCAAAACCCTAAAGCCTGTTATTCTGGCAAAAGCAAGTATCCATAAATTGGCCAAAGCCTGTAGAAAATGGTGATACATATGCATTATGGTCATGTTATTTCTCATAGCCCTCTTGCCTTACATAGTATGTGGGGTGAATTAGGTGAGAAGTAGCAAAAAAGGAGGATCTGTTCGAAATTCTGGTCTAAAGCTGAAGCTCCTGCTCTGTCATAGTCCTTTTGGGTGGTGCAGATGATGAAGGAACCAAATAATGATTGCACAAGTAGTGTAATCTGGGGATTTTCTAACTTTGTGTTCTTTGAGTTTGTAACCTTAGTGCTCTACATATGATATTTCTAATTATGAGGTTCATAATTCTCAGTGGTACTCTGCAAGGAAGATCAAAGGTGCTTTGCTGCCACCACAGTCAGCATCTCTGAAGCCTTTCTGCAAAGAGATTGTGAAACCAGCTTTCTAGTCAGCAGAGCTCTCAGTCATGATCCTCACCAGGACAAACCCTGATCCTTGTAAGAGTAAGAATAACAAATCTTTGGTGAAGAAGAGGCTGATGGATCTTGTTGCTTTGATAAACACTTTCTCTGTTTCTCCTGCTCTAGTAAAGTTCCTTAATTTCTTTATAAGAAGGTGGTAGTCTCAAACCATGTAAGCCAGTTCCTGTGCAGTAGACAGGTTTTTTTGGGTGGGTGTTTTTTCTAGTACTTGACTACTAGTACCAACTGATGTACAGGAACATAATGCCAGTGTTGCTGGGGACTTTTGCTCCATATTTATATTCTTGCATTTTTTTGTTTATTTTTCCTCATATTTCATTTATATTCTCAAGAAATATTATGACAGCACTAATGGACTCTTCTCATTCAGAAAGCTTTTAAATTCTATGGAAAAATCAATACTTCAGTAACTTTGAACCTTAAAAATCCTTTATGATGCCAGAACAATTTTTTAAATATTCTTTGTTCTAATACTTCCTAAATCTAACCTTTTAAATTTTATCCATCAAGAAATTTTGATCAGAAATAAGTTCCATTCTTTATTCTTTCTTATGTGTACTACTTAATGTGTACTGTACTTACTTATGTGTACTGTACTGTGTACAGTCCTGCTTAAGTAAAGACTGAATTGTGCATGTTTACATACATCTTTTTCATGAAGGCCTATGTATTTTTTAGAAAACTCTTAACTTTACCTTTTTACTCAGTTAATATGATTCAGTGCATATTTTGATTTAGTTAAATTCTGTTTATTCATGAGATTGGGTAAATTAGATCTGAAAATCAAGCAAAGATTAGTCCAAGGTGTGGTGGAGTTTAAGGTGAGTGTTTTGGTTTGCTTTTTCTCTCCTCTTTGCTGTGCTGAGGATGCACACCGTGTCCTCAGTGTGACAGGATCTTGTTCAGGCACTCTTGCCACTGCTTTTAATGAAATTCTGCAGGGGAATGGCCATCAATATTAATTTTTGGTATTTATTTTTGGATTATTTGATAAACTGTGTCTTGGGAATTAAGAATTTCAGTTGGTTAATTTTTTTTTCCAGAGGATGGTTAGGTCAGTCTTCTCATGTTCAGATTTCAAATGACAGCTTAATGAGTTGGAATTCTATGAGGTCCATGTCATTTGAAGCATTAATGTGACTCATTGGTTCTTGGAGAGTACATGTTTCTGTAACCACAAAGAATAAAAACAAAAACATCCCTAACACCAGAAGTTGCATATGCCACAGTGAGGGTGGAGAAAAAAGAAGATGCGGGTTCTGCCTTTTGCGATGCGGTGTGAAGGCCAGCTATGGCATTTCTCCCCAGCACTGTGGTCCTTGCAAAGGCACTTTTCTTTTGCTTTTCCATGATTTGTGTGTATTCATTTGGAGGATGGTATGTGGCTGTGTAGTCTTTCTTTATGAGGCATTTCCCTCTTAAAGATGAGGCTCCTACAAATAATGTTGGGGTTAGCCCAATTTAAGGAGGGCTTGAACAGTAGGAGAGCTACATGGTGAGTGAAAGAGGGACAAGGAAAGAATAGTGCCATTAATTGTCCTGCATGTCAGATGCAGCTCACATGTTTCTGCTCCAGATACCAAAGATTACTGCTCTTCATCAAGTTTAAGCTGGTTCTTCGCTTGCTTATGGCTCCTATAGCAGATGACCTTGGAATAATAACCACGGTTCATAAGAGGGTAAGATGTAATGGATCTGGAGGTCTCTTCTGCTTGGATGTTTAAAAACCAGAGGGAATATAGGAGTGAAGAATGAAGTAGCATGTCCATGCATAGGCTGTATATATGGCACACAGGATTGTACTTTGCTTCAGTCCAAACAGTTGGAGTGGAAAGGTGAAATTTGAGGGACGTGATGTTCGCAGCAGTTACAATTCTGTTGTAAAGCAAGGTATTCCTTGCCCCAAAAGACACAACAACCGAAGAACTGTGTTCTGTGAGATTTGGTTGTTGTCATTTTATGTCTGCATAATTCTTTTGATTCGAGATACCTTGTGATTAGGAGTATGATGCTATAGTTATACAATTTGTAATAATTCATTGCTCAGTAGGTCATCCTGCCTAGAAGGCAATTGTAACATCTCGTCAGTTTGATGAAAGCCTTAAATGAAAATGTTTGCTTGTTACTGCTACCATATCTGCTTTGTTTCTTATTAGTAACATGCAAAGTAATCAGTGGTACACAGGAGTCCTCAAGGCTGAATAGAAAATCTATTGTTAGTAACAAGATAGTGGACTGAGCAGACCAGTAATTTGTACGGCCGCTGCTCTGTTCCGCATGTCCCTCCCCACTTGCTTGGTATGATTTTAGTGGAAAGGGAGGCTACATTTCTTCTGGTTTTCTCTGCATGTACCTTCAGGCAGTATGAATACCCATCTCAGCCTCTGGAGTATTTCAGATAAGATCCCGTGAGGTCAACAGCAAAGACAACAAAGTAATCTATTTGATAGCAGTAGACTGTATAGTCTACTGCATACTTCTAACCCAAAGCAAAAACTTACAATAGCAAGAGTCCAATAAGGTTATGAATCTGTAGGAGTTCCTAAAGAAATTTGTGAGGACAAGAATAAAACCTGCCTCTCCAAATGGAAGTGCTGAGCAATCAAGTAATTTATGCTGTTGATAGTTTTCACATTTTTGTCTGGTAATTAATTTCACTGTTAGTTGCAGTAGTTACTTCACCTTGAGAGTACAACCATGCCTCTACCTTGGCAGAGAAATAGACATTGTAAATAAGGTATTTTGTGGCATGGTATAAAGTTTTGATTACTGGGACATGCTGTGACAGCTGTGTAGGAGGAAATGACAGAATTGTTATCTAATGAAGCAACAACAGAGAAGTTGGAAGCTTTTTGACACTACCTTTAGTATGAACAGTATCCATTCAAGTGTAAATCTTTAAGCATATCCAAGTAATCTCTGAAAATATGAAGATATAATATGCATATAACTGAAAAATCTGCAAGGAATGAAGCAGGCTTCAATGCCAGAATGAACAATCTAAACATGCAGATTACTCCTGTTGCTAAATTCCAACCAATTTTCCTGTGTAAATGTCTTTGTTCCTTGCATCTATGCATAAACCTTAATCCCTTCCCCACATCCACTGTCCTCCATCTCCTTTCCGCATCCCTGGTTCTTATGCAGAGGTTCTGTCACTGATCTGAATTTGGGTTGATGGTTATTCCTGTCAACTGAGTTGTTTGTGGGGATGGAGCAATGTAAGCGCGAGGGCTGGTATTTTCGATAGAGAGGATTTCAGAAGATTCTAGGTGGCAGACACTAAAGCTACTGAATCTTGTAAAAATTACACAGTTTAACACCTTAAAATTGCCTGTCCTGGTAAAGGACACATTCCCAGGTACAAATTTTAAGGTCAGAACTAGCTTTAAAAGAACAGAAATGCCACAACCTGCTAGCAATGTTGTGGATTTTGATGGATTGTGTATCCATAGTTACTCGAGTAAAGGGCATTATGGTACAGCTGGGGAGTAGAAACAGATAATTTTATCTCATTAGAGAAACAGTTTAAAAACTTTCATTAAAATTCTCCCACCTCCTTCTAATCCTCCCAATAAACAAACATATACAGATGGCTGCAGAAGAGGATAGAAAATGTTGAATGGCAGTGTCAGATATTGATAAACAACTCTGAAAATAAGTCTTAAAATGGAAGCTTCCAAGACAGCTGAAGTGTAGGTGGACGTGTTAAAAAGGCATCATCTGAGAAATTGTGTGTATTCTTTCTGTAATAAAATAGTATCTGCGGAAGTAGGAGCAGCTGTCTATTTGTAAGTGTGTGTACATTAAAGATCCGTGACTGAAATGGTACCAGATGATTTTTCAGGTGCTCTGATTCACTGTGTTCTTTCAATCCATCTGGTGAAGTAGCTGGCAGTAGTTACTGGGCTTTCCAAATTTCAAAGTTTGTAGTTTTGGGATAAATATCCTGAGAGTACAAATGTGGTCCTAAAGTCAAGTTTTACAGTGGTAACAATATATAAGAGATATGACTTGAAAAAAAGTTACAGTTTCAAATTCAAGAACTGCTTGAATTTTTTTTTTTGAGCAAAAGTGAAGGAAGCCACATACAATTTTTTTTAAATTGTGCTTTTTTTTAAAACTGAGTGTCTGTTTTTGGACATGGATTCTGCTTGGTCATGGATCTTAGATACCCTTTCTGGACAGTTGTATTCTAAAATGTTACATTTTTCTTGTTTGTTTTGAATAGGCTAAGTTGCTGTGAATTGGGTGCTCTTCTGCTTGCACAGGGTCAAAGGAGACACAGCTTTTAAAGCTTGCAGATCTCAAACTGTTTATGGCGACTTGACAGGGAAGAATTTCTTTGGTTCTCCATGCAGGATTTGAAGTAGTGTCCAACACAGAGATCTATTTCTTTTTTTCTTTTTATTTTGTGCTGAAAGATGAGAACTTTCCAAACACAACAGTTTTGATGAGAGCTCTATTTTCATAACTTCCAGGAGATTTGTCCTTTCAACCTTCATAATCATCCTGATGGCCAAGGAAATATAATTTGTGGACAGAAAGGCTCTAAAAATTTAGTATGGCTTTCCCTAGGTAAAAATGCTTTTCCAAATATTTAATTCTTAAGAGAAACGCAATGAATTTAGGAGAAAATATTGTTCATATCTTGAATGATAAAAGTCAGAACAGAACTACTGGGAACTTGTCTTATGACAAGATACAGGCCTTTCCTGAATTGTTACCCAGTTCTGTGTCAGTATGACTCCTGGCTCTGCCTGAATTGTTTGAATTAGACAACAGTAATTTCTTGAAAAAAAAAAATTAACAAAGATTCAAATAACAGAGAATTTACCATAAACCTGAGTAAATTGTTCTTGCTGTTCGATAAAGGTATATTTTCCTTTGTACTTGCTTTGACTAGCTTCACTCTAGCAAACTGCAGCTAGATAGTTGGACTGGATGATCTTAGAAGTCTATTCCAACCTTAATGATTCTATGTTTCTATGAAATGTAAGTCATAATATTAGTCTTGTGGCTCTTCTGGAACTTTCTTTTGTTTTGTGATATTCTCTTAGAATTGTGGCTACAGGGACTGGACATGGTGATGGCCAAATACAGAATTACTGGACCTTTCCTTTCAGAGCCCTCTCATGCAGCAGGGAATTGCAGTAGCCTCTTATGACTACAGTTCAAGAGGGCGAGGTTCAGCATGGTTATCTCTTCTGACCTCTTATTTCTGTTTCTGAGCACAACCTTCCTTCCTGAAACTGTGGCCTATATGATTTAGTCTTCCATTTTAATCTTGAGTGCATGACTTGGGCTGCTGTTAAAGTGGCTTGCTGATGTTCAGGTATCAGCCTGTGGTGGTTTAACCTGACAGGTAGCTGAACACCACACAGCTGCTTGCTCACTCCTTCCCCCCACCCAGTGGGATTTGGAGACAACTGGGGGGAAAAAAAAGGTAATCTTCATAGGTTGAGATAAAGACAGTTTAATGGGACAGAAAAAGAAGGGCTAATAATAAATAATTAGAATGTCCAAAGCAAGGGATGCACAGTGCAATTGCTCACCACCTGCTTACCAATGCCCAGCTATTTTCTGAGCAGTGGCCCCCGGCCAGCTTCCCCCCTAGTTTATATACTGACCATGATGCCATATGCTGTGGGATATCCCTTTGGACAGTGGGGTCAGCTGTCCTGGCCATGTCCCCTCTCAGCTACTTGTGCCCCTCAGCCTACTCACTGATAGGGTGAGAAGTTGAAAAATCTTTGCCTTTGTGTGAACACTGCTTAGCAACATCTAAAACATCAGTGTGTTATCAACATTATTCTCACCCTAAATCTAAAACACAACACTGTAACATCTACCAGGATAATAATTAACTCTATCCCAGCTGAAATCAGGACACAGTTAATCAAGGTCACTCTGTCCCTCATTTTCACTATCTACCTGTTGATTTTTCCCCTTGATCCTCAGTCTTCCAGTGCAGCTCATCTTAGGGTAGCTCTGGAACCGAAATGGATCAATTGAAGGCAAAGAGTTTAAAAAGCACTCACTGGCAATGCAGGCTGCAAGTCCTGCTGAGCAGAAAGCTCATGCAACTCCTCATGCCCATAGAAAATAAGCTACAATTTTTCTGTCTAACATTAGTCTGACTTGGGAGTGGCACTACCTTTTAGGGCCTGCAAATGGAGAGAAACGCCTATTAGGAGTGTTAAACTGTTGTGTAAGAACCCATAATTTATCTACTCTGAGATCCCAAGGTCCATGGAAAAAAGGGAATATTCTTGGTTTTCGGTGGATGTACTGGGCTGAAAGAAGAGCTGTACATATTGCAAGTTGTCCTTCCATTGCAGATGTACCAGTTTTGTATCTTGTAATCTGTTAATAAAGCAAGAGTTTTGATTCTGATCTGGTTTGCAGTAGTTATAGCCTCCAAAAATTACACTGATTTAATTACTGTTGAAAGAGAAAAACAGAAAAGATGTAAACTAGTGACTCAAAAAGTTATCTTAGTTGTTCTTAAAGCTATCAGCAAAGTGTTTGACCTAGGAGAAAATGGCTGTTTCCGGGTATATAGCAAATTACAGAATTTCAGTGGAAAGATCAAGAAGAATATATTGGTGTCTGAAAAAAACAAGTGAAAAAACTTTCTGCATCTTCTGCATAAGAAAGGTGACTAGCAAGAGGTGTTAAGGGAATTTTATTATTTATTAGCCTTAATCAAGTTCTAAAACAGCACTCTGTTGGATAATAAGTCACTGGGAATGTAATAGTCCAAATGCAAGTCAGATTAAGAATCTCTGAATTTTTCAGGTATTCACAATTTTTTGTTTTTAAAATTGAGATTTTGCTTTAAGATGTAATGCTCTTTCAGCCTGTCTTGGCACCCTGAGTGAAATTGCCTGCCTTGTTTAATACAGTCTGAAACACTCGCTTTGGGAGGTGTGAACTCAATCAGCAGCCATTAACCTGGGAACCTGGTGACTCTTAAAAGGTAACTGTTCTCCTGCAAGCTGCTAATGTGTTGTATTTGGAGAGTTTTAGTTTACTGATGAGGTGCAGATTTTTTTTCCTTTTCATTGTTGTTTGTGCCTCTTTCCTCTTCCCATGCTAAATTGTCTCTGCCTTCCCACTTTTGTCCTCTCAAGTGAATGGGTTATGGCCTTTTCAGGAACAGCAAAAGTTTAACAGCAGTATCTGTGGCTGGGTTTTTGTTTAAGAAAATATATATTTAATTTGAATTATTGTAGGATGAACCCTATTTAGTGCTGTGTTTTGAGAGAACAAACAAAATGACAAAATCCCCTTTTCCTCAAGGATGTGGTTTAAGAAGCCTGTGACTATAGCAATAGAGGTGTTGCTGAACTACTTTTAACATTGATCTTTGTAGCTGTTGGTGAACTATGTAATACTTTCCGCTAGTAAGGACTTCCTTGGGCTCCAAGGAAGAAGCCCAGGTATGCTGCCCTCTGCTTCTGCAGCCAGAAGGAGCATACCTCTGGTGAATCCAGTAGCATCCATGTACAGAGGGAAAGAAGGAATGCCACTTGGGTAATATCTTCCTTTTAGAACTTACTGTACATGTCTTTTCCTGAGACTGTGCTTCAGAGTGTTTTGGTTATGGTATTTCTATTCCTTCACATGGGAGCTATTTCCAGAGAGTGTGTTGAACAGGCCCTACATTATCCATTAATTTCTTCTGGTCCAGTACTGAAGCAGCAACACTGAGAGGTTGATGCCCTACTTGGATGCAACTTCCCCCTTAAATTTCTTGAGTGTACTGTCTCTGCTCTTGTGTAATTCAGGGAGTTAAAATTTGTTCCTTCCCTGTGTTTCTACAGAAACTTTCCCTGTGTTTCTACAGAAACTATCTCCATTAAAAGAATTGTACGGACAAGAGAAGAGAGCCTCACACTCTGCCTTAAATTAATCCTGATGCATTGTTACAGTATATGTTGTGGGGGTTTTTGCTGGATATGATTTGGACTTGCACTCAGGACAAGGAAATTGACCTCAGCTTCTCTTTCCTTTGCCTACACTAAGAAAATCAGGAACACCTGCCCACTCAGGTGTCTTGGTTTCTGATCATCTTTACACTGGTTTCGTTTTCTGAGTTGGTGTTGTGGTGTTTCTTGTGTTGTTGTTGTTGTTGTGTTTTATTTTTGCTTGATTTCCCTTTCCCCCAGTAGAAGTTTTTGTCAGCACTGTAGGTGTGTGCCCTGGACTCTACAAAATGTCATCTTTTCCTAAATTTTTGAAGGATGGTAAATCACACTAAGCAACGTAGTGCTCCTCCCATGGCTTGAATTTTGACTCCCTGGAGCTTGCAAAAGCCATCCAAAATTTGCTTTAAGTAGCCTGCAGTAAAGGTAGAATTTCATCTTACCTACTTATTAGGATTAAGTAAATAAATATGCCCTTCACACAAGAAAGTAGGTCCCAGAATTATGTTCTTTTATTTTTCTGCCTACACACCACTGCTTTTCATACCAGTTGTGTGAATTGGTACATGAAGGACTTGCAGCATGTGGTAACAGCTCGTTCTTGGTCAATACCGAGGTGCATCCATGCCCGAAGGGATTGCTGCACCTCATTTCTGTGCTTCTAGAGTTGTATAAGCAAGATGAACAAAGCTTTAACAGTCCAGCTGCAAGTGTAACAATGCAATATAAAGCCTTGGTGTGTGTGCTCTGTTTCAGAACCCGCTTCTCTCAACTCTGAAGTAATTACTGCAACCTAGACAAAGTATAGGCTCAGTACACTTAGCTGGTGTTGGTTTGTCAGACCTAAACATAACTTTGGCCTTGTGCAACACTTTGCTTCTCCTGCCTATCCTCCCCCAGTACTCTGTATCATGTGAGGGGAAAAAGGGTGAAATTACTAAACGGTGATCTTAGGTATTACTAAAAAGACAGATGGTTGTTAAATTTGGGTTGAATTTGGCTGTCAGACACCTGGTATAGGTCTCCTCAGTATCCTGAGAGTGGAATGCCGTTGCTGATCAGTCTTAAATCTACGGACAGCGGATTTGACAATGGATTATATATTCAATGATCAGCTTCAGAATCTCTCTCCCCTTTGATCTCCCTTGTTGGGAGTACCATAAGGCTCACAGTAACTGGTGCTGCGGAGCATGTTTAGCAGTTACTCAGATTTTGTAACGGAGTGAAAGGGACCTGCAAATGTAGGCTCCTACCTCTGCTTCTGAGGTAGGAGGGAGGGAGAGAAAGGAGTGGTCTTGCTGACTTGATGATCTTAAAGGTCTTTTCCAACCTAAATGATTCTCAGATTCTATCTGGACTTTGAGGGCTGCAGAGAGGTGCAGCTGGGTGTGGGCATCTGTTACCTAATGTCTAGCCTAGTTTCTGTTGAAATATCTGATTAATTTTGGGGTTTTCATTAATGTGGGTTTTGGAACAAATTAAATGTGACCGGCGTCCCAACAAGGATCTGAAATCTGCTTTCTGCTGAAGAACTCTTTATACAAATGAACAGCAATTTGCATCATTAAGCACACGCTTCACTGGGGCTGCCCAGCAGGACGGAACAGTGAGACAGAACTTGCCTCACGCAGTGCTTTTCTTATAAGGTGAGAGCCACTTAAGCCAAACTCCTGCTTTGGCCCATTTGTGTGTTTTTTACAGCTTTTTTGGGGAGGAGCTAGTTGTTTTACGGCAGTCTGAGTTTGGTGTGATCCTCTTCAAAATGTGCTTGTATCTTGCGTTTCTCTAAATACTAACTAGCAACTAGATATTTCCCTCCCTCTCCCGAGGCATCCTCCCAAGGACTTACAGTTTTAAAGGTGTGTGAGAGGGTTTGTTCGGGTAGAACCCATCATAAAAAGTTGTAATTTGTTTCTCGCAATAAAGGCAAGTTGTTGTTTTGGTTGGTGTTACGCCACTGTGTTTGTCAGTGTCGATTTATGTCAGGCTTTAAATAGGATACTCTGCAATGAGTTTGTTTTCTGGTAGTTTGTAATCCTTTCAGGCCAGCTAACATTAACGAGCGGCAGCACTGCTGTGGCCGGCTTTCTTTTGATCATGCACAGCCCTAGTCAGGAAATGGGTGAGGAGCATGAGTCATGATTACATTACCCTAATGTGACTGCCCACTAGAAGTTTTCTTTTTGCCGCCAATACGCCTTCCCTTGACACTACTTCTGAAAACAAAATGTCCATTTTGGAGCACTTTGAAATATTGACCTTTGAACAGAGAGATTTATGTTCCCTTGCAGTCTCGAGGCAAAGCTCTAAGCAGGAGCTCCTGCAGAGTGCAGAGAGAAAACGAATGTCTGCAAAGTGCTTTTCCAGAAGTCTGCAAAGACAGGACTTGACTTGCAGTACACTGGGTCTGCTGGGGCTCACTGGATACAACACGCTTCCCATTTGCTTATTCTGTCATGTTGCCGGCACATGCAAGCTCCAAGTCCAGTCTTCTCTTAAACATGGGCTGTCATCTCATTCACCATTTGGCTTAAGCTTTGTCTCAGATCTATACTTATCTTTTGAAATATGGCTACAGTAATAGGAAGATAGGTGCTGAGTGCTGGCTGAGGTAAACCCTGAGTGTTGAGAAGGTGGCTTTAGTAGGATTTGAGACAACAGTATTTTGGACAGTTTAATTAAATACTTGGGATTTAGAGTTTGAAAGAAATATCAGCTGCTAATCAGTAAACCAGCTTTAGCACCAAATTGCCACTGTGCACTCTGAATATTCAGACAGTACACATCTGTACAAGTGCTGAGTATATTAATTTCTTTCAAATTAAACTCATTAACTCTGCCAGGTTTTAAGCGCAGTATGTGAAATATGACTATTGACACAAAGAGTGAATGCATCCTGATACTACTTGATATATTCCAGAAAAAAGTAAGTCTGATCCATTGAGTACAAGCAACTCAAGCTGACACAACCAAATGTCTCAGGAGGAAGTGGGGACCCCTGCACTGCTGTCCAGCGTGGGGCATCCCTGTCAGCTGGGGCATGTTGCAGGTGTCACTGACATGCTGCAGAGCAGCACCAGAATATGACATGTCTTCCAGTTGTCACTTATTCTTCCAGATTCTTATCTCTGCTCAAATAGTGCCTTCAAATAGTAGAGTTGTTTTGTTAGAAGTAGAGTATAAACTCACAGTGAAGATGTAATTTCTGTTTTTTCCCTTTTGTTTCATGTAAGGGTGTTGAGCCAGTTACTTTGGCTGGCATGGACTTGTTATTGTACTAACAATATACTTAAAACTGAATATAGATAACAAAATTTTAGAAGCCCTATTTACTCGGTGATTTCAGCCCCATTCCTTAAAGAGGGCATGAGTTGGACCAAAAAGTAGTTCAGTGAGGATTTTTTTTAATCTATTGAAGCATTTCCTTTCTTCCACCTACTCCAACCCCATCAACTTGGATCTCATCTTGATGACCATTCAACTCTCTGAAGGAGGCAGAACTGCAACAGAGCAGAAGATTCATCCTTTTTCTATGTAATACAAAAAATAAGTCCTGTGCAACTTTAGATTTTTCTGTATCTTTTTATCTCTACCTCATTGTTAGTCTTTGAATATACAGGGTTCTCTGGCTTTCAAGTTTGTTTTAAAACTAGTTTATCAGCCACTTAAAGATGGTCAATACTTATTTAAAGTGAAACACTCTGAAAAATGAATAATAGAACTGGTGATTATGATATGCCTATGTCACTTGTGTTTTTCAAGGAGATGATAAGGAGTATTTGACTTAGAGATGAAGCATATTTGAGAATTGGAGGTCAGGAGTTCAGGGTAGAGTTTTGTGGGTTTGGTGGTTGGGGTTTTTTTTACTGAAACTTTGCAGGATCCTTGTATTTTAGATTGCCTTTTGTCAGCAGCTAGCAGTTAAGGAAATTTTAAGCTAAGGGTCTTTTCCAAAAACAGTATTAATATCTTAACTGTAGTTAGAAAACCTTAATTTCAGTCTGACAGCCGTCTTGGGAACCCTAAGGCAGAAACAACTGGAGCTACAAAGCCATTTTTGCATCAGAAGTGCATGAACTTGAGATGTAATTCCATGGACATTTTTCCTTGCAGAAGAGTTGGTTAAGGATTGCCCATCCCTTCTGCCAGAACTCCTTGCTTTCTAAGAGTGATGTCTCAAGAGACAGCTTAGCTATTTAAATTACTTTTTACAGGTGAGAGTAGCAGTCTCACTCCAAGCCTTGTGATTTTACACCCCTTTCCTAGTTAGTTTTCACCTTGTTGTTTGCTGAACTGGCCTGTAACGACTCAAGTGTGTGCACACAGTAGGGGGGAAGGAGAGAATGCTTTTCTGACAGCGAGTTATATTGGGCTTGAACTCTCTTGAAGCGTTGCCATCGGGCAGCTGCAGCTGTTGCTAAGCCTGTCCTGTAAACTGAGTCAGTGGCGAGAACTGCGGCTGTGACCAGTTTGAAGTGTGGCTTGTAGGTCCATCTGCCTGCAGAGTGTACAGGGAACTGCAGTGCAGAACCAGGAACTAGCAATGAGGAGTGAGGAATCCAAGGTGGGAACTTCTTAAACCGGCTTTGAGACCAGAGCTGGGCTGAGGAACTACACCCGCTGTGTCAAAAGAGAAGGCCATCTATGCTAACCTGCTCAGAATCACAAAGGGTGTGGAGTGTGGACTCACAATCCACTTAAACTGATCTGAGTGCTGGCTGACATCAGAAGGGGTAGTTGCGATTTCAAACGTAGCAGTTTGCCAGACTTTTAGGTGGCACATCATGAGCTCAGGTTGTAGGGGTTCTTTTTTTGACCCATTTCATGTTTTTCCTTAGGGCTGAAGAGAACTGATGGACAAGTTTTTAAGCCTGTCCGTCTTGTGGCTTATGGGTTTATGGTTCCCAGCTATTTGCTCAGTTGGTGTGTGACTCTGTAGGATGAGATGTGTGACTGCTTCAGCGTGCGGCGCAGCATAACCTCACCGTGGCTGGCTGCGTTAGTTAACGTGCTGCACCTTGTACTGACATGTACCTCTGCCTCAACCTGCACGGACTTGTACTCTCCCAGTTTTTGGAAGCCAATGAACTATATAGCATTAAATCTGTACATATGAATGTACCAGCCAGCAAAGCTAAGGAGAAGGTAATAAAGAGGGACCTGTTTCAGTCCATGGAGCTGAACAACAGAATACAGTGAGCTCATTAAATCCTTGTCTCCGGAGAGGAGGAGAAAAGAAAGGAAGGTTTTTATTGTTCTAGAAAAGATGCTATCTTTTCAAAGCTGAAAGCAAGCTATGATTCAAACCTGTTGAAAGGTGAAAAAAATTGCTTGATAAAAAAGTGGGAATTATTTAAGATATTCTAATGAGTGGTCATAAGCACAGTTGCAAAAATAGACTGTGCAAGACATTTAATTTCATATTGCATCACAACCAGATTTTTAAAATGTTAGTTCTCTACAATGTCAACAAAGCATGTATTAAAAACATTTAGAATCTCCGAGTACAGCATCAAAGAGGGATGTATTTCTACTCAAACAATGCAGAGAAACAATGGGCAACATAGTATTTTTACGAGCATCTTGCAAATAAGTACAAAATTGTTGTAGGGCAAATTTACAGGTGACGGACATTGGTGAGGAAGTTATATTGGTGAGGGAGATGGAGAAAGCTCAACTGATTTATTGATTCACAGCTTCGGCACATTGTAATAAAATGTTTCTCTCTTTCTGAAGTATGGCATTGCTTTTTATCCTATAGAATATAAATCCAGTTTATTTGCTGGAGAATGAAAATTTGGAAAGATTTTTAGCGCTCTCCTCACCCCCCACCCTCACGCCAAGGAGTAGAGTCTTACTGGACAAACCATGTAATACAAGCACCACCACTGGCTGTGTTGCCAAAATTTGTTGATTTAATGAATATATGTGTATGTTGATCCTAAAAAAAATTAAATGGAGATGCCCACTCTGAGCCAATAAAAGGCAAAGATAACAAATTCTACTTTTTCCAGTATAGTTTATTCTGCTTGGAGAACTTGTTTTTGTTATACCAGCACAAGAATTCTTAAATGGTTTGTAATATAATTCTACCCTGTAAATACAGGAAAATTCCTGTTGTAAGATGGTGAGAATAAGAGGAGAAGTATGACCTTTTTTTATAAACAAGGCAGTGATGATGGGAAGAAAGAAGTGATTTTTCTCTTTATATATGCTGTTAGGGAGAATCTTATTGAAATATTGTCACTAATTCCGATCTGCTTGGAAAAGTATGTTGGAAAATTGGAGGTGGTTCAAAACAGAGAGAGGGAGAGACATCTGAAGGCTTAAAATTATTCCCCCACTATCACCACATGAGGAATTCCCCCTGTTCACTTTGATCAAAAAGGATGACTGAGAAACAACTTGGATAGTGTTCTAGTACCTTAACAAGGATGAAGGTTTCTGGTTGATAAAGAGCATTTGTAATCTCAGACTGATAAAGAACAAAATAACTGGAGGCTGAGGCCTGTTGCTCATATTAGACCTTTTTTCTTCTTCCCCCCAAACCAGGTTTGCTCTCCTTTGTTTCTTTTTTCTTACAAGGTAAACTAAAAACTCTTAAATAGATTAATTATTTCATTTCAATATAAAACACAAGTACTTTAATGGTTTAAAATTAAATTGAAAGTGTTTCCTAGTCAACATAATTTACTCCAGCTCGATCTGTTTGAAAGGGTGCTAGGCAGGGTGGCAAGATTTAAAGTAGTCAACAATTAAAAATCATTTCAAGAACTTGTTTTTTCTTTGTTTGTGAACCTAGGTTTTAGGGAGGGGGGAAAAAAGAGGAGGGTGCTGGAGAAATGGAAGATACCTGGAGAGAAAGACGCTGTGCAGCCTGTCCCGGTGTGTGCTTACACTTAGTGGCAATTAACATTTCTTCAGGTGGACAGCTCACAGTTAGTGTACTATTTGTCTTTGATTTATGTGGAAAAAAGTGGTTTATAGCAACAGAAATTAAAATGTATCCTTATGTGATTTTTTGCCTTTTTCTTTTAAAAATTATTTCTCCACAGCTAGAATAGATAAAATAATTAATTGTATTAATCAGGACCCAGATTTGAACAGAGAAGACTTCAGGTGCATGTTCTCTGATAACTGACCTCTGTGAAGTAAATTAATGTGTGTAGTCTGCATGTATGGGGAATTTTAAGAGAAGGGTGGACAAACACCTTCACAGTTAGCACATGGCATCTCTGTCTTTTCAGGACAATGCAGAAATTAATCAACTGCACCATAGAGTTGGGTCCTCTCTTGACCTGTGCTGTGGGAACGGTTTGGGATTTTTCTTTTTCCTTCATTTTCTAAGAAGTGTATGTGATAACACAGTGAAGTAAGTTAGATTTGATCTAGGAGAGTCAGTTGAGTGCAGATGAGAAAATTAGTTGAACTGAAGTGCATTTAACCTGATTATTTTTATAAAGTAATGAAATCTGTAACTTTAATCAAGAAGGTGCCAATTCTTTGAAGAAAGGAGAAGCAAAGGAGACAAGGACTTCAAACCTGATCAAGGGAAGTTGACTTTAATACAGATGACTTCAAAGGCTGTGCCTCTTATAAACAATGTAAATTTAGATAAACAATCTGGAGGGAGAAGTGTTAGCACCTGATGTTGTTAAAGCTGCTTAGAAGGTGGTTGCTTTATAAGTGGAGAGCTGGTGGCCTGGTGTAGAAGTGGACAGACTGGTGGCCTCTTGTCTTCAGAGTCTGATGGTTGATAAGGACACCTAAGTTCCCAGGAACACGAGAGGTAAGCTCTGTGGTGCACCATGTGATGCTTTTCTTGTACCTGAGGACTTGGGTATCTGGGAGTTTGTTTTGCTGGCATTCAGGAATTGTGACTGCATGACTTCAGGCCCCTGTTGTAAAACCAGTAAAAATGTGTTTTACACTTGATGTTGTTTCAGGCATAGTGAAAGTAACAGCATTCACAAGGATGTTCTTAAAAGTTTATTTGTACTGCTGAAAACTACTGGTAGCTAAAACCTAAAATGAAGCCCTAAAGCCTAATTCTTCTATGCTTGCAGATACTTCATCATGTAGAAAAGTTGCAGCTGCTTGTTGTGTAGTTTGTGTCTGTCTTTTGCTATGTTACTGTGGGTTTTTTTTGGATATTTAGCTAATGTACAGACTCAGTTTTCTCTTACTGACTTGCTCCACAAGGTAATCCAATGATACTTTAAATTATGCTTTGGAAAGGCCTTTCTCCGAATTTCACATGCTTCTAGTCAGGATGTGTAAGGCAGAGCCTTTGCAAGGGATTGCCCTGTAGAAAGCCCACAGGCTTCCCAGCACACACAGTTGCTTCTGGCTTTGCTCTGTGGAAATGTGGTTTTCTTCCTATAATTGCTTTGCTTAAGGATCTAGGTCTCTTGGGATATTTGCACAAAAAAAAGTTTGCACCTTGACCCTTATTTGTCTCTGGCTTTGCAAGCTTAGCTGTTGAGATATTTGCTGATAGTCTGTCCTTTTATTATGGACCGTGGAATAAGCTAAGGCATCCATGGAAGACGTTGAGCTGTGTGGAAGGTGATGATTGCTGAGTGGACAGAAGGCAGATTGAGAAGTACCTCTAAAAATGTTAGTCTTTGTTACCAAGCAAAACACTTATATGAGAGTGTGAAGTGATAGGAATGAAAATGAGCAAGTGCTACAGCCAAACTAAAACTTTAATTTTCGCTGGGCTGAAATTTCTATGGTTTGGCTCATGTTTGGGTCATGCTTGGGTCTTGTTAGGAGCGGGATATCTTTTCAACTGGAATAAAAACCCTTTCGTGTTGTTTTTCTCTTAAATTAAGGTCTTCCACTGTAGGGTGGCAGTGCAGGATTGTAGACTTCTGGTTTTCTGGTAATTTCTCATTTAGCCTTCCAATTTGGCTATACAATCACTTAGTTACTGAGCTGAAATTAGTCAAAACAGAGACTCTTTTAGCAGTAAGATCAGAAAAAGGTCTCATTTTAAGACAGGGTGAAATTCATTGTGTGGCCTGATATCAAGATTGCAGTGTGTTGTGTCCCTTCTCTTAGCCTATGTGCACTTGGGATTCCATTAAATCTTGTTGCGTGTAGGGAGTGTGTTAAGATTCTTGTGAAAATTTTGTGGACTAATTTTTTAGTTTTTCTAGGATTTGAGCTGGAGGCTTAATGTCGTTAGGCTTTTCTTCATTTGCCAAAGTTTGATTTACATATTTTTTTCTTACTAAAAGAGCTACTTTATATATGTATATATATGTGTGTGTGTATACACACTATATGTTATATATTGATATGGGTTCTTCCTTATTTATTTGTACATTAAGTATGAATAAAAATAGTATTTTAGGCTTACTGAATATTTCCAGATTTATTGGTTTGAAGTAGCTTAAAATCTGTACTCCTTTAGGCAGTAGTTGACAAAGAGGATAGGTGTGCAGAAACCAAATACAGTTGCTCTGAAGCTCTGTTATGTGGTACATGGAAGGCCTGACCATTGAGAAGGGAGCCCTTTTGTTTTATTTTAAAGGGTGTAATTTGCAGATTTCCAATACTGTGGGTACTGAAATCTGCAGTAAGAGTAGCCTTTGTTTTCAGCAGAGAAAATGGTGCTTGCACTAAGCATGTAATTGTGAAATTTCTTCTCTTCAAATGTAAAGCCTCTTGCAGTGGCCAAATGGAAGGCAAGGCCTTCACAATTAAAGGGAGTGCTGTATAGAGAGGGCTTATAATTCTTGATAGTGGTGTCTCTTGCAGCATCCTCTCGGGTAGTGTGGTTTTACACTGCCCCTTACTGGGGCTCTCTCGTAGTGCAAGAACTAAAGGAGATCCGTGCATGGCTAAAAGTTTGTGCTGCTTTCAGTATTTTTTTCTCCCCTGAGCTATGAGCTAAATAAAATACAGTGATTTTCTGGTGTGTCAAAATGGCCTATTTATACTAAACGTTATTTTACATTTTCTTTTTAGTATTTCCTGATGTTCAGATGTTCCATTGTGTCCTTCAGGTTTTTTTTAAACCTCCCTGTGGAGTTTAGTGATAATGGTTTTTGATACACATCCCAACTGGTGGAAGCCATGAAAGCTTTGAATGAACTAGCATTTGTCTTTCATTGTTAAACTAGTGACCAACAGGTGTGACTTTGAACCACATTGTCATTACATTGCCATTCATTCAAATTAAAAGACCTGAAAGACTGAGAAATTAGAATCAGAGAGAATTTGACCTGTTGTTTCTGGGAAGTGAGATAGAGCTGAGTCCACTAGATAAACATAAAAAAACCCCCACTGCTCGTCTTTGTTTGATAATAGTCTTCTCTGTAGCGTTGAGACGTTTTGTTCAGTTAAACGAGGTGCTTGGGCAGAATGATAAACGGGGAAAAACAGTGCAGTGAATTTTAGAGTTTAAAATTGCAAGGTTGATTTGACTAATCAGTTCCTGTTGCAGGTGGCACGTTTAGAGATCTTAGGAGTTACTTTTCTATCTTGCAGTACTGACATGGAGTAAATGGAATGTGAACCTCTTACTACACTGTAGATCCTAATGAATTTCCATTTTGTTGTGTAGAAGGAAGCTTTGAAGTGCTTTTAATTGATTGGTGTGATCAACTGTATTTTCAAAATTGATCTTAAAAGTATAAAATGCCCTCATAAATTACTGAACATTGAGCTTATTTTGTATTTCAACTTTCAACTGTTTACATCTGATATATTTTGCGGGGGGAGGGCTTTTCAACATTATTGAAGTGCAGTAGATACCTGCTGGGAATCAAAAAACCAAAGCACTGACCTGGCTAGACTCCCAGCTCCCCTTGTGATGCACAGTTAAGTACCTCACTGCAGGAACTAATTACTGCAGTTAAAGGATTTGTTTAAATGCTTGAATGCTTCTTGACAACCTGGGTGTGTAGGCATACAGAGCAGAGTTTTAAACGTGGTGACTCTTACTGAGCTTAATTTGATGAAGGAAAAAACCTGCCAGGGCATGGATAAAAGGCAGCAAAAGTAGCCCTTGTTACAGACAGCTTCCCTCCACTTATGGTATAGAACAGTCTTTCTGTGTAAAAGCCGTAACCTCCTTTACACAGTGAGGGTGGTGATGGACAAAGAGTGATGGATTTGTAGCTGAGTATTCTGGTGAGAAGGGGTGATCTGTGGTACATGGACAATAGAAGAAAGTATAAAAATGTCCAGGAGAAAAAAAGCATTTATTCTGAGATTGTACAAGGGTTAGGAACTGGCACCTTAAGGAAGAAATACACCATTAAAGTATTAACAAAGAGTGTTTTTCAATAGCTTGTTGACTTAATAGCCTGTTAGCCCTTATTAGCTCTATCAGGCTTTTCAAAGCCCACATTGCAGTAGGACAACATGGGTTGCAAAAACTGTTTCAATTGGTTGCACAGAGCAACTCTGAATCACTGTGGCCTCATGGTCTGCATAATTCATGAGCTAGTCTATAACTAATTGCTATGCAGAATTCATGCAGACTAAAGAATGTAGTCACAAGAATCAGTATCCTCTAAGGCATGTGCACTTGGATGTTCCTAACAAATTGTAAAGACCTGGACCAGTTCTTTTTTCTAGTTCTTAAAACTATCTTTGTAAATGGGCACAATCGTTGGAGATGTTATTGGTTACAGTTCATGAGTGTTCCAGTGCTAATTGGAAGTATCTGAATACTAATCTAATTATCCAGTTATCTAATCCAAGAGAGTCTACTCCATATCCAAAAAGGTTTCCTGAATGACTCTGTCAGTCTTCCTGGATCTACCAAAAAACTTAACGTTGTTGAATGTTATAAATGTGTTTCTGCACGTGGTCTTAAAGGTCAGCATTTTGAATGCCTGAATAAGGAGAAGAAAGACTGAGATGGTGATATTTATCAAATGAATTCTGCTCAGCAACTGTGTCTAAAAAACTCTGACTTCAAAAAAAGCTATGAAGTCAGAGAGAGGTTAGCTAGCCTTGTTAATCTGCACTCTTTTATCCTGCCTAATGAAGGGAAGCAACATCATAAAGCTAATCTGCAGGCTGGAACTGTCAGTACCAGTACTAATTTTGGGGTTTGGTAAAAACAAGACTGAATGAACCATGAAAAATAAATTAATGATAACCTGATTTTGTATCCCATGCAGGTTTTCTCAAGTTGTGGAAGTAGCAGAGCATTTGGTTGCTACCCTGACCCCAAAAGTTGTGCTCTACCTTGCGAAGAGCTGACGTGGGAGACATTTACCTTCACATACTCCACAGTTCTCTGTATCAGAAGAAAAAGACTTTGTGTGCAAGAGTGGTGCAAGGTGACGATGTAACATTGCTAACGCTGAAGGTCTCCTGAGAAGAACTGGCTTTGTAAGAGGCTTCTCCTTCCCTCACTTTTTTTTTTTTTTAATAACTACTTTTCTCAGAAACTACAAGCAAGATGCCAGCCAAGACACCCATCTACTTGAAAGCTGCTAACAATAAAAAAGGGAAGAAATTCAAACTAAGAGATATCTTATCTCCTGATATGATCAGCCCTCCACTTGGAGATTTTCGTCACACCATACACATTGGAAAAGAGGGACAGCACGATGTTTTCGGAGATATCTCATTTTTGCAGGGCAACTATGAGCTATTGCCTGGAAATGAAGGTAAAACCAGAGTTAGCCAGTCTGGTATCCATAGTGAATTCTTAAGGGCAAACAGCACTTCTGAATCCATGTTTACAGAAACTCCATCACCAGTGCTCAAAAATGCTATTTCCCTTCCTGCCATTGGGGGTTCTCAAGCCCTTACATTGCCTTTATTGTCACCAGTGACATTTAATTCAAAGCAAGAATCCATCAGGTCATCAAGACATCCTAGGCTTAGCTGTGAGCCAGTAATAGAAGAAAAACTGCAAGAGAAAGGTAAAGAGATGGAGGATGAAGAAACGTACAAAGACGACATATGGGAGCAAAATGGTTCTTCTTCACACTTTACTAACGGTAGCGACAGCCACTCATCCAGCTTTTCTGAACGATGCACTGATTGGCAAACAGTTGATTTATTGGATGACAGTCAGCTTTCATGTGAACTAACCAAGACTAAGACTAAGTCAGAAGAATCCCTTTCAGATCTTGCAGGCTCTCTTCTCTCATTACAACTTGACTTGGGGCCCTCACTTTTGGATGAGGTCCTCAATGTTATGGACAAGAATAAATCTTAGAACTGGTACTCCATTGCTTCTTTATAAGTGATTCACTTAAACAAAAACAAACAAAAGACCACAGTTCAAAAGCAGACACTTAAAAATCAGCTGTATTTGCAGTTGTTTGATGGGTTTTCTAAAAATATTCTTAAAATACTATTTTTTTACCTATTGTTTTTCATGATTTTTATTACACTAAATTCTCATATCAGGAAGGTAAATTTTAATAATAATATTCAGCAAATATAAAATGTTTTTAAGTACCAGTATTAATGATCAGAAACTTAAGAAACAGCGTTTGAGGTTGATACTGATTGTGACATTTGGTTAGTTCACTTCTACAGGCTTCTGAATATGTGAGAATCTCTTAATGTCAGAAAGGAGACTGATATTAATTATTCACTTTTATAAATTATTACAATATCACTTTACGTATAGGCCTCTTTCTAGAACCTTGTGTTTGAGGGTTTTATAGTGTTTATCTTCATTTTCCACAGTACCATTTCTGTTATAAATTCACCATAGCTATTTTCTTGGTCTTATACTGCCACTCTGAATTCAGATGTGAACAGTTTGAAGGCTTTTTCAGCTTGAATACCTGGTCCAGAGTCTCAGCTGCTTTAAATGAGTATGCACAAATTTACACAAGTTGAGGCTTGGGCCTGACATTGTATATGAAATGTTATGTTGTAAACAGGTGACACATGCAAGATATTA
Organism: Ifrita kowaldi; assembly: GCA_013398055.1. Lineage (NCBI taxonomy): Eukaryota > Metazoa > Chordata > Aves > Passeriformes > Cinclosomatidae > Ifrita > Ifrita kowaldi. The sequence continues at coordinate 1,755,828 of VZRS01008986.1, read as the reverse complement.
TGGTTAAATTATTTTAAAAGTTGAAATATATTTTCTGTGTGCATATTGGCTTTTTACCGCAGAGCCTACACATACAGCATCTCATCAAAATAGTTGCTTGGCATTATTGGTGCTCTTCTGGAAATTGTATATTTGTGTGTTTGAGGAGAAATATGTATTAATAGTCCTTGCTTTTTTTCTTCATTTATTTCCACAACATGCTTAAACTTGCAACTGTTTTAATTTTTGAAGAAGGCACTCGTTATTCACAATGCTAGTGATGTGTGCAGCAACAACCAATGTTTGCGAAATGTGGATCCTTCAATACAGTACCTACATGGATTGCATAAATACCTTGTGCAATACAATAAAAAACCCTTTAAATTGCTATGTCTTTGTGATTCACTACACAGCCTCACCAAAACACAAAGTTTTGTTTTCTCCTATAAAGAAACAGACTAGTTGCAGAAATATGAGACTAAGGGGCAAATCAATTCTAACTTAATTCAGTTGATTTCTCCGGTTTAGTTCCTGAGGTTTTAAGGGCAAACTCCAAGCAGATAGGACCCTCTGGGATATGTGTACTGATTTAAAGTAAGGGTAGATAGGAGAGTAATACTTTGGGCCCAGTGAAGTTAGTGGCAAAGTTCCAGTAGCTTTCACTGAAGTCTTTAGGTAAAACCCTGACACAGTTTGTAGACAGTTCTTCATTAGATAACCATATTTATCTGCATCTTCCTATAAGAACATGTAAGTCCTGGATTACTTAGTACATATTATATTTATCCTTAAAATTTCTCGGGCATCAATGCCAAACAATAATGTTCCTTCAGCATGCTTTTGGAACACAATCTTTACCCTGTTAAACACATCTATTATTGTAGCTGCATGTCTCATTAATGCACAGTCTCCCATATTATTCTTGAAAGTGAGGAAATTAGATGTAGAATGCCCAAGAACCATGTTTATTTTTAAGAAAATGTTTAATTGCCTTTGACTTCATATTCTCTGTGTGTAAGCCTGGATCAAATTTCCAGTGTATTCATAGTCCAAGAAGAATGGTGATGACTGTAGTACTTTTTCTGTTTTAGAAAGCAGGTTCAAAGCTCTGCTTGGCCACGTTTCTTATGGGACCTGGGGATTTAGAACCTAAAGAGAATTTATGCCAAAACTTTCACTGAAAAATCTGTCCCTCATTAGCATGGGGGAAGTTTGGGTGAAATGGGGAATTAGACATTTTCTGTGTAAACCAGCTTTGAATACCATGATTAGAACATTAAAAGTATTTGCTGAATGGAAAGTCATTATCTTGTAGTGCTTTCCAAGAAAGTATTCTCTAGAAAGCAAAACCAGATTCTATTAGCAGCTGTTGCAGTCATGTAATTTTTGCTTTGTCCTGTTTTATACTTTATTTCCTGGCTTAGACTGCTGAAAAGTGTCTCACTATTGCAGGATTTTTTTGTCTGTATTATCCTTTCTATGTCATTGCTCTTCTAAATTTGTAAATCCTTAAGTCTTGTGATGAGAGTGGGTGGTCTGAACTAAAATAATAGCCATTGCTCCAGGCGAAAAACTACTGTGTTGTCGAGGAGAACCTTTCCTCATGTCAAGAACAGGACTTTTGCACTGGCAAGGCAGATTTCATATTTCTTTAAAGCTTTCTTGTTATTTCCCTCAGAAGCTGGATCCCTGATTTGTCCAAATCTTCTCAGTCTTACATGTAAAGATGTAGAAGATGCAAAGTTGAAATATGCTCAGCTTCTGTTCTGACATGGTCTTCTGTAAAATACTGCTTTGTGTAATGTGATCTGGCATCTCATCTGTCAAAATATAGCTTGTCAGATCAAAATCTAAATTTGAAAAAAAGTGAAAAGTTCTGCCCTCCTGAAGCCTTGATAAAGTTCTTCACTGAAATGAGACTTTACAAGGAGGAGTTGCACGGCAGTTTCCTGAAAACCAATATCCTGCTGCAAGTTGGCCTTGTGGTTATTGCATCAAGTGGATATATACCTAAATATAGATATATATAGAGAGAGAAAGAGATCTCCAAGTTGCCTTGGATATTGCATCAATTTTCTGTGTCCATGGGAAAAGTGTGCTAACTGTACAACTGCACAGGAAGTTCCAGAGCTGCTTCACAAGCCTTCTAGTATGTCAGAAAGCACCTCCCCATCACTTCTAACTGCAGATTTCCAGTGGAGGCCTAGAGCTGTAATCTATAAAGGTGCCAAAAGAAGAAAGCAGAGGCATATGTCTACTTCCTACACAAGTATTTGCTGTTTCACATCTGTACAATCCTGCAAGCCGAGCTATACTCAATACAATAGAAAAATACACCTGAAAGTCCAATAATCATCCAATTCAAGAGCCTTTGAACTCCTGTCCCTGTTCCCCAGCCAGCCTGAGGTGATCAGTATTGTGCTGAGGGTGTCAGTGGGAGGTAGAGAGCAGGTCAAGTGCTGGGAAGTGCACAACCCCACATGGATCTCTGTCTGTTTCTAAGAAGGACCAAATCCAGACTTTGAGAAGCACAACAAGCCCCCAGGCTAGATCTCAGCTGAAGGATGGAAAGCAGCTCAACAAGGAGGCTAGCAGAAACCCTGAATTTCAAATCATACTTTTGAAACTTCAGTTTACTGAAGGTATCTACTTCCTTTCACCTGTTTACCCATACCCATACAAAGTGTATACAGGAAAGCACCACCTGGATTTGCTGGCAAATGGGTATAAATAACTGTACATTATGTGAACATGACAGAAAAGGGCAGAAAATCTATAAAAAATTAATCCAAAGGCAATCACAAACAAGTCAAAACCTTGTTTAATGATGATTTTACTTTTTAGTCCTTTTTCCTTTTTACATTTATTGGTGTTAAAAAGAAAGCTAATTGAGAAGGTTAGAGCTGAAGGATATTACCTAATTTATGTAGGAAATTCTCAACAACAGGAATAGACTAAGGCCTAATAGACTAAGTTTCAGAAAAGCATGGGAGGTACTGACTCAATTTTTTTTCCCTTCTTGCTAAAATTAGTGAGAGAAGAGACAGTTTGGGTAGCTGCCTTTTTGAGGGTGTCATTCATGACCAGAATCGGAAGCAGCTGTTTGAGATGTCTGATGTAAATAACCCAGTTGCAAGCCTAGCAGAGAAGGTGCTGGATCTGGCATAGTGAGACCAAATAAAGTTTGAATGATGCAAGAAGAAGCTGAAACACACTGGACTTCATTCCAAGGAGAGAAAGAAACAGTTGTTGTAAATTAAATAAATTAGTGACCCAGCTGGTCTGCTTGCACCCATTTGCTTTTCCCTATGAACACAAAGTACAGCAGTACATCTGTTTCCTATAAGGCTTTCATTTTATGTGTTTTTAAAGAGGTTTCCTGACTCCAGATGCAAGGCTGGATCCATCACTAACTGCTTCTCTCTAATTAGCATTTTACAAGTGCTAGACAATCAAGGAAGTACCTAATACTTTCTGTTTACTTTTGAATATTACAAGTTATTTTCTCCTTGTAACGGTTATAAATGGACTGATTGTCTCCTAGTATAAATTAACACTGCTCCAATAAAATCACAGATTCAGATTTATATCAGGGTATTCCCAGAGAGAAAAAAATTTCCCAGAATATTTACAGCAGAGAGAATGTTCTTTTTCATGGGTACCTTGTAGTATGACCCTACACATTGTTCAAGCTATTTATCTTCCTCATTGCCTAAGATATTTCTAGCTTGTGCTCAGAGAAACTAGGACTTCAGTTTTGTGGGTGGGTGACTTCTAGCGTGTACTGTTTCCTTTGCTTCTTAAGATAATTACAAATTTAGGAACTTTTCTTCTGTTAGAACCTCCTGTCCACAAGCCATGGCAGGGGTGGAGACCAGACATAAGTGGGGCAGGGACTGAAGGCCCTGGGCTGAGATTAAACAGGCCTCCTGAGCCAGTGAATGGGGTGGGATCCAACTTAAAAACCCTGACAACCTCTGGCAGAATTTTGTGGGTAATCCTTTTGATCTGGAGATGAAGTTTAATTTTATCTTCAGTGAGTCATAAATAGTCACAAAAGCCATCTAACACACAATTAGATTTTGGTTCAGTACAAATGAAAGAGCCTTGGGCCATTCCCTGTTTGCTGTGTAGGATGGAACCATCAGTCAAAGAAAAGTCTTTTGAGCCTTTTGCTCACTTAGCAAACTGCCATTGCTATTCCAGGGCACTTAACTGCCCTACTAAAAAATGCTGCAGTTTTAACAGACGAAGTGCTGGATGATACTACTACTCAGGAATAAAGTTGCATCCACATATTGCAAAGGTAAAATTCACACCAAGTTAGATACCATATGTCAGCACTTAGCCAAGTAGGTTTTTCACCAGTCCTTGTGGCCTCCTTTCAGCTCTAAGTGCTTTGAGGTCTCAGTTCCCAGATATTCCCCAGATATTGTCACATTACACTCTAAGATGGTCTCATGCACTTGTGAAAGGCCAGTGGATGTGGGCCTTTCCTTGCTTTTTTTGCCAGGCTTCTCCATATATACTGTTAGCTCAGTTGCACCTAATGAAATCAAGTCAGGCTCAAACCCAACCCAGAGCCACAGCCAGCCATGGTGGAAACTACTCACCATCATTTGGTCCTCAGGGGCTGTCTGTTGGAATATCAGCTGGAGTCAGACTGATCAGTGGGGACTTGTGGGAGGAGACACCCAGGAATGGGCCCATCACTAGGCATGGAATAGTATAATGCCATCTATTGGGCCAAACACGTATCCTGAGGACCTAGACCCAAGAAGAACCATGACAAGTCCTTCAAGAATTGCTCTTGGGAAAGTCGCCTTTCTTGAGCTTGGAGGAGATGGCCCTTGAAAATAAAACATCTCTCCTGGATCCTTCTTCTCTCCTAAATTGTATCTCCTGGGTTTCTTCTGAGCATATCCCTGACAGGTTAGAGTCTGCTCTTCTGAAGTCTAGGGTTGTGATCTTGCTTTTGCCTGTCTCCCTCCTCTCAAGATCCAGAATTTGACCATCTCATGGTCTCTGCACTACAACCAAGGCTGTCCCCTAAACTTCAAATCCCCAACAGGTTGTGAGCCACATGGACTAAAAATGCATTCGATATTATAGCACAGGATAAGCTCCAGGTTATTCATTAGCTGCCTACAGATAAGGTGCACACTTAAAAAGAAAAATGTGCATTAAGAATAATATTATGAAACACATGCTCACTGCCACTATGTTTAGACAACTGGAAGAAAAAAATGCCTTAACTGAAAACATTTATGTCACGCTCCTTACAAACCTGTCTAAAGGCAGTATCAGAATCAAAAGAAATAATTTTAAATGCTTGGAGTCCCAACCAGATATCCCCAACATCTATTTTATAATGTAGTAACTGGCTTATACGTTACTACATTATATAAGCAAATAATGGCTTATTTGTTTTCTAATATTTATTCTCTTTGTAGGAAACAGAGTGCCAGCCAATACTTCCAACTTCTGAATGATACTGTAGCATGTTAGCTCTGTCTCTCAGGGCTTCCACCTATTCCTTTTTGCTGAAGCACTGTGCTGCAGTACAGAAGAATTTCTGGGGATATATTCACTTTTTCTCCACCTTAATTTCTAGTAAATTTCATCTGGTGGAAAAATTGTGGGAATATACTTAATCCTAATATTTCTATTTCTTCTCCTGGCAGATGCACATATCTGCAGTTCATGGTTCATGTATTTATGTTTAATCATCAAATATTTTCTAAATTCAGAAAAGTTTTACATCACTTGTTATGTCATCCAAACTGCTCTCACTAGAAAAATGTGGATGGAGAAAGCAAATTAACAAACCAACTGTAAAGGGTGACCTTCTGCATCCACAGGGTTGCAGGGGCTTTCGCTTCATTTGACGTATGAAATTACTTTTGAATGTAAGCCCCAAACAGGCTAAATTTTAACTGGGGTTCTATAGTGAGCCCTATATCCTGTGGCAGAGTTGTGGAGGTCCCAGGCACACTAAAGAGGTGTACACAGAGGAATACTATTTCTCATACTGAAAGTAATGTGCTTTCCAGCACTGATAGTTGTGCTTGCACTGTCACAGTTGAAGGGAGCTTCCCCTGGCACTGCAGGGCAGACAACCAGGCTAACAAAAGAACAAAGGGAAAGAGGAGGATTTCTCTGACTACAGCATTAACCTGAACTTCTAAGCTCTCTTGGCTCTAGCACAGACTTGGTCTGTGCCATGAACTTGGGCAAATTAATCACTTCACAGCTGAGACTGACATCACTAGAATAAGAAAGATGACACTGTGCCTCTAACCACGTAAAATTCTGTCGAATTAGGTGAAAAAAATTATAGGTAAAATAGTTGGAGGGCAATGCTTAGCCTAAGAGCATTAGCTGGGGTATCTAAGGAGTACTGTTGTATGGAACTGCAGTGCTTTACTAGACTATACATAACATGGTATTATAAATACCTATGTTGAACAAACTGTATATGATTTCAAAGATAAACACCTTAAATTCATATTTTCTCCAAACTCCCAAAAGCTGTATCATTTAAAGGGAAAAATCTAGGCTTTGCTCTCAGTTTGAACAATAATCAACCATAAGGCAATAGGATTACATAACCTGGAAAAGAGGGCAAAATAAGATAATGATGGCTTCAGGAAATCTAATATTCAAGAATTACAAACAAGGCATTTAACTTATTTGTTTGACTATTATTGTTCGTCTTCTTGGAACTGGTGGGGAACAAGGACTATCCCATCCGATGGCTGGAGAGCAGTTTGAATAACCTGGCTGTCATCACAGTTCAAGAAATAATACAACACATGGCCAGCAACAGAAGGGATATTCAGTGCACCATGACACCTTAGCAGAGGTCACATTTGTGCAGAATCAGTTAAGTGTGAACAGGTGTAATCAGACCACCATGAAATGGGTCTCTGGTTAAGTCGATCTAAGCAAGGCATGGGACACTCTACCCTAATGGTATTTGTAATCTTAAACTATCCTGGAGCCACAGAGTATCTGACACTATTCCTAAAGCAAGCCAGCAAGAGAAACAGACATCCTTAATTATGGCTGCATCAAGAAAAATATTTATCTTGTCAATATTGTGGATTGGTCCCTGATGTGGGAGTAACCAGAACACATTTTCCTTTCCTACAGTTATTGAATGAAAAGAGGGAAATTGTAAGTAGTCTGCATGTGGGGTGGCATCCTTTTCACCAAATCATTTCATCAGGATGAGAGACAGTCCTATAGAAAGGGGATTACCTTGCACTTCATGCAACAAAGCATTGGCTCTGACAGAGCCGGCCCATCATCTGTAGGAGGCTGTGGCATTGCTAATGAAGTCTCAGTACCTTTAACCAACTTAAAACCCTGTAGGCTTTTCCACTTAATTTAGAAATTTATTCAGACTACGTTGGCATTGAGCAACGGAGACAGTGCACATGGAAGCTAAGAGCCCTCAGTGGAACAGCATCACGACAAAGCTAAAGCATACCTAGCTCCCCTCTGCCACCTATATTCAGTTTCCTCCACTGAAAACTGTGCATAGGAATGGGAAAGGAATGTCTGCTCTGATCTCAAACAGGATGTTGCCAGGGCATACCCCATAGACAGAAGCCCAAGTGCACACCACTTTATGCACAGTCCTAAAGCTTTCCCGTGCTGGAATTGTGGGCTTTGCCTCTTCAACCATGCACCTTGTGAAATGTGAAAGTGTGCCCACTGTGCCTTGCTTTCTGTGAAACTACACACTTTTCCATTTATAGGGCTCCTCCTGTAGTTCTAAAAGCAGAATATGGATTAAAAAAATGTCCCCTCTCCACTGTTAACTTGTATTTGCAAGGTGCCTTCTGAAAGCTTCCTTACTATATTAAATTATAACCATTTAGCCATTGGCATGTTGGAAGATGCATCATACCAGTGGGGAGATCTGAGAAAAGATCATGAGTTAGTGGCTGACCCACTGGATAATGCAGCTTTTTCTGGTATAGAATAAAACCCTATCTATAACATTATATGCATTTTAAGACATAACTGTGCACACTCATACAAATAAACCAACATTGCTAATGCTTTAGTGTTTTTAAGAGCTTTCAGGTCTTTGGGAACAGAAAATCCTGATTTTGTTCTCAAAGAGCAGAATCCTCTATAGATTATCTCATGTAGAAAAAGGGCTCCTTTCATGCTACACCCTTTTCTGCTTTGGGAGAATATAGGTATTCTAGAAGGGTCTCTCTCTGCTGTCTAGCTGCTTATTTTCACTCTGTCTGAAACAAGCCAAGGTTTCCAAAAGTACTTCAGGATCCCATGCACATTTGAATCCATACTGAGATTTCCAAATTGGATTTCTTTAGAAAGTCAGGCAAATTGTGTACCGTGTGGTAGCCCACACAAAAGTCTAGGAAGTCAGGGAAAGTATAAATTGATGCTGAACTTGACTTACTGTTTTGATATTCAGATTTTGCTAAGTGGAAATAAATTTAATTACTACGGAGTCCAATTTTGGATTGTTTGTTCATTGTTTCTTAACACATCTTTTAATCTGCTGTGGACAATTCTATCTCTTCCTTTTTAGGAAATGTCTCAAAGATGTAATTTAAACTATCTCATAAAAAGTTCATCACTGTCAGGCAGAGATATGTGCAATTGGGCTTGGGCTTGTGCATGGCTATTTTTTGGATTCTGTGAACTGTTTCCTTTTAGGGGTAAATCTATTGGCAGGACAAACTTCCACTAGTCTTCATTCAAGGGAGGTGAACACATACTCTTATTGCTATTCTATACCTGCTTGTTCCATTATAGTTTCTACCAGCATTAAATTTATATTAGAATTATTAGTTGACAAGTGCCAGCTTTTCAGGTCAGCCAGCTTTGTTCATTTTTGTACGCAAAACCTCTGCACATGAAGGAGTCAAAGTGGGGAAAGACATGCAATCTGAAATACTGAACTTCAGCATTTTCCTTCTAAAACTCATGCAATAATCCATTCAATCACATCTCCTAATTAAATCTACATTTCTTTTGAACGTGCTTTCCTTGAACTTGGTGTTTTCTAGTTACAAATGGGTGTATGGTGTAGGAGAGTTTAAAAAGATAAGCTTTTTTCACATTTAGAAAGCTGTGTTACTGAGAATATCCTTAGACATTCTAACTGAATAAACCAAGAGTTCATAACTTAAGCTGCCAAAGAACACTTTGAAAAGCAAAATATGACATAGTTTTGTGGGTTTTCCTTCTCTCCACAATGTAAGATGTTGTTTTAAATAGCATTTTACATACATACTATAAAACTCAGTGATGTCCAGACTTGATAAAGAAAAGAAAAAAAAAGAAACAATGAAATTCCTCAAATCCATCCACAAAGTTGTAACAATTTACACTTGTGAGGGATTCTCACACTACCAGTTAGGCTTGAGGAAATTAGGATTTCTCTACTGTAAAAGTGTTTGACAAACTGAAAGCTGTAGGCATGGCCTGAGGATAAGCTGAGTCCATTGTGCTCTGTGAATTTTCTTTTGACTATGTGTTAACTCATTTTTACAGTGAAATTGCATTTAGCTCCGGTGGAATGAAGGAAGAATTAACACTTCAATATACATTATCTATATGTCTGAGTAGTTGTCAGAATGCAATCAGAAATAGAGCTCTCTGTGGGAAACTATATGAGTTTATAATGCTCCAGTGATTCTGGGTTTGCCCCCTTCCTCACTCCTCCAGTCCCTTGTAACAGGGCCACAGTAAAGTACTAAACATGTCTTTCTTCTGGCCACCACCTCTTGAGCAGTCTAGAGCCCAAGAAATGGTTGCAGAAATGAATACTGAGTTGAGAAATCTTCACAGAATCCCCAGTTATATTTCCAGTAATACATAGGTGGCCTTGGATGTTTCCCACTCAGCCCACTTTAGACCCCGGATCTGAAATTTAACCATGACAGGATCCTTCTCTGGAATAACATCATTCAGTGTACCTCTGAAGGGATCAGGTATCCCTTGAATACATAGATAATCCCCACTTGTTTTCTATGGTAACTTTTTCCTCATGTTTATCTTGGGGAAATTTCAAGATGATCTCATAAGTCTTCTTAATCTCATCCATTTATAGGATTGTTTTCCCCTTCTCTTCTATGCACTGCTGGATCCAACTGGCTCGAATCCTCCCTACAGTAAGTGTTTTACACCAGAGATCATTTTTTAATTGTGTTTTATAAATAAATAGTTCAGATCTTTGGGTAAGATTACCCATTAGCTGAATACACTGAAAAAGAATAACTGATATTTTTACAGTCTGCCTACAATCACTTACTGTACCAGATGAACAGTTTCTTCTTTCTGATCAGACAAAATATAACAAGGAATTTAAAACCAGCAAATCTAAACCTGAGCATAAAGAGATGTGGCTCTAATGATTTGCTTCTGTCTGTCTAAGATTTGTGAAGAGACAGTCATTTTAAGAAAAGCCACACACCCAGGCAAGGCCTCATTGTGTTGCATGGAAATGTGGCAGCCAAGCAGACACCTCTGGATCATCAACAGGGCAGGACAAAGACACTATCCTTAAAGACCCTTTTTATCTGTTCTGACTAGAGGGTTGGAAGGAATTTCATTAATAGCATGAGAATACTAAGACATGAGAGAAGTCTACGATACAGTCTCTGGATGTAAATTAACAGAATGAGTATCCTAGGAACAGCTATGAGCCTGCTCACATGTAAAGGCAAAGTCTTTTTGCCAAGTTGTTTATTAATACAGCGCTGCAAAACAATGTAGCTTTGAAATTATTTTCCTAAGTTCCTAAAATGTCAAAGAACACATATCATAGGAGAAACTGCTCTGAGGAAATGGTGACAAATCCATCATTAAAGGTGGATACCTGCCTATGTTTCTCAAAAAAATTTTTTAAATGAGCACTTACAACAGTTATGAAAACCACAGCCACACTTTTCTCCCTACTCTCTCTCTCCCCAGTTGTAGAAATAACAAAAACATCATTAAAATCAGAACGTATGAGCCTAAAATGGTTACTGTAGGCAATCAACCCACCAGTTTTGTATTTAGTTATTAATGCAGTGAGATCTGAAGCTTGTCCTTAGTAACAAATTCCAAACGCAGTAAAGCCAAGTCCATTTTTCTCTTGCTCACAAGGGAGCCTGGACTCATTTCATTGTTCTTGTGGAATTCATCTTCTGTGTGAAGGTCCTGCTCATTGTTGGAGAGGCAGTGGTTGGAGTTACTTCAGTACGTTTGTTTGTAGACTAGGTCTTAAAAAGATAAAACTGCATTAAAGTCCCATGTTATAGACCCTTTCATAGCTCATAGGAAGGTCAACCCCCATCTTAAACCCTTTGTTTCCACTGCTGCTGTCATAGCTCCAGCATTTCACTCTTGCAGCAGCTTTCTGGTTTTTCCATTCTAAAATCATTAAGGGTCAGTTTGTACCCTTGTGCCAGTGCTGTCTTTTACCCTAAATAGCTTTTTCTCCTAGTGTTTACCCCTCTTCACCAGTGAGCTTGTCGTCAGCTTTCATTTTCTCCCTTGATCTTAATTTTCCTAGACTAAACAAGCTGCTCTATTTCAATCTCTTAAAAGGCCTTTCATTCCCTAACGATCCTTCCAGCTCTTTTCTGCAAACATTCCAGTTTAAGTTCATCCTTCCTGTACACGGATGACTATGCAATTTCCTAAAAGAGATTTTACCAGTGTTTGGACTTCCCAGTTTGTGCTGGTAGAGCCTGCTGGAGCCTTGGACCTTGATTAGCATTAGTGATTTCCAATATCCTGCATGAAGTGAGAAGCCTCTACGGACTGCAAAGCAGTGAAGTGCGATGCTGCTGCTGACTTTTGTTGCAAAATAGAAAGTGTGTCTCTAATCAAGACAGTCATGTAGTGAACCAGTCAGAGGCTACAATAACTGGTGTGGTTTTATTTCTGCCTAACTGTTCCTGAATTCCTGAACTTGCAGATTTCTGTGATCAGACCTACTTCTGAAAGGGAAGTCAAGCCTCAGGCATAAGGAGACATTATTTGGATACCTACTAGCACCGAAATGATTGAAAGAACCTAAAAGTTGTCGAGTATTTGTGTGAATTAGACGTGTTTCCACAGCACTTCCCTCTCCTTGCTACAAGGCCATGTTTGTTTCCCCCTCATTTCCAGCTGGCTGTTCTCAAAGCAGTGGTTGGATGATTTTACTTTGACAGAAAGCTGGAGGGCTGTCCATTTGAAAGGAAGACCCTGTAGACCTGGCTGCTATCTACCAGCTGTTAGTACAGATGCTGACTTGGTGCACCCCCTCCTGCACCACGACCCAGACTGCAGCAGCAAAACAGTTGCTTCTCTGCAGGTCTGTTACGGAGCAGGAGCTGTTGCCTCCAGTAAATCCTCATGAAGTAAAAGGATGAACCTGAGCTACACCCCTCCTGCACATCTGTGGGGGCAAGAAATCTCAGAGAGTTTTTATGCAGTTTCCATCTCATCCTTTATTGATAAGGTGTTGTGAGGTTCCATAGATCTGGGAAGGCTGGAATTTGGTATAGCTGAGCCACCACTGAGGGTCCTCCTCAGGACTGGGGGAAAGGGAAATATATCAGAGACAAAGCCATAGTGGCTATGAACATATTGTGTGGATGTGATTCTCATTTTCTGAGAGACTCTCATTTCCTGAGAAAATTTCTCATTTTTCATGCCATTGTGAAGGGGAGGAAAAAACCTGTCTTGAGTGTATCTAAGCAGATGTAGTTGCAACATCTGGTGAAAACTCAGTGGTGTTTACAGTAATGGCAAAACTTTTGATTTTCCTGGGGCCAAGATGGTCTTGATGTTAACCATAAGGTATAATATCACAGCTTCTATTAGTCATCCTCTTTGGTAAAGCCAAAAATTCTGCACATGTTGTATTTTTAATGGATTTTAATAGCTATAATGCAAATATTATCACAGAGAAGGTGAATTATAGCAATATGTGACAACTGAGCAGGAGATCTTCAGATGCTGAGAATTTCCACGGCTTAGCTGAAATCCCATTTTGTTAGCAAAGAATGTTCCCCACACATTTAGGATACATGAATAGTGAAGGTGTTAGGAACTTTAAATGTGTGCAACATAACTTAATGACTCACTTTGGTTGAGTGTTGAGAAGCCCCAGCTTCATGTATTGCAGAAGTTCTCCAGAGAAACTGTTAGAGAAACTGAACAATGTACTCAGGGTGTAAAACACATCAACTTTGAAAGAATTGGAGCCCCTGCTGTATATTACTGACTACAAGCTCAGTCCCACAAGCAAAGAAGTAATGCAGAAAAATTACTGGAAACTCCTATTTAAAACGTGACACCTTCCAAAATAATTTCTACAGGCAGTAAGAATTAATGCACTGTGAACAAAGCAGTGTTTTCTCTACAAACCTTTAAAAAGGAAAAAAAGGTTCAGCACAAAAAGTCTGCAGTTAAATCTCTGATGATTTAGGCATTTTCTTTTTTAAGGGTTAATAATTTATCAGGAGCTAAAAGTGTTTTCAGAAGAGTAACTCCATGCTCACTCATTTTGAAGCAACTTTGGGTTTTTCCTTTTGTTTTCAATTTGTTCTAGTTGCATTCCTTCTGAGTGGGAAAAATAAACCAAGTATTTCTAAGATATAAATAGTTGAGGATGAGTAATTACGTGAGAAGAAACCAGAGCTGATTGGTGATAGATCTAAGTGACATTACAATGAAATCCATTCTTTCCTACTAGCTCAGCATCGAGGAGGTGATGATTTTATGAAACAATGCTCCATAAAAACACAATGTATTGCAGAACATTATTATATCTCCCCCTCAAAATAAAAAGTAACAACAACAACAACAACAAAGTTATCTTTTATTTTACAAAAGACATGCAAATTCTGGCACATTAGGTCATTTCAAGAGTTTTTCCAGGGGTTCTTTCTTCAATTCTGAACCCTAGGAAACCAGCTGGCCCCACACTAAATAAGCCTTACTTTTCTCCAGTTGTCACGAGCCCTCACTCACCTGCCTGCTTTGGAACCTGCTCCTTCTCAGCAGTAGGAATAGTAGCTGGTACTAACTGACACATTTTTCACAGTTTGACACCCTTCTTAGCACACCTCTAATATTTAGGTTTTCCTCCCTCCAAGCATAAAAGTACAAAGCAAAAGACCATCAAGGAACCAAACAGTTTATGCCTCCTATGTAATCCAAAGGTAATAATGCTTATATTCCTCTAATAGAATCAGTAAATTGATGTAAATACATGTAAAATGTAAATACATATATTTGTATTATTGAATTAATTGATTGTTTAGATAAGTTATGTTAATACCTATTAAAAGAATTATAAATAGACAACTATTGAAATGAAACACATTGGCTCTACATGGTCTTGCCATATTCCATCTTTACTTTTACTTCCCTGTAGACTGAGAATCAATGTGTCTATTACAGTGAAATAAAAGAGCTTAAATGAACTGAAAAGGAATGATTAAGGCTCCTTGATCCTCTTTTGCCATCTGTCTACCTCACATGCTTACATTTTCCTTCAGTGTGAAATATCTGTGCTATTCAAGTGTACATTGTAAGCCACTGTACATCACTGATGGAGAGAATATTTTAAAGGTTAAAGATGAAAAAGTGCGTCCAAATTTAAAGGACCAAAGCCATATGAAGGAAATAACATATCATTGTTACTGGGGAAGAGAGTCTCAATTCAGCTGGTAGGAAAATGAAACTTACTGATAAAACCTGCATGCCCTTCCTCAGTATTGTACAACTGTTTTGTAAATTTAGGTTTAGGGAACAGGGGAAGGGCTTATTGTTTATTATTCCTAGATGAGCCATAGACTGCTAGGGGAGCCTTATCTACACTAGTTTTACTGCTACAAGGTTTGACAGAATTTCCTTAGCGCAGATGAACATGCTTATTCAAGTAGAACTTATTCTAGAAGCTGTGTTAGGTATCTCAGCATTTACATATGGGTGTCCACCCAACAGCTTTTCCTGCATATAACTATTTTGGTGAAACAGTCCACTTCTAATCAGAACAGTAATAATAGTAAAACTTTTAAAAGTATATCAGATTTGAATGACCTTTTGATTCTCAATAGTGCTGCAGTGGAAACTCCTCTCTTTTTCCTTTTTAGGAAATGTTCATCTAGATTAATTTCTCTCATAGAAAGATCATCAGAGGGAAAAAATAGATGGGACAATAGGGTCTTGGAACCTCAGTCACACAAGTGATGTGAATGTCAAATCTTTTGATACAAATGTCAACGTGAAAAAACAAAATCAAGACTGGGAATGCTGGAAGGTTAAATGTAAAAATAGAAATTTTAAGCTCTAAACCAAGCCAAATGCTTCTGCTACTTAAAAGCGCCATTGAAACTATTCAGTAACATGGGAGCACCATCTGGGTGAAACAAGCTCATGTCCATTTACACTACTTCCTGTCATTGTAAAAGCATGCTGATAGAGAATATACAGATGGTACTAAGTTTGGAATGATTACCTGCTGGACTTGTAAAGGAAGGATTATGCCTATCTAGACAGCTGGTCCCTGGGAAAGCTTGTGCTCACCTTGGATTTCTGCTGGTAGTAAGGTATCATTCCTTGCCATTCACAGCAACATTTTCCTTCTCATCTGAAATGAAGTTGACTGCAAAGGGAAGGAGACAAATAATAAAGTTACCAACTTTTGTTGGTAGGGGCAAGTACAGCAGTTAAAAAAAGCCTTGTGAGTGGGTTTCTGTGCTCTATCCCACCAAAGACTCCACAGCTTGTGCTTCTCTTTTTTCTTTGTAGCAGAAATATTGCATGTATGTCAACCAGTCCATCCCACAGCCTCATTGAAGCAAAACTGGTCTCCATAGCAACAGCCTTTGAGACACAAAGAGCAAATTTCTCCGTCTGTCTGACCCGGAGGCTCGAACCCTCCCTCTGGGGACCAGCTGCCCTCTTTTGTCTTTAGCTTCATTTGTAAAACATTTTAGCCTTGATCTCTGTTTATATTGACAAAAAGAATCTGTATAAAATAAATGAGGAGAGTTCAGCTGTATAAACCTGCCGGCTGCCTCAGCAAGAGCCAGAAGCAACAATGCTGAAGACAGAAATCTTCATCATTTTCCTTTAATGCATAGAGACAAGTAAACTGGCATTATTGCTTGTCTTCAGGATTTGTCACAAACAAGATAAAGTAGGTACTTCCACACAGACAGACAGCAAAGGCCTCTTACATTCTCTCTTCTGTGAAGACCTGTAGTTTTATTTGACCTGACTTCAAGACCAGTCCTGAAAATATTAACTATTGATGCTAGGTGACATTTGTAAAACATTGCAAGATCAAGGTACCTAGCATATCTGCCTGTTACATCTACACCAGCCTACTGCAACATGAAGAACTAGGTCAATATGTCAGTTCTGCTACTGGCTTTTATTTGGAAAAAGTTACCAGGTCATTGAATTTCCACTTTTTTTTCTTTTTTTTGCAGTTGCAGTGTAAGAAGAGCTTGAGAAAGCAAGTCTGAATCAAAATAGTCACACTGTCATGCTCTGGGAAAGCCTTTCAAGGAGCAGGGCTGAATCTCACCTGTACCTGTTTGGTTAGCTTCCAGCTGGTAAAAATAAGAAGTAGCACTAAGAGCAGTTGATGCTGTTGCTCACAGAAAAGCTCTAGTCCAAGGAATGCTGACACGGTTATAGTCCTGGCTGAGTGACCAAACAGCCTGAAGGTACCTCCTAACAAGGTGTCAACAGAAGTTTAGAAGCGGGGTCCTAGCTGATGCCTTTTGCTAGGATTTCTCTCAATGTTGAACTGTCTGCTGCTAATAGATGGGTACTTCAGGAAAGGAATGGCATGATATGCTATCTCTAGTTTTGATGATGCATTGCACTGGCTGGTTTACATGGCAATGAGGAAGCCTGGTCCAATGCCAGGCTTGATGGAAAGCCCTTGTGCATATACATGTTTATACTCTGGTTTGCTTTCTGCCCCACCAAGTGACTGAGGGAGCCAATGCCTAGGATCAAGTTTGTTTCCTTTGGTGGGAGCACAGCAGTAACATTCAATGTGCTTCTTGTCTCAATATGCTATTGCTTCACTGCCTGAGAAGACCAACAGAGCAGTCTAGTTTATGGACCTGCTTTTACGTCCATTTCTGCCTACACTGTTATTCATGAGGTGGGAACACAAGGCAGCTTACGCAAATCTTCCACTGTGTAAATCATTCTGGCCCTAAAACTGAATGCTGAAATGCAACTTGTAAGTTAGAACATCTAAAATTGATATTGAGGCAGAATTACTGCTCCGTATTAAAGTGGTTTTGTTAAGAATGCAAACAAGCTAGTATTGACTTGAGACATTTTCATCTGTTACTTTATTTGAAGAAAAAGAAAACATGCTAATAGTGCTAACAAACATCAGAGCTAAGCAATTTCATAGGGTGATTATACAGCAGAGTTCTGGAAACCTGTCTACTGCAGCTCCTAGATATTAACACAAGCAGCAGACTAAACATTTGCACCCTGTTTGTACTGCCAGCTGACAAACGAAGGTAATTAATGGGCAGCTATACGGTGATAGAGTCTGGAAAATAGCAAAACTTGTAGTCCTGAAATAAGTAGTGCTGATGCCAGAATATTGATTTAATTGCATTACTGTTGCTAAATGATCTTGCATAGTTTTACATTATATGTTGATGTTTACAGCTTATTATTTTTTCTTATTTCTCTTCTATCAAGTTTTCCCTTTGAACATTTATTTCTAGCTGGACATTACACAAAATGAAATATCCCATATCAGGTGCAGGTATTCAAGTCAACTGATAACAGAACTTGACACTTGTCAGGTCTTTTTAATTTAGGTTTCAATTCTGGTTTTTTGGGTAACATTGACTCTGACAGTGGATAATTACAATGAATACGCTTAGTGAAATTAAAATCAATGACATCTCTGTCTTTGCTCTTCGGGGAAATTGCCAGTAGAGGCAAAAAAAGATTTTCCAAGTACTCTTTTGGAAGTGGCCAATACTAAATGGAACTGGAAAGCAAAAGATTTACGACTGTATAGCACTTGCATTACTGTGAGCTGATTACTTTTTCCAAAATCCATAGTCATGTAAGGTGAACTAAATGTATTTGGCCTCAACTGTAGAGCTTCTTCCAAATTCACAGCTCTCTGCAGGATGCTTGGGATGTCTGCTCTTCAGTGGAATCAGGGAACACACACTCCTGCTTCAGTATTCAAGTCAACTTTGTTAGAAAACGTGTGGGTTTTCTGGAAGGCTATCAGCCTATGGCTTGTTAGGTACAGAGAATAGTTTGTAGTAAAAAGAGATTATTATAATGGTCTGGCCTGACCTGACCTCCTGCCTATACGATCTGGCAATTTCCATGGTTACTCCAAAAACTTCAGTAGAAAATACCTTTTTATTAATACAACCAGTTGAAATTTAAGGAGTGCAAAACATGCTGACTTTTCCATGCCTGTGGTAAACTGCTCCAGTAGTTACATACCTTAGTGTTCAAAATGTATTTTATTTCCTGTTGTAAATTTGCTGATTTAAACTTCAACCACTGCATTTTGCTATCCCTGTGCTTTTATACTAGAAAACTCTTCAATTTGCCTTTAGCACTTATAAAACCCATTCTGTCTGTGGGGTGGGAAGAAGGATAAGAGCAAAGCTAAAAAGCAATGTATT
The DNA here is from genome assembly GCA_013398055.1 of Ifrita kowaldi. Lineage (NCBI taxonomy): Eukaryota > Metazoa > Chordata > Aves > Passeriformes > Cinclosomatidae > Ifrita > Ifrita kowaldi. Next base: position 1,737,166 of record VZRS01008986.1, on the reverse strand, counting down.
TGCTCTCTCCAATTTTCCAGGAAAGGCATAAAAAGATAGGCTGCATTAGTTGCTAAATTTCATCACACCTGAAAGAGCTTCCTGATACTATACCAATACAATCACTTTATTAGATTAATCCATATGCAGGTTATAATGCTTTCTCCTGCACAGTGTTTCCCTCATGCTTTTTTGAGTGATTTTTAAGAAAAATACTCACATTCCACATTAGAGAAGTTACAGGCATTTGTATCAATGTGTTGCCTTGCACAGGGGAAGCCAACATTCCTTTCCAGAAAGATGTTTCTTAGAACAAAACCTTGGGGATGTGCACATCTAGGCACTGTGGCAGGTTCTAGTTTTCATTCACCAAAGAGGCTAGGCTGCATTCCAGCCATTGTAGCATAATGGTAAAATCAGTTCCTAAATATTATAAAAGTAGTTCCTGTCCTAGGAACCTTTTTTTTTTTTTTTTGGTCTTATAGAGGAGAAAGCTCATTATTGGTAGCCCTTGTGAGGAGGGAGAGGCACAGTGATGGATGCTTGAGCCAAGTTCCAAAATGCTGGCAGCACTTGGTTGGCACATAGCAGCAACGAAGGGGAAAGGCCTGACAATGTCAGGGTGATATGCCGGGGTTTCAGAGTTAAAATAAAACAAAGACTGAAATTCAATAAACTGAGAGGAGACTTAATCTCTTCACCCTCTTCCCACTTGCCCTGTTGTTGGCTGCACAGCTCCTTTCTTACACCTGCTCTGGCAACTTTGGGCCCTGCTGTGATCTAATTTAATTCACTAGAATGGCAGAGAACTATTTAATTTTTCATTGTGTGTTTTTCAGGTGGGGTTTTTCGCCATTTTAGCTAACGGAGTTGGCACATAAGAAGAGCTCTGGGATAGCCAGCGTGTTGGTGAGGAGGCGGGAGGAGGCAGATGAACGCACACACCTCGCCTTTGGCAGCACCGAGCTGTAGGTCAGCCTGCTGCGCCTTCTGGAACCGTACTCTTCAGTTTTAATCAGAATGTTAAAAATACACGTTAATACCTTGAAATGGAAGGACCTGTCATGATGCAGAAGGCAGCAGCGTGGTGGGAGCCCGGAGAAGCCGGGGCTGCGCGAAGCAAGGAGGCAGGGAGAGCCGAGGGCGGCCCTCAGGGCTCCCGCTCTTCCTGCGAGGGCCCCGTTTGTAGCTCTCGCCCCTTCCCGAGGCGAAGTAGAGGCAGCTCCGGAGCAGCCCCACGCACAGCAGTAAGAATATTGTAATGCTTTTGGGGCTTGGGGCTTTCTTTTTAAATTCCATAGAATTTTCGTTCTTCCCTTCATTTGCTTTTGAGCGCTGTGTGCCCACACCTCAGTGCGTGGCTGCCGAGGCAGAGCTGCCGCACGGCTCCCGGGGCCGAAGCAACAGGTGCCGCTGTGGCACCCGGCTGTCCCGGCGGCCTCAGGAGCTCCGGTGTGTCCTGCGTGGCACAGACACCCCCTCAGCCCGGCCCCGGGGCCGTGCAGGAGCCCAGTGCCACGCTGCATCCGTGGGTGCGGCCCCAGGGCCTGGCTGAGGTGTGCCAGTGCTGGAAAGCTGTGCTTTATGGTGCGGTAAAAAGCCAAAATTTCAGTGCACCTACACATCAGATCTGCGAATGGACACGTGAGACACGAGCGTGGCTCGGGCCTCGTGGGTGGTAAAGCTGGCAGCCCTCGGATCTGAGGGACTTGGGCAGTGGGTCTGGATTTTAATGACAGAGTTCAGCCACATGTCAAGAAACTTTAGGAATAGATTTAGACTTTAGGCAGTTATTTTTATCTTATGTTTATCATGTTGACCTGCTGGGTAAAAAAATAGGAGTTAGTACAAGAAACACATAGTTGTATAACATAAATTACTCCAAAACCTTCCCATGCTATACATGTAGCTGTTACAGAAAGACTGTTGGATTGGATAGTGAAAATAGAAATTATTGACACAAATTGCAGTGTGGAATTCTGTGTGTCTTCTTGCTTTTGTTCTGTTGCTATTGCATGCTTAAATTGAAGATGTACATTCCTGGGCCTTTTTCATTTCCTCCCTACTCTCTTTTGTGTGCTACTACTTATTTTGTGTCAGTCTGTTGTTTCCATGAACTTTATTTTTTGAGGTAAAAACCTATATTATCATTCTGTCCTACTTGATATTTTCATAAATCACTGGGCATATTTAAAACTGTCTATAACCACAATTTTGTTGCAGCAGAGGAAAAATCCTAATTATAATATCCTACATGAATACTTTGATACAGTACAGTACATCTAAGTCATGCGTGAAATGGCCACTATTCAGCTCTGTGGGTCTAGTGGTGAAACAAACCACGAAAATAAAGTTGACTTAAACCAGAAATGAGAGAGAATAGAGTTCTCATGCCAGTTTAGATGAGAAAAAGATAGGCTGTTATTTACAGACTGAAGTCTTTACCCTTCCTCGGGTCCTAATGTACTCAGTGCCCTTTGCAGCAGAGCACTGCTGCTCTCACAGTGCATGTTTCACTAGTATTTGTAAACCACCTCCATATGTTTTGTAATGATTTTTAAAAGGCGGAATACCAGACCGTCATACTTGAACTCCAGATCTATCTCCGTTAAATAGAAAATGAACATTTTCAACTCAGGAGCAGATGGTGAGCAATCAGAGATTAGCTAAAATTTATTTAAAATCTTATTTTAAAGCAATTTTTTATTTTTCTAAATTGAAGAGTGAGAACATGACTACTTTAGGGTGTTTTCCGTTTTCCAAGTAGTGAGAGCACCCTTGTCTGGACAGACTGTGAAGAAAAAGACCAGGCTGATGGAGAGTCAGGGCTGTCATAGCCCCATGAGGTGTTGGCAGGCTTGCCTGAGCAAGGCTCACACAAACTGGGTTGGGTTGGTAATCATGGGAGCTAAAAATTGGTAATTATTTTCATTTGTTAAGTTCTCGTGCTTTAGTGTATGTGTTTTCAAGGTTTTCTCTGCAGTTATGAGGGACATAAACCTGAGGGAAAGGAAGGTAAAAGTGTGGTTAATACAATATAGGAAATTACTCCAGGATTTAGGGCTGGAAGCACCCTTCATATGTGGAAGGTCTTACAGTAAAAGTTATGAGAGGTGGCAGTGCTGGTGAATGGTCTGTTGCATTCCAGATCTTTTGCAGGAAATGCTGTGCAGGTAGTGCTCTTTAGCTGGCTCTAGTTCTTAGCTACTATTGCTATCACCAATAAAGTAGGTAATGTCTGTGGTGGGGAAAAGGATTCTAAAGAAATGCAGGTTGTAAATGGCTACTGTTTCTACAAAATGCTGCTGCAAGAGCAGGACGTGTGCACAAAGTCCTGTACATGCTTCAGTTTATGGGTGGGGGCACAAACCATTTGCTCTGTGTGTATATCCTTACCCATGTTTTTGTAGCCTTTTCCATGTGCTCAGTATGTTTCTAGGATACTTCATCTTTTGCAGCCTGACGTGAGTCTTAATTTACAATTCACTTGATCTTCTAATTATTTGGAAACTAGATGGGGTCTTTAATATAGATGTTTCAATGCTTTGCCCTTTATATTCATTTTGTGGCTTTAAAAGGCTCAGTAAATGATTTGGACCTTTTCAATAGTCTCTGATTCCCATCTCAGATTTGTCCCTGTTTTTTCTTACATGTTTCATGAGCACAATTTGTAACCATAACACAGAGACTGTGATTTGTCTCTTGTCATTAGTAAATAAAGGATAAAATTATTTGCAATCTAACTGCATTTAAAAACACAGACACCCCTTGTAATCAAGACAGTTCCTCAGTTACAGCTTGTAGGAAGTTGGGGAGGAAAGGCGGAAAAGGGTATAGTAGGGCATTTATCATGTCATGCCTTTCCTGCTTTTGTGTTCTTCTGTAGGAATCTACTACCCTGTGCTGGCAGAGGTGGCTTTCTGTGCTTTGGAGACAGTGGATCTGACCCAATATGCCCATTCTTGAGCTTAAAGACTGAGGGTATGCTGGCCCTTGACAAGACATTTTTTCATACCAGAATAAATACTGACTGCACAGTTAACCTGAAAGAGTTAAGTTTAATTTAGCTTTTTTTACAAACTGCTTCTTAAAGGCTTTTCTGTTTGCTCATCTCCACTGGATCTTAAACAGAGACATTGTGTTGCTATGGAAAATAGTGAGCAAGCACTAACAAATGCTTCCTCACACAGAAGCAAAGCACCCTGTTAACCATCAGCCATAGAGATATGACTGAGAGTGGGAAAGAAAATATGGGGAAAAATATGAAACCAGTTCTGGCTTTCATTCTGTCCTTAAGTGAAATATAACCTTACTTTCTTCTTTCAGCACAGCACAGTAGCATTCATGTGATCTTGCAGAAGAGGGTCATTTGCTGATAGCAGTTTCACTGTTTAAGGATACCTGCCACAGTCATGAGTACCAGTCTGAAACGAGATTTTGAAAAGCCTTGCTGGAGTTATGCTTCACATATGCACATTTTACACTAAGCCAAAAAGAATAAGGGATTTTTCTTCTATGATCTTCCTAGTTCCAAGAAAATTTATTCATGAGACATATGTGGGAATATAATACTTTAAATCCAGTCAGACTTCATCTTTCCTCCAGACTCTGAAAGGATTGGAGAGATATAAATTAGAAAAAAATGGACATTGGCCTTGATCTTCGCTTTGCCACCTAAGATGCTTTCCAGGGTCAGCCTTGAAATTCAACACACCACCATTCTGTCGGAATAAAGCAAAAGTTGCACAGTAGAGCTGTTTTAGTTTTTAGAATTTTACTGTTACAGCTTTTTAAAAATAGTCACATAGGATCCAGCCTATTTTTAGACAACTTTTCATTCCTAAGTCTCTTCTTTTTTTCCATCTATCTGCAGTTTGTTTTTTTTTTATAATGTTCTTGACTAAGCAGAGGTACAGTCAATACTCATTCACACAGCATACTGAAGTTGACATTGTAGGTCTTTGTTTCAAGGGACCATTTGTGTTTTGACAGGCAAAGAACAGACCAGTTGCATTGTTGTTTTTACTGAAGACAGGCAAAACTAGGCCAAATCCTACAGCACTTACTCAAGCAAAACTCCAAAAGAAACTTTGCCTCAATTAATTTAAGAACAGTCAGAAATGGAGTTTAGCAGTTCTATATTTTTCAGAAGTACTCTGAAAAGCTCAAATCATCCTTTTTTTCAGCTGTTGCTCATGCATGATTAAAAAATGTCTGATACATTGTAAATATAAGAACTCAGCAAAAAGTATACATCAGAAATTCCTTCAATATAAAGCTCCAGCTATATGTGAGATGAAACCTACTAAACTTAAGGTTTCCCACTAGCTGAAATTAAGCTAATTTTTGTTAACAATTAATGGTAAAGACGGTCTGAAAAGTGCTCAGGGCCGTGTGAACTTAATCTGCAGCAGCAGTTGCACCACATCAGTCTCCCCAAATCAGCAACATATCTATTTATCAAAAGAACTAAATAATAAAATTCAGAGCCTTTTGTTATATGTGTTTCCTCAGTGTTTTTCTAGTTCTACATGTTCATGTACATGAGTAGCTAACTTCACTAATACCTTTCTTCTGTCAGGACACAGCATTGTATTGTGAGGAGTGCAGTAATCCACCCAGATGCATAAACTTCCTTTTGTAATACATCCCCATTTCATCTCCATTTTTCAAGAACATTTACTTATTGAAAGGACACTTGGGTGGTATATGGAACTCAGCACCCACAATGCTTTTTTTCTTACCTAATTTCCAGCTGCGTTGCCAGAAGCTGAGGAGGTCTTGGGATATGCCCATGCTTCTGGTTTAAGTCAGTATATGAAACACTGGATTAATAAGAGACTTTTACCAACTTAGTCACCACTCTGTATGTAAACAGAAACATTTTCCAGTGAGTGATTTAGACTAAGTTCAAGTTTATAAGCTTGACTCCTTAATTCTGTTTCCTGCAGCAGAAATATTAATTGATCACCATTACTTACCAGGAAGGAAGTGTATCTGTAACATAGCAAGATGATCCTGTATAGAAAGTAATGCAGATGTCTCTGGGCATCAAAAACATGCAATAATATTTTACTTCTCCCTTGATAGGGAGTCAAATAGAGCCTTGGGTACTCCAGTTCAAACCACATCACAGTTGAAGTGTCCAAAGAGAATCTAAAATTTCAAATCCAGCCACTGCTATGTAAAACAATGCCACAGGAACATTCCCATGTCAAAACCACAATTTTTTTAGCCAGCTGAATAGCTCTTTCAGGCAATGAGCAATCAGTTCAAATATATACCTTATTCCAACTAAAACAGAGATCCACTGTATATCTGTTCATGGAGAATACTTAGCCTAGACTCTAATCTCTAGAAATTGGCATAATTTGAAGGCACTTGAGAGAACAAAAACTCAAATTACAGACTGTTAAAATAGGAAATATGCTGGATTTGTACTGGCACGCTTTGTTGGACACTTCTGCAGTTATGCTGCAGTCCAAATATAAGTGCTTTCTGTATCAGGTTGAAAGGCATTAAGGGTCATGTTTTCTACAGATGAACTGAGGGCTGAAGATCTAACTTGTAAAAGCAAAAAGGGTGGGAGGCCTTGAGAGTAGGCTTTCTAATCATATGTATGGAAGGCTCTTCTGTGGGTGTACCATGATGGCTATAGGGACAGAACTGACTTTATGTGGGGTAGGGGTAGAGGTTGGGTCCCTGTCTTCTGTTGATGTCTTGAGCAAGATTCCTGCCTGGGGCAAAGACTAATTTCCCACTAGTAAAAGTGGTCACATTCTTCAGTACTGTGTTGTGTGTAAAAGATTATTTCTAGCTGTCTCTTCCAGTTTCCAAGGGCTGATTTCACTGTGGGGGAGCACACAACACCAGGACTATCTTAGGAAAATACACCCTATATTTAGATATCCAAATGCCTTGAAACGAAGCTGTTCTGAATAGCAATAGCAAAAGCTGTAACTTTATGCACTTCACTGGAAAACTTAAGAATTATCTCCCATCTAAAAATCCTTTTTTTTCTCAAATCTTACTCAGTGATGTCCTTGGTCACTTTTGCTGCTGGGACATACAAGAACTACAGTTTTAACTTGTCACGCTATCCTTTGCAAGACTGAAAACAAGAGATATTTGTCCCAAGTTTTCCTTACAGACAGTGAAATTTAGAAAACCTTTTCAGTTAGCTGTTCTCAAAATAAATCAAACAATACATTAGAAATTAGAAAAAAATATTCACTCAGAAAGCATAAGTTTTTTTTGTATCATTTTAAATTCACTTCTCAAGCTGTACAGAAAGAATACCTTTCTTTTGTAGATAGGATCTCTGAATATAAATATCAAGCAATGATGAAGAGTGCATTTTAATTTTAAAACCTCACAGTTTGGGGAAATCTTGCTTAAAATTTTGGAAGTCCTTGAACTTCTCTGACTAGCACTGTCTGCAGTTTCTGGTGGAATTCCCGTGGAAGGAAATAAATGTGTCCATGTCCTTTGGTTACCGGGGAGGAATTCAGGGGCTGAATTTCCTTCACATAAAACTGTGCTCCCAGTCCTCATGCCAAAACATCTACAGCTAGAAAAAAAGCTGTTTGAATGGTGTTTCAGTAATTTTGAATAATTCAGGCCTCCAAACTCTGGACTCCAGAGCGATTTGAGGTTTGAAACCGGGACATTAAAGCTAAAGTAATATAAATGGAATGACACGTGTGCTTTCCAAGATCTGGAAGCCTGCTGCCCTCCAGGTCTCTAGCTTATTCAGGAAATGATCTTTTTTTATAATGTTGGCATTCCCATATACAAATGAAAATCCATAGTGTTTCCCGGACCTGACACTGAAACACACACAAAAGGGAGCAGCAGGCTCAGAATGAAGTAAAGTGCTAAAGGAAACAAGAATAATAATCTTGAACTTCATTTATTGTGCTTCTTTAAATCTTTGTTTGGCAATGTTTCCGTGGAAAGATTGAAGTTCAATTTTTCACACGTTTAACACCTGGTTAAACACCACGTAAACCCATGGCAGTGGCCAAATACACCTCATTAAGGAAAACTTGTGACTACTGTCCTAATGAACTTCCAGATTTTTCTATGCACTACTGTGAATTGATTCTCTAGAAGCTTTTTCAATAAAGCATCTGTCCTGATGTGCCCAGATTAAGTGAAATACCTTTTCTTGAATAACCACCTCTGGCTGTGATTCTTTATATAATTTGAAAATGTGTTTCTAATATTGCTGTTTGTACGACAGCAGAGTGGTCATGTTTTTACAAAGAAAACCAAGAATATTGACACTGTAAAAGAGAATTCTTCTTGAATTCTTGAAAACCTGTCAGTGTTTGGTCCTGTGGCTGACATATCCCTTCCTTTTTTCTACTTGCTTTGTGTACTAGCTTTTGCCAGCATCTTGGAGATACTCTGGCTTCGTGTCTGCTGCAAAGTGCTACAGGCCAAATACCTTTTACCTCCCTCCTATAACCCCCAGAGGTCAGAAGTTCATTTACATAGCATTGGAACGGCCTGCTTCTGTAACAATTGGTGAAACAAGATTATGTTAAAGAAAGCAGTGTTGATTTTATTAGAAACTAGAGAGAAGAATTAAATGAAACTAAACTTGAACAGAGGAAACTTTCCTGTATCTGGCAGCTGCACAAAGTCTAGCTCACCAGGTTACAATCTCATAGTGATTACTGATACATTCAAGCCCACTAGAAAAATGTATCAGTGCTTATCTGACCTTTCTTCTCATAATATGGTTCACAGATCTGTTACAACAGGAACTTCAGCCAGCAGCAGCTTCGGGGAAGAACAGTTCTGGCAGTCAGGAGCAGCAGGGAAATGCTTCACCTTTTGAAGCTTCAGCTGAGAAAACTCTCCCTTGTTAGGATAACTGAAATCCAGATTTTTTCAGTGGCAGGTTGTGGTAAATATATTTCAAGGACACAAAGCCCAAGCAACTGTTTCGCCAACTGCAGTTTGTGCCGAATTCCAGCCAGTGATGACAGCGTTCCCAAGCCTTTGTGTGAACATTCCAGCTTTTTGCTAGATGTGTTAGAATATGTTGTCTTTATGAACTGATAAAAGGGAATTTTTAGCTTAGCCCACACACACACTTGCATTATGGAAGCTCCACTGGTCTGTCACTGGGGAAATACCTTACTCAAAGGAGAGAAACAGAATTACTCTTTCAATACCTTTATTCAGAATTAGGCATATTGTATTTAAGTATGTCAAAGATTGCTGCTGCCATAAGGCAGGAAAATGCACAGGCAGAGGCTGGCTGATCAGTGCAGAGTTTGATGTACATGTTGCTACGTTGTAGTCTTTAATACAAAATGCAAGGATACTCTGCCATCAGATTGTCATTGCTTTAAAAATTGGATTGTGATGCTTCACCAAGGGTTCAATATTCCTTGAATTTCTTTAGTTACTGACTGCAAGAAAAAAAATTGGTTGTCAGAACTAAGAGTGTAAAAGTTGGTCTCATTCTAGAAATCTGTCAACTTTAGGTTCAAAAGCCTGAAGAGAAAGCAGACACACAGAAGCACAAATCATGGATGGGAAGTGCAAGGGCAGACATTGCAGTGTTTCAGCATGCACAAGGCTCAAATCTGTTTGAAATTTTGTGGGATTGGAGTAAAGTTGGTGGCCTAGGAAATTCTGTAATACTAACACATGAATGAAACTGTTCACGACAAAGAAATCCACCTCTAACACAGGGATGTGTTCATGGGATGTGTTCATGTTCATCTCATTAAATCAAACTGTCATGTCTAGCTCCACTCTCTTATCTACTGAAGGAGCTGTGCTGTCTTTCCAGTGCCTGGTCTCAGAATTGAATTGCAGTAATCTCTTCAAAATATCTCATTTGCCACGTGTGCCAATTGTGAAAGCGCACAATACATAACCAGAGCTGACAGGAGATGGCAGCCATGCAAGGAAAAGTGTGACATACACAGTGTTTTGAAAGAGGAATGGAGGGCCAGAAGAGACAGTGAGGAAGAGCAGGGAAGAGAAAGTATGACAGCCTTAAGACACATCAAAAGAAGGGAGAAAAGCCATGGAAACAATGATGTCAGGCAAGGAGTATGAAACTGAAAACAGGGAGTAGAAACTATTCACTCTGTTTAGGATAGGATGGAAGGACTCAAAGACAGTAGAACCTGGAAAAAAAAGACATAGGGAAGTGAGAGGGCTATGAAAGTGATCTTAGAAGTAGTGTAATAGAAAACCACTATAGAGGAAGTACAGACAGCTACGAGAGATTAGAGACTGAGCAAACATCGCTGAGTACGAGGAATGAGTTAGGAAGGGAGACTTTACTGGAGACTCAAATTAACTGTTGATGGAAAGAAAATAGAAACACAGAATGAGGAAAACATTTGGGGAATGATAAAGAAAACAGGGATGTGAAGACATTGGGACATAGGGAAGAAGAGTAGACAGGAAAGAATACTCTAAAGCAGGTAAGGAGCACAGGCAAAAATAAAGAAAAGAATTCCAAACCCAAAATAAGCCAAGAAAAAACCCCAAAAAACTTCCTTGTCTTAAGCCATCTAGGTAAGAGCAAGAGATGAAGCTTTCCATTGTTGACATAATATTTTCTTTTGAAAAAGACTGCAAATTAGAGAAACAGCACAGTAACTATAGTTACCACAGTGCAAGAAGCTGCAAATATAATCCTCTTCTGGGTGTCCATGTTAATTCCTGCAGAGATGACCTTGTGATCCACAGCTACATCAAAGGATCAATATAAATGCACCCAAATGTATTAGAAAACTTCCGTTTATCCTCCTAACCAGCTTTGCATTAGTACTGTAATTGTAGTGACTGACACTTGCTTTGTCAAAACCTTTTCACAGTAAACTACTCCAGGAAACCATTCCCCAAACTCACCTGATCACACACCTGTATTAGTTGGCATGTTCATATGAGGTAATAGAGACATAAACACAACATAATCCTTGCTATGTAATGTAATCCTCAGTGCTACAGATGAAGAAATTGATTTAGAAAGGCATGTGGGGACAAAGGTATTTCATTGTAGCCTAGAGATTTAGGCAGATGTCTCTTTTGCTGCCGATTATGATTTTACTATCCATTGGATTCATTGCCTCAGGAAAGTTACTTTCCATTTCGGATTAGCCAGTATATTTTGATTTCTACCTATTTCATAGAAGTGGTGCAAAACTTTCCTAAATAGTAGCTTTATCTTGGAACAAGATAAGAAAATGCAACTTTTAAGTTAGGTAAGAGCAGTGTTAAAGGGAGCGTTTCTACAAAGAACTCTCTGACATTTCTGTACCTTCACTGTCTATTCAAATCTTTCAAACTCTCTACATTGACTTTAACAGGCAATAAATTAGACTGAAAGTTAAAGCTTGACTGGAGAGTACAGTTAGAAAAATATGATGTTATCTGTGAACCACTGCATTCTGAACATTGTGATCAGGCCACAAAAAATGTAGCTTGAAACAGGTGCCAGACATTTTTGTAGAAAATCGGTGCAATTTCAGATGAGTTTAATGGAGCAGCCATCTCATGAAGCAGCTAACCAGCTGCTCACATTCCTATTTCACTCATCTTAACAAAATTGTTCAAATCTTCAGAGTTTTCTACTTATCATATACAGAACCACACTTACAAATGGCCGTGCTTTGTATTCAATCCATTTTTCCTTCAACTATGCTAACACATGATACTGATTGAAGGATACTTACTATGTAGGAAGCCACAAAATGGGCAGCAAACTTGCATGGTACCTAATCTGTCCAAACATGGTAATATTACCTACTAAAAGTAAGCTGCAAAATGAGAAAGGGAAGAAAATTACTATGAACTAAGTATACTAGCTGTAAATGGGATTAGAGAGAAAACAGGCTCAAGTTTTTCCTTCCTCTCCTTAAGAAGCTACACTGACCTCAGTGGGTAGCTCAAGGTAGAGTTCCTAACTGAAGAATCATGTCTTATTGTTATACATTCTTTCTCGGCATGGAACCCATTTATTTTTTTCCCACTAGACTGTTTAGTAAACCACAATTATTCAGTTAGCAATCAAACCTTAATTAGATTACTTACATGCCAGAACAACCCCAGTCACTTGTGTGAACTACATTAACTTCTAATAATTTAGAAGGAAATCACAGGCACTGAAACCAGCTCCCTCTCTCATGGATGGGAGAGCAGCTGCCTGCGAGATCACGGTCGTGCCAAGGATACTTTATGCTCTGCAGATGGTTCCCTTCCGTCTCAAGTTTGAAGATAGAGATGTGCTGAACAAGCCTTTTGTAACATTCTTGCTGAAAAGTTAATAGCCAACAACTAAATCTGAACAAAAACCAGCAGTGGAATATTCCTCTGAAATATGAAAATCTATCTATGGACTTTTAGCAATAGCGACTAATTTGGTATTTCCTAAACAAGGACTTGATTAATGACACTTGGAAGGGATAATGTTTTTAAACGTTAGAACTGGAATGGAATTAAATCATTGTTGATTGTCGTGCGTGCCTGCTCACACCAGTTATCACCCTCTGCCTGTCTGAAGATTAATACTCTGTATATATACTGTGAGGGGAGAAAGACGGAGCAAATTCCTTTCCAGCATTTTTTCAGTTTAGTAAGATACATTCTTTTTCCCGGTAAAAGAATTCTATTCCCAGCATTTTAAATAAAGTAACTCTAAGAAAGTAAGTTGAAAAAATCAGAGTTCACAATGAGTAGCACCTTTAGTCACAAAGATGGGAGCAGTGAAAGCCTGATCAAGTGCAGTAGAAATTTTCTGTAGTGCCTGATGAGCAGGACTGCACTCTCTTGTGGAGGTGTCAGACTGCATCACTGCATCAAGCTTGGTGTACACTCCAGGTAACTGGAATCTTTAGGGATGGTGCATGAGAGTAATGAAGAGGCCTGACAGCAGGATGACCTTTCCCTGAGGAGCTGAAAATAATTACCTCCTGAAGGCAGAAGCTGAATTTTAGCTGCTGTTCATACAGCTTAATTACAGGTTAACTTTTGTCTTCTTTTCTGATAGGATGGGAAGGAAGAACAAATAAGTGACATTAGGTAGCACCAGTGCTACTCATGGCTTCAGAATCCAAAAGGTTTAATTTTTTTTTTTTTAGCAATGAGAAATACACCACAATCGTGAAATGCTGTTGCAGATCTTGCCAGCAGAAACAGGGAAAGAAATGTTCTTTGGCATTCTGCTTAAACAACTACCTCTGTAACCTTAATTTGTGCTTTAAATCTCCGGTGGCTTTAAACAAATAGGTGGCATGAATGTAAGGCACAGCTGGTAGGGAGAGTGGCAGAATGGAGTGTGACGGGACTCCCTGTTTATAAAAGTTACTCCACACCACTCTCATTTGTCAACCCTCAAAGAGCCTGCAAACTCCAGACCCTGAAGTCCTGCTGTTAGTAATGTATTTTACGCACTGAAGTAGCATCCTGATGGGTGTTCTCAGTGAGTTAAAATGGAATAATAGTTATGGCATGAAAATAAAGTAGCCTCTGCTCCTCTGCAACACGTAGACCTAACTACTTTGGCACTGAATAGATTCAATCCATATATAAACAGATACAGATGGCAGGATTTCAATTCTTTGTTTGCTTTGCTGATCTTTTCCAGGATTTTGTGGATATCCATTTCTTAACAATTACCCATCCAGTGTTATTTCTGATGAGGGCATTGCCTCTGTCAGATCTGCCTGTGTCTTGCAAGCTGTCATCAAAATGCCAGAATTGCCTCACTCTTCATTTGAGCCTTTTGGCACTCAATTTAGGCAAGATAAAGGCATCTGCATTCTCATCTGCATATGTGCATACTGGTTTTTTCATTTTTTCTAGCCATAAAGAATATTTTTTGGCCTAGCTTTCAAAAAAATCTATTTTCTGTGAGACCTTAGGGCAACTACAATTGTAGATATAAACTGACAGACACTAACAGATTGTTTGATTTTTTTTTTTTCAAATGAAAGCACAGTAAAATGCTAAAATTGCAATATATTTTAGGTAGCCTCTTAACATTTATAGATTTCGTAATTTTACAAAATCTATAAAGCAAAACTTACTAAGTCTTATGTCATTGATTTTACTCAGTAACTGTCATGTACATTCCCCTGAGATAACCATGTACTTCATCTCAGATAAGAAAGGGGCTCTACTTTTGAAATTTAACAATATGCAAAACAATGTTTTGTCATAGTATCTAAAAAACAGTATGGAAATCGTTCCCCTTCTCCATGCCATAATATAGGATCTCCTCTCATGTTTGCAAGGTCATGAGAAGGTCTTTTGCTAACAGCCCACAAAAGCAAAAGGGATATGAGAAACATCATCCCAAGTCTGTGAATAAGAACCTCACGTATTTTGCGTAGGTTTTACTGAGTAGGCCTCCTAAGATAGACATAAATTTTCTTATTAGCTGTGATCTAAGGCTGTTGATCCTAGTAGCAGTCTAACTCCTAATAACTGAGTAGCACCTGTTTCTTAATAGTACCATTTCTTGAGTCAAAATGAAATTTTCCTTCTGCTCATTTTAAAAACATTCTGGCTTTATACCTGTGGATGGCTCTTTAAAGCAGGCTGGGAGGTGTGGTCACTCTGTTTAGTGCATTAATGAACTACATGCCCTGGGCTTTGTAGGCAGTTGTTCAGTCATGTAGATCTCTCAGTTTTCCATTTCCATAATCGTAAAGAAATACCTGGAGAAGGCAGCAATGGGAGTTGCTCCAGATTTACACCATTTTGGCAAGCTTAGATTGCTTCTGGCTTTATTCTAGACGAAGTTTCCCCAGATGTAGGATAGCACATGTTGGGGGGGAGGTTCCTAATAAGTTGCACACTTTAGAGGACAAAGTAAAAACTTCTTTTTTCTTATTTGCAATTTATGTTTGTGTCTCATTGGCAGAATCACATCTTTAAATGTATTTCTAGTGTTTGTACTGCTGAATGCTGGGTAGAACACTCATCAAATCAGTCATCTCTAAAGATACTTGGCAATCACCAAAGATCAGAATAGAACCCCCAGAGGTTGAACATGCTTCAATTTAGATTAATATTTCATACTAAGAAACACATTCTTGTTCTATTTTGGTTTTCAGGATGCCAAAGAACATGTTCTGGGCATGATTTGTGCTGAAAACCAGAGAAAATTCCACTTTCTCCTATGCCATAAACCTGCTAATCATTTATAGATAAGATCATTAGAGCAAACACGAGTTAGAGTGCAGGATGTAAATCTTTGTGTCCTTAGTCAAACATTTATGAAAATATTTGTTAAAACTCTGCAATAAATAACATAATCAAGTCTAGCAGTGTGTCCTCATTTTCCTTAATTTTTCCTCGTAATAAAGGCCCATGAAAAGAAAGGTTAATTAAAAGTCTGTCATTTATCAGCCATAGAAGTACTTTCCAAACCATGCTTATCACACAAAAAATATTCCATAAAGATGATTTTATGATAATTATGTAAAAGTCAACTTGTTCAGAGCTCCTGGCAATTATCGCTCTCAATCTGTGGAACAACAAAAATGCTTGAGTATCTAGAGAAGCTTTGATATAAAAAACTTAGCAGTTTTTGCACAAGTGATATATATATATATGCATGCATACACATGCACAAATACATGCAAGAAGGAGGGATGTCCAGCATTTGTGGGTTTGGCCCATGTTGGAGATAGAAATCTCCTATTTAATTTATTGTGAGTATCAGCCTAAATTTTTGAAAGTGGCAAATTAGCTGAATTCGAGGCACTAAGAAGATTTTGATTTTCAGATCCAAGTTCAGTTTGCAAATTAAGTTATCCGAGACACCTCTTCAAAGTGCAAACATCTAAAATACATCTGAATCATGGTACTAAAAATGAGGTGTGTGACTGGAAGTTCTGATGCATAAAAACCAGATTTTTGACAGAGAGTAGAACACAAGTTGTACATTGCCTACACTTTGATACCATAGAGAATTAACAAAATATCATTTAGTTTTATGAATGGAAACCCAATTGTCATCCAAAATCCAGCTAGAAGGAAAATCTAACTGTAAAAAGTCTTCCACCAGAACCTCTTGCTTCATTTAAAGCTGTTCTTAAAAAGATTCTCTGGAAGATCTCTAGATAAAGAAAAAAGTAGTTTCAAACAATTAGCAAATATACAATTGTCTTTTCTATTATATCTTGTTTTATACACTTTATTTCCATTAAACAAAATTTATTCTGCCTTCTTATTTCCATTCAGCAGCCAAAATCAAAACATAATGAGAGCATACAAATCAAATAATATACAACAAGTTTCTATTCTTTAGTGAGAAGAAGCCAGGCTATTCTCCAGGCTACAATATTCCTGACAGCATGTGGTGTGAAGGCCCAGCCCTATCTGCTGCTGCAAAGTAAAATGCTATTAAGAGAAGTTTGGAACAAAGAGGAACATTCAGTGTCCTTCTCCAAATACAGTAGAATTAGTGTAGCAGTCAAAGTTAATTTTCACATGGTCCATGTGTAAAAATCGTGTGCGTTCTGGAGGATTAAAGCCAAATTCTGATCTCACTGATGTCAGATGAGATACCCCAGTGATGAATGTGGTTCTTGGCTTCCCAAGCAGCCGTCAGACTCAATGTGTTTCCAATAAGATGGAGACTCTGTAAGGGCCAGGTGCTCTATTAGTTTAAATTGTTAGAGTAGCAGGAGTTGTGTAGAAGGTTAGGAGATGGAAAATGTTTTATGCCTCCCATAAATGCCTGCTCCAGCTACAGAAATCCAGTTGCTGCAGCCCAGCATTCATACTGGCTGAGCTTCTGGCTGAGGCTTAAGTTATAAGCCTTCTATGTAACAGCAATAAAGCAAACACTTGATGTTGTATATTTGCAAGAGAACTTTGTTTCAGGTGTTTAACATCTCACTTATTTTGGTTTGTGACAGAATTCTACCTGTTTCCCTCTAAGTAATTATTTTCTTTGTATTTTTGAAAGTGCTCTTGTACCTGCTATTTAAATAAATCTTTAGTTCAAACGTAGCTGATATTCTTTAAATGTAGTACTGAATGACATACTTACTGCAAGCCTAACACAAAAACTGTGACTATAATGGAAAAAAAATGTTGTGTTACAAGGTGAAAATTAAATGAAGCTTCACAAAGCCAGATCTGAGTAATTTCAGACCATGGAGCAGTAAAGAGGCTACCAAGCAGTGGCATGATCTGCTGTTGTATTGATGGCTATCTTGATGGAGAGACCCTGGTCACAACTTGTAATCCTTGCACAAGCACTTCTGGCAGCAGTGCAGCACCCCAAGGACCACTGTTGGGTTGTCTGCAACACTGTTGGGTGTCTGCTCTTTTTCCAGAATAGAGAAGGCCCTCACCAATATCTGGACATCAGGATGCACGGTGCAGGCACAGCAAAGTGGGGGCTTTCTGCTTGGACAGCATCTGCAGCAGTGCTCAGCAGCCCTGCTCCCTCAGCTGTCCTCCCTGGACAGCCAGGCTGTGCCCATAAGTGACACTGTGGCCCTATGCTGTTCCTCTTGGCTTCATGAATC
Organism: Ifrita kowaldi; assembly: GCA_013398055.1. Classification (NCBI taxonomy): domain Eukaryota; kingdom Metazoa; phylum Chordata; class Aves; order Passeriformes; family Cinclosomatidae; genus Ifrita; species Ifrita kowaldi. The sequence continues at coordinate 1,719,659 of VZRS01008986.1, read as the reverse complement.
CTGCACATTTTCAGGGACCCAGAAGAAAGAGGCTGGGGAGAAAGCTGCAAGTAGGCAACACAAATCAAAAATATCTCAGTTACCACCAAGGTCTCTTTTCTTTGAAAACTTATCCATGTATTCACACAGTGTGTGACTGCAGGCAGCACCTCCAGCATACTGCTGTGTAGCTGGAGAAGTGCCCTGGAGTCCTTTAAATGAATCAAGACAGAAGGACTCTCTTTTTCATCACAGAGCAGTCTTGTGCCTAAAAGTATCTGTATTTGTGTAGTGTTGTTACAGAGAGGGTGAATGGAGTCCAGATGGCAGCTTTGCAATTTGCAGAGGTGAAAACACTCTACAGAGAGGTCACTAGCACCATCTGAGCTGTAATGAAGCTTCAGATCATACTGTGCTGCCCTGCCTTACTGATGCTTAACAGGTTTTAACATCATCTGTAACCCACTAAGACAGTCTCTGTGCAGAGATAACGGACTCTTTACAAGCCTTGAAACACAAATTTCAAAAGACAGGAAGAATTCTGTGGTTTTCATCCTTTCCAAATCATTTAAAAAATACATGGATTATATAGAACATGCAAGAGTACTTTTGGCAGAAAAAAAATCACAGATTAATTCTTCTGCTAGGATGGAAACTGGACATTTTCTCAGCAAGACACCCTGGAGAAGTCTGGAGCATGACTTTTTTGGGAAAACAAAGGCTTTTTTCACTGAGATGAAGAGGGAGCTCCATGCTGACCTGTCAGGGGCAGATTCAGCTCCTCCAAGGACTAGGACTGTTACCTGGCAGAGACCCTCACTAACACATCTGTGAATTCCACTGTAGTGGAGCAAGATGGGCTGGAGCAGCACCTGACTCTGAGAACGGTTTTGCTTACTATAAAGATCCACTGACTGCTCCTTGCCTGGCTGATTGCTCTACTGGTCAGCCCCAGTTAAGCACAGGCTGGGTAGTTTCATGGCAGAAATGTACCCAACAGAACATGAGATCAAACTGGCTTTGTAGGAGTATATGGATGCAAGCCTTTTGAATACTGTCAGCTAAAGCATTTGCCATATGAGGTGCTCGTGTGCTCTGCATGTGGGGACTAACTAACCTCAGTGCCATCACAAAGAGGTGCTGCTGTTCAAGAGTGCCCACACTGGACCTGAAATGAGAAGGTCTGGTAGCAAGGACAGGACCAGGATAAGCCACACCTGTAACAGGAGAGGAAAAGGAGTGTGAATGTTCTGACTACAAGTTTTGGAAACAGTGCAGCAGCCCTGCTCCTGCAGCAGGGAGGAAGACACCATGTGTCTGGGCCTCACATTGTGCGTGTAAAACCAGACAACTGCTTGAAGAAGAGAAGGAAAACAACAGTCTCGCATGACAAATTACCAGAGCACATGCATTGCCTTTCTTTTGTAGTCTACTTATATTTTTGCATGTTTTTACTTAAAAGTAACTACTTTTACATGTAAAAGTAGTTCTAGAACAAATGGTTCTGTATTAGGAAGGAGAAATTGGTTCCCTTCCAAAACAGTTAGCTCTTATACCATAAAGTAAAAAGATGGGGAAAAGCAAAAGGTGTCTGTATCTATCTGCATCTATATCTATATCTATATCTATATCTATATCCATATCTATATCTATATCTAAATCTAATCTATATCAATATCTCTTTTCAGGAAGGCTTAGTAACCTCTTCCAGTCCACGAGTGCTAACTCTAAAAGCACGTAGACATGTATTTTGCACGTGCTCTTTCAATGTCCCAAATCCCAGTTCAATATACACACTGTAAGACCGTTTTCTTCCCTTTGCTGCTGAACACAAACAAAGTAGGAAATAATATTTTTTCACAAGATGCACTTCTTGAAAATCCTAGGAACCAACAGCCCATTCATTAAATTAACTTCACTCTCCCTTTTTAAATTGGAAAATATAAAAGTAATTCCCTGCTCATTATGATCTCTTTTCTGAATGAACCAATTTTTCGATAGGGCTCACAGTAGGTATTCATGAAATTAAACAAATTCAGATTGCTTTATTTCTGTATATCAAGGGACTAGTTAGGGGCAGGGAAAATAAAAAAGCAGAAGTAGAATAAAAAATGAGACATCATTAATTAATCTTAGTAAAATTCTGTTTGCTTTGGGAACAGAATTTCTATTACATCATCTTAGGAACACTTGTATTTAACTATATTTTTTATTACATGTGAATGTGAACATTATTGTACACTGCTATACACTTTGCCATTTGTCTGATCTCTTACTTGAATATTAATGCTAATTAATTTTAATGATTTGAAAACAAGTTAAATATTGTTTCGTGATTGCATACTACTACTGAATGGGTTTGTTTTCAATACAACTTGGTTCTCTGTGAGTGGAAGGCATAACTATTTGGTCTTTGAAACCATGCACCTGAAAATCACAAAAGAAAGGTAAAGCCTTGTGAGCCACACTGTTACTAACTTTCATTGAAAGGCACTATATAGAATAGTGTATTTTCCCTCTGGAAAAGGTTAGCTCAATTATAACTTGGGAGGAAATAAAACCTAAATCAGAAGGAAAACATCTACACAGAGAAATCTTTTTACTCACTACGTGATTTTCACACGTTATGAAATGGATGAATTTACTTACCCTTCCTGGAGGAACTGGTATGAAGTAAGAAAAGCTAATATATCATGTCGTATCATATCATATCATATATCATATATCACATCATATCACATCATATCGTATCTCATATCATACCCAGAAATGGCTCTTCTAGAAAGCACTAGACATGTGCTGAATGGTATTACAGGGGTTAGGGTGGCAAGGATTTCAGAAGTAGTTGAGGTTGAAAAACGAGTGCATCTGGAGATGTTTAAGGGAGAGGTCAGCTATAGGTTTCCAGATGGCTGGAAAAAAAGACTAGAATAAGAACTGGTGTCCTTGTAAGAGGCGTCAAACAACCTAATCAATCACAAACCTCGTAAAGTTCAAGTTTAGGTTGGAGAAGGTGTTTAGTTTAGGTCTGATTTTCACTTTATTGAAATTATTAAACTATAAACTTCAGAATTTACTCTTGGGCTTTCTCAAAATCACAGAAACTACTGTATGTCAAGATCACACACGTGCTCTTTGTTGGTGAAAAAACAGTTGTCCATTTGTCCGACTGATGTGAATAAGGTCAAGGGAGGTCAACACCTGCTTTAGAAAAACACGCTCAATAGTTACCACATTTTTCTACAACAGGTGCTGAATTCATCTAACCTTGGTCACGTCAGAAAGGCACCTGTTTTCAGCACTATCTGATGGAGAAGTAACCTCTGATATGTTAATTAGCAGTATTTGTACTCTGGTTACATCTTTGCATTCTTCTGGAAGTGAACAGTTAATGGATTTGGTGAGGCAATTGAAATGTCTGCAAAGGGATTTCTTTTGGCCTAAACCCTCTGTGTTTCTTCAGGATGGGTGAATGAGGCTGATGGGAGTCTGTACACACACTTGTGGAAAAGGATTCCTAGAACTGTTGTAGAAGCTGGGCTGCCATATGGAACAACAAAAGGTGCATCTCAGTTTTGTAGCATGATGCTCTAACCCACAGTGGCACAGCACTGTAAATTGCCTAGTCCTATTAAAAAAAAAGTCATAAAAATGACAAAAAGTGTTGCAAATAAGACCACTAAATTACAGTTAAGCATTGTTACAACCAAATAGCTCAAGTACAACTTCATGAACACTTCAACTGGTGCTCTTAAGTTTCCAGATATATTTACTTTACTCCTCTAAAGCACATTAAAGAAAAAATGTTCTTTGTTATCTGGGACTATTTGGAATCTTTAGCAGTTCACTTAACACATCATAATATCTGTCACAGACTTTCCTAAAACACCAGGGAAAATGCATACCTCAGGAGAGGAATAAATCTCTTAAAAGGTATTAGTGTAATTAAGTAGGTCACCCTGTAGAGGTGAAGTGCCTGTTACTATTGGTGGATTTTAGTCCTGATTCAGCAGAGTAATTAAGCAAGGTCCACTAAAATTTGTAGGCAAACATATGTGCAGTAGATACAAGTTCTTTCCTGAGACATGGTCCTACATGGCTGTTACACTGGTTCTGGGGTATTTTGCCTTTTCCTTCCTGGTGGAAAGCCAGCCTTGCAGCATGTGACAGAGACAGATGTCCAACCATAAGTAATACCTGTGTGTTTCAAGTTTATTGCTCTTCTCCTGAGTTGTCTCGGTATAAGAACTGTCCCAAACACACATGCTTGAGAGTAGGGTTCAAACCCTTGTATATCCTGTGACAAATCTGCAGCAAAGCAGAGCAAGGAGTTTAATATTTACAAGCCTGTGAGTGTTCACAGAGAATCACAGAAAAGGGTTGAGTTTGGAGGGGGGTCTTTGACAGCTGTTTCGTCCAACCCTCCCTGCTCAGAACAGGGTCAACTAAAGCAGGTTGCTCAGGGCCATGTCCCATGGGGTTTTCAGTTATCTCCAAGGATACAGACTTGACAATTTGCCTTGACCACCTGTTCTCATGTTACACCAGCCTTACAGTGAAAAAAAGCCCTTTCTCTTATGTTTGAATGGAATTTCCTGTATTTAGATACGTGTCTTGTCCTGTCACTGGACACCACTGAGAAGCCTGGCTCCGTCTTCTTTGCTCTCTACCATCATATAGTTACACACACTGAGAGGATCCCTCCGAGCCATTTCTTCCCCAGGCTGAGCAATCCCAGCCCTCTCAGCCTCTCCCCATATGTCACAGTCAGGAAGTAAGATTAGGCTCTTGCTGTCCTGTGCGAGGCTGACACTGTTTGCCTGAGGGACCTTGCCCTGGAAGCAGGCGTCTGCACTGCTGAGAAGGGTTTAACTGAAGCTTCTGGCATGCAGAGACAGGACCTAGGGGGAAACAGGTAATTTTTTTCCAAGGAATGCTAATTTAGAGTATGGACTAAGTCATCCTGGAAGAGGGATTCTAGGAGTGGCCTCCTGAGGCAGAATGTATGATCTGTCTTTTATGGTATAATCTTATTGTGCTGTTTTTTTTAAATGAAAGACGAACTCCATGAAAGATGATGGATGAGTAAGTTCCACATTGTAGGAGAGCACTGTAGGATTGAATTGGCTTTCACATACTTTACTGAAATGTTGCTTGCAAAGTCTGTTTCTGAAGAATTTTATTTCAGTACAAGCTTTGGAAAAAATGGATAAAGGGAAGCAAGGTTCGTGCAGAACATAAAGCACTGACCATCAAAACAACTGGCATGTGTACTGCTATTTTAGCTGCTAGATTCAAGAGTCCAAAGGGTGTTTGCTGCTGTGACTCTGACAGCCCTTTGCATGATTCTTACAGACTCTAACATGTCTCCTGTCTCTGACATTCCTTGATCAGGTCTTCCCTGACCAGTTACAAATCTAATTTTGCTACTTTTCATTGCTAAATCTGTCTTATATTGGGAAATTATGAAAACAGTGATGTAATCTGGCTCTGTGATTGCAGCTGAAATTAATTTGCCTGCCTGATATTACACTACAATGTTGTTTAAATTCACGATGGGATGTAAAGTATGCTTCCTTTACCTTTCTATTTTCTGGATCTGCATGGACATAGCAGGGGAATTGATGTTTCTGATGTCCCTGTAGATAAGAGTAGCCTGACATAAAAGATGGATGCCGAAGGACTGAACAAACAAACAGAACAGTCAGAGGAGCTGACAGACCAGCTGTCACTGCACACAGAAGCCAGTGAAGGAGAAGGTATGTGGTGAACTCTTCACTGGGCTGCAAAATTCTCATATCTGTTCAGGCCAGGAAATTATTTCCCTTTTTTTTAATCCTAAAGATTAAATCATAACCACTCAAATGCAAGCATTTTATAATTTAGTCATTCTAGAAATGGCTGAAGAACACTTTTACAGTCATGCAAGATGCACATACAGTCATACAGACAATCCCTGCTAAGCATGCAGGTGTTTCAACTTCCTGCTTTCCCAGCACCTGAGAGCCTGTTCAGGTAGGAGAATAGATATTCCCGTGAGCTGAGTTGCCTCTTTGCAGGGCATTTGCAAGGGCTTTGTGTGCTGGAGGTGCTCCAGTCCCACGAGGGATTTCACACAGTTGCATGTTGCAGTTGCAGGTGAGGGAAGTGTTTTTTGGTAGGCCTGTTTCCCAGAAAGATCTCACAAACCTGAGTGAGTGGACAAAAACCTATCAAATTAATGTCAGTGTGAAAAATGTGAAGTTATTAATCTGGAGGAAAAAGTAGTCTAAACCATGCTTATGGAGTTGTGAACTTGTAATTGGCAGTTATACCTCAGGGAAGAGAGCTAGAAATCATCACCAGCAGTTCTTTGAAGTCATTAACTTGAGAGACAGTAGTAGCCAAGAGGAAGAAAAGTCAAAATTCACCAGAGAGAACATTGAGAACATAACAGAAAACACAATTTTGCTGCAGTACAAAATCTCACACATCTTGGGCACTGTCTGAAGTTTGATCCTCACATCACAAGGAGTCATAGTGGAGTTAGAAAAGGTGCAGAGAAAGGCAGGACAAGTGATTAAGGATGGCAAGTAACTGTATTAGAAGAAGAGACTTAAAGGACTTAATTCTAAACTTGGAGTGGAGAATACTCAGTGGGAAATGTGGAGGCAATCAATGAAGTGAATGCAGAGCTGCTAACTCACCAAACCCTTCATCGTCCCTAAATTTGTTGCCATGAATCTTGACACAGTTTCAGCAGAGGATACAAGGAACTAGGAACTCCTGGAAAACCTGTACTAAAGAAAATTAACAGGAATTCTTTAATCAATGACTCTTGACATGGGCAAGGTAGTAGGGAGATAGTGGCCAAGAGCTCTCCCTGAATAACATCTCCTAGACAGTGGTGGAGGAAGAATGCTGGTCCTGCACAGTAGGGTGTTCCTTACATTCTTATTTTCAACACTGAGCCCTAGTGAGTTGTAATTTTCATCTGCTTCAGAGCATCTTAGTGTACTTCCATTTCCCCAGCCTCGTGTACAAGAGCCAGCTGGGCTGCAGATTACAGAGCAGTAGATACGTCAAGCTAATACTTCTGGTGTGGGGGCTGACAGTGGCAGAGAGACTGCAACAACATGCAGGAAGTACATGAGAATCTCAGGCAGCTTCTGGAGAGTGAGAGATGTAGTCAAATTATTAAGTCATCTGCTCCATATCATGCCTGGCTGTTTAAGGACTTCTGTCAGAGGAAAGCATTGAGAACATCAGGCTCGTAGGCAGTAATAACAAAAAAAATATAAATTATTCCTTCTGATTCTGTATGTTCTCTTTTTGGCTCCTTCAACAGGAATTGTTGAGAGTAGGATTATGGGAGGCCATGAACAAGCTTAAAATCTGTGCCCCACTTAACCATCTCTGATTTTGTATGTGGGAAGGAAGTGGCCTAAATCTGACCCATCTAATATATATAACATATTCCATGGCATGTAATGTTTTGACAGCTTAAGTAGATATACGAGCACTGAATTGGTAACTCATTCAAATCAAAATTGGTATGCCTCCTATCTAAGTATTGCAAGTTCTGGTTTTATTCAGATAATTGTGTTTATTTTTTCTTTTCCAGTGAGATAATTGTGCATATTACTTTAGTCTCTGGTATGTGTTAGCCTTGTCCAGGTTTTTTCTAATGCACTCTCATGAAATTTTAGATACAGATATCATCTGTGTCGGAATGTAGGTGCTGGACAGGAGCAGGAGATTAGGAATCTGCTTTTCCTGCCCCACAAACACATTGTTTATGTCAGATTTTTTTTTACCCCCAGGTATAACACTATGTGGGCTGTGTGAACACATCTTAAATGGGTTGATCTTCATAATGTGTTTGCTAAAAACATTTCATTTTATACATCAGGAGCTAAGCCACTGAGAAATTTGTGTTTTGTCAGGAGAAGTCAGTGGCAGAGAGATAAGAAATGGCTCTTGAGTGCCTTAACCACAAAGCTGCTATAGATCAGTGGAAATGATGGGCCATGGAGCTACTCATTTGGTGAGCTTGACACAACTGCAGAGCACTGCTAGGGACACAGTGTCAAGGGGAGAGATGAGTTTTATCTGCAATGTCTAATTTCCTCTAATAATGATAAAATTCAGCACACATTGGATGATTTCTTTCCAAGTATCTAAAGCCCTTCAGCATGCCTTTTACACAGGTATGTGGTATACCAGGAATTATACCACTGGGAACCTGCACAGGGAGGGATGCTAGGTCTGTTTTTAGGAAAGCTGTCAGTAGATGCCTGAAGCTTGTTGTACTCACATGAAAATTTATGAATTAATTTTTTCTTCAGTGCTCCCCTCCTCTTCCCTTCTTCTTTTTTGCATTTCTTTCCTCAACACTGTTTTTTCTTTGCCCAGTAAATGTCTGGTTGCTTCTGACAGCTCAGCCTCTGAGTCTTAAACAATTTTGTGTCCCTGCTAAAGTCTTTTCTGACTTCTGAACCCCCATTTGTGGTCTGACTGGCTGGGAAACCTGTATTAACACTCAAGAACATTGTTCTCATACTGCACAGAAAGAGAACCAAGGGGATAGGGAGTGTATGCTGATCATCCTTTATTCATGTAGGAGTCTGACAGGCAAATAATTGCTGCCATTGATCACAGACAGTGAATTAACAGCTTGGAAATAGTGCTTCCCACATTCCCACATCCTGTCCTCAGGCCTAGGATCAACATGAATTGTGAGCAGATGTGCTTGCAAGTACTCTATTCTCATACCAATCTATGTTCTGCAACAATGCTGTAGTGTCTAATTATTTCTGAAAAAAAAATTTCTACCTGAGAAATGTTATGTATATCACTCCATAAATAATACCTTTCCCTCTTAAAGTAGCTTCAGGAATACAGGTCAGCAATTTACTGTGGAGATACCAGAGGCTGGGGAAGTGGACTATTACCTTTGTCAGTGGCTATCTTGTTGGCCAGGTAAGAAGATAAAACATGGGGACATGATTTTGCAATACTTAATCCCAAAACTTGAGTTCAGATGCTGAAAGGAATCTCTGTCTAGATATAGTCTTTGTCTGCCCTTTCCTTCACAGGTCTCATTTTGCTGCCAGTTTTATCCTGCTTTTTACCTTTATTCTCTTATTTTTTTGCCATCTATATTACCTCTCTTCCAAGAATTTGGTAGGCGTTGCTATGGAGGTCTTCTGAGAAGACTGGGAAATCAAGATGACATTTGAGAGACATTCTGCAACAGACTTAAAACACAGCTGTGGAACCCACTGAAGGATTCCTGCACTCTTTTGGTTTTGCCCTTGAAAGCTGTGTTAAGCTAATTGTTCCTTTAGGTTCCTAGAACTCAGAGCAGCACCAAACGTGATTAAATGAATAAAAAAAAGAAAAATTATTTTTGTAAAACAGATAATGGCTTAGTTTCTGGAAAAAACCCCAATCTTGCCGTTTCCCAAACCCATGAGAAGGCGAATGGCTGAAGGAACCTTGTTCATTCACAGACTGTAAATATGAGTGAAATTTCATATTGATTAATGGCTGAGATAGAGTTATGTGTGTCAGTTTCTCCTGTTTAATGACTCACGTTAGAGTGGCCTGTAAACAAGCTTCCCATTGCCTTTAATTTCCTCCACCTATTATAAGGGAATAATACATCTTATAGTAAGATGGGTTGAGTTATTTGGGAGTAAATCTGTCCTTCCAGCCCTTAGGCAGGTAAGCATATCTTGTAATCTGGAGTTCTGGGGACACAAAAAGGTCACTCTATTTTGCAAGCAGTCAAATCCTTGACTGCATATTTGGACACAATATCAATACAACCACAGAGTTGAGCAGTTCAAAGATTACAAATTAAGAGATGCACTGGCTCAATTTCTTTTTTCTGTCAACACAAAAATGAAAGAGTAAGTCTGGTGGGAGCATATTGTACATGCACATAGTTGTAGCAAGGAGCTGAAATGTATTAATGAATTTCTCATGTATTTGACATTGTATGCCCTTTCTGCAGACTACTGAAGTCTTTGATTAGGAAAGCCTTGAACCAAAGACAAGAAAACACAAAAATATTTGGAAAATTCCCTGTGATATGCAAGACTGAAGAGTAAAAATTGTAATTCAAGGCAGAGAACATTCCATTCTCTCAGAGGAGCTCTGAAGGAATGGATGAGGAACAACAATTAAGTACTGAAGTCTGCTTCACTATACACTCTCTGGGTTATCCTTGTATCAACATGAGCATTTCTCTGTAGCCACAAAACTACAGAAAAAGGTGAATTCTGACATGCTTGCTAGAAAAGACATGACAGAAAAGTTTTTGTTACATATGGAGAATAGCAAAACGCACCATTGTTAATGGTAGATGTTTACACCTCAGTTCTACACAAGTTCTCTTTGGTTGCACAGTCAAGTCTAAAAGATCCCTTTGCAACTTTCATACTTAGACTACTATGTGTGTAAGTAATGAAATTCTATTAGTAATTCAAATTTTTAAGATGGCCAAGGACTAAAATAAGTAGTAGGTTATGTTCCTCATAACCTTTTTGTTGTTGTTGTTGCCATTTATGAAACTGTTTTGATGTTATGAGGATTTTTCTTATTGTCTCCTGTCAGTATCAGGTCTTATGTTACTACCCTTCTGATTCCAGCCTGGCATAACTGCAGCACCATCTCTGAAGATGAGAATGTAGATATTTACCATATGCATCCTGTTCAAAAATCAACAACTGGTCTCCATGTTTCCCTCAAAAAAGTGTCAGAGGTCCAGGCACACTCTTACATCAAAGAAAATTTTATTATTTGGGAAGTGTTCAAATAGAAAACTATTTAGGTAGAAGGTAAAATAATGTGATCATTAATTCCTTTTTTTGAAGTCACAATATATATCTGGTGTATATTTTAATTAATCTGTATGACTTTTTGTTTGTTGCTCAGACTGTTGCTCAGACCTTCATAACAGTAATTTGATGTGAACTGGGTCTGAATCCTTGCATACACAGGCTTCCAGATGACTTACAGCAGCGCATTCAAATCCCATAAGGAAACCATCAGACCTACCCATGCTGTCTGTGGGGCAGAGCAATGAGGCTCTCTTTAAGACCAAATTCACTGTCTCTGCAGACAGTGGACCTGGAAACATGGCCCCAGATATGATGGGGCTGTGCCTAATGGAGCATGCAAGCTGCTGTGTGCCTGAGCATCTGAAGGGAGCTAACACAACGCTGGCATATCCAGGCAGGCTGGCTGCTGCCTGCTTGCAAGTGTCCACCAGTCACCCACGTTGGTAAGAGATGGGCAGGTTGTTGCAGGCTCACAGCCCCTTCCAGAACTGCTTTTAGAAGAGGTGAGAACATACCTGCTAGGGATGATTCATGGCTGCCTCTTTTCAGTTTATCAGTGACACAGCCTCGTGGCTGGCAAGGTGGGAGCTGGTGCGTAGCATGAACAATGAAACTGATGTTATCAGAATGATGAGGAAAAGTGAATAAATAATAAGCAAGTAGCACCTGTGTTACATAGTGGTGAAAAAGGGGAAACATGCAGCATGAGGTCAGCTGGGGAGCTGGCATTGAGAGACACTATCTGTACAGGGAAGAATGACTTGCATTTGTCCAGCTTCGTAGTGTTTGGCAACAGAATATGCCAGTTCATCAGGATTCCATTAGGAAAGGTGCTCAGATTCTGTAAAGTATAGCTTAAAATTCCTGTTATTTGAGTTAATAGTATGAACAAAAAGGTTGGACTTGATTATCTTAGAGGTCTTTTCCAACCTTAGTGATTCTATGACTATACAATAGTGCTAGGGGACATGTATCAAATGTTCAGCGTGTTCCGGCAGACACGGAGTGAAGTGTATTTTCTGTGATGTATTTTCTATGTGTCTTGAACATATAGCAGTGTCACCTGAAAAGTCTTCAGTGCAACCACTCTTGCCCGTTTGTGCCCTTCTGTCACCAGCTCTGGAACTGATCCTGCTGTGGCTTGTACCAAGGGGAGTTGAGTGGATCGTTCAAAGGCAGCTTTCTGCCATTTCCCCCAGTTTCATGGAAAAAGAAACATAAAGTTCCTCTTTAAAAGAGAGCTAGGTTGACTGAACCTCCATTCTCAGAAAACTGTCAAGCTGGATATTTAAACAATGTATTTGTAATTACAAGAAAGCCGCAGGGTAATAAATTAATAGCAGGGTGAGCTTATAAAGAACAAGTGACGTAGTACTAATCTAATTTCCTTCTCTAACACAGTAATTGGCCATGTGGATATTAGAGAAATAGTACGTGGTTATCTTAATTTGGTCTTGGATGATATAAGCAACTTGGGGATATATGGTAAAGTAAATCTCATAACATGGGAACTGAAAAACTGGTTAGAAAACTGTACCCAAAGGATAGTTATTAATATTGCTCTTTCAAAATAGATGACTGTGTTAAGCATGTTTAGGAAGGTCTTTTCCTAAATCAGTATTTCCACCATTTCCACTAGTGACTTAGATGCTAGGGAAAAAAATTATTTTGTTTTAATGTTGAAATACTAAATAAATAAATAATGTTTCCATAAGGTCAAGCACAAAGTAGTAAACATTGAAATAATTATTTTCATTATTAAAAGGTGCAGAACAAATAGTTAAACAGCCTTTCTGGGCAAAATGGTTAGGAGATTTAGTAGATCACAAGCTGAATATAATGACCGATGCACAAAAATGAGTAAGACATCTTAAAAGTGTGCATTGTAACTCTCCCAGTTAGCTCTGGCAAGACCTCACCTGGAGCCTTATGCTCAGCCTTGGGCAGCCCTTTTTAAGAAATCTTTGAACCAGAGGAAAGCAGCAAAGATGATCAAAAGCGCAGAAAATCTGACTTCTTAGACTGAAAGGATGAGGTTTGTTCAGTCTAGGGAAGGAAGAACTGAGGAGAGATGTGAGAACAGTCTTTAAATACATAGAAACTGCTGTGGAAAGGTTAGAAACAAACTGTTCTTCGTGTGTATTGGAGGTCAAGAAAAAATAAAGTGTGCTCAAACTGCAGTGCGGGGAATTCAGGTCAGACATAAGGGAAGACTTCCCAGCTGTAAAGTGATTAAGCACTGGAGTAGATCCTCCACCACACACAATACTTCAGGGCCCTTTGATGCTCTTCCAGCCTTCTTACATGGCATGAAAAATCTCTTCCCAGCAGTTCAGTTTAGGAGATGTTTTGTGTAAGTAGAAATGAGAAACACTAGAAGGCAAGATGCAGAGACAAGTTCGTATTTTGGCTTAGATGGAGAGAGCTGGGTCAGAGGAAAATTCATGCAGCAAGAATAAAGTAGTGTGAGCAGTAGGGATCACTCAAAAGTAGAGGAGAAGAAAATGGATGTAAAACCAAGTGAATTTTCTGATAGGGTGTGAGCCCCATCATGACTCCAAGTTAGGAGAGTAAGTGGCCCACTACACTTGATATTTCAGTATGTACCAGAGAGACCCTCTGAAACTGAAAATATAATTAAAATATCTTGACTTTTCTAATTTTGTGTCATTGCCCAAATAATGCATAAGGCATTTTATAAAATGATCTTCAAATACCCACCATTTGATTAGGTGGCTGTCAGTGGTGTGTTCCATGGTAAAGGTCAGTTGCATTACATTTCATGACCTTGTTTGATAGAAGAGGTGCAAAAAGATTTTATGCAAGTAATGGTGTTTCAAGAACAATTCATAGACTTTCATAGACAGTATCTCCTTCCAAAATGCTTGGACTATGCATGCTAGTGTACACATTTGTCAACTTGCTGTTCTGAAAGATTTATCTTCCCTTATCTCATACGTTGTTGAGGCTCTTGGGGAATTCATGTTTTGTGCATTGGGCTGACAAAGCAATCTTTTGCTTCAGGATTCAGTATTTTATGCTGCTTAGTGCTAACCACAGCTGTCCAAGGCCACATGGTAATTCTGGTCAAAAAAATTAATTGAATTGCATCAGCAGAATATTCCATGGACATTCATAATGAAATCCTAAACTTCATAAACTTCTAGGGAAAGTTTGCTTTCTGCGTGATTATCTCTAGTGCTCTTGTACTAACATACTATTTCAGTTGTGATGGTGAACCGATAATAGAATACTACACAATATTATAGTGGAAAGCTACAGCTGTGGCTAAGTAGAGAAATTACAACGTTTTACTCAAATCCAGCTAATCCAAAGATCTCCCTCTCAGATGAACATAACCCTTCTCAAAATACGACTGAAACCAGAAAAAGCTGAAGCAACAGGAGTGGAGTTTAGACCTGACTGGTGATGTTAAGGCAAGTGACCTGCACTGTGAATATGTGTTTAAAAGGTTATATTGAAAGTGTATTGATGTGCGATAACTGTACCTAGAAATTCCCTTCAAAAATGTGTCCCTGACTAAGTGTGTTTGCACAGCAAGAATAAGTTTCTGCCTCAAAGGGTTTTCAAACTAAATAAACAAGAAAGAAAAGCAATGAAAGTGTGCAGAGAAGTGAGCATGTTCAAGATGTTGTAGCCAGGGAGCTGGAAATATTATCGGTAGTGTTTCTGAGTCCCAGCTCCGTGACTCAGTGAAGCACATCACCTGAAGAAGTTGAAGTTTCACATGCAAATACTTCTTGAAGGTCTAACTGCATCTGGCTTTCTCATAGTATTTGCCTTGTTGATTTCAAAAGGCTACTTATATGAATAAGGTAAGACAGTCTAGCCCTAGAGTTTCTAGTTTTTCGTCTCATTAGGCTGCTTATATCCTTTTCTTTCTTTGATAGACTGATCATCAGATCTTCCCCATAAAGACACCTTGTGAAGGTTTTGAAGGTAGTAAGTCCTCATCAGACTCTCTTCACTTTTCTGTCACACTATTCTCCCTTTACACTCTCTATTCTTGTGTAAGTAATTATATCAGTTTTCTGGTGGCATGGGGAATCTCTCTCCTCTTTATTACAGAACTTCTTTCAGCATTACTGTTTCCCTACAAATAGTCCTTTTCCTTTTCTAGTATTATTTCCTCCTGTTGCATTCCATATGTTTTAGATTATTTTCTCTCAGTATGTTAGCTTGTAACACACGTTCTTTTTACAGTTGTTTTCCACCCATGATTCAGTTGTGTTACTGTTGATCTGTCTACGCTGTTATTTGTATCTCCTGACAAATTAGAATCATATTGTAGCGTTTTTTATACAATCGGGATTTTTAAATCCTTTATCAGGAAACATGATGGCTTTGTATCTGATCTCATTGGCATAGCAGATGCTACTCCTTAATCTCCACCTTTGCCTTCTTTCTCTTCCTGATTTTCTCCCTTAATTCTCTGCTGCTTCTTCAAAAAGCCACATACATGCAGACATCACTGTGCATGTTAAAAAAACAATCATGTCTTGATCTGAACTATTGTTTCCGTACTAGTCATGGCTTTATTAAGGTAAGATCACCTGAAACTAATCTGTTCTGCCAAGGATTACTATATCTGCATTTACTCTAATTCATGCATTGGTCTGTCAGTCACAAGGTTTGTATTAACCCTTTATATTATCATAGCCCTGAGATTATGGGTTTTGTTGGATTTTTTTTTCTGGATTCTCTGGTGGAATTGAGCACCTGAGTCAGTGCTCTGCACAGTCATAGATAATGAAAATCTTAGCAGAATCATCAGTATTTGTCTTTCACAAAATAAGGCCACTAAGTAATGTCTGTGGTGACTCACATGAAGTAAGAGTTTCACCCATTAAATTTGTACCGATTTTCTTGTGCTTCTGTAAAACTTCTATAATGCCATGGAAAACAGAGTGTAGGGATCAAAACAATGCTTGTAGTGTCCTGGAGAAAAGAGTCTGATCCCAAAGGTTATCCTTATTTTTGTGTTTGTTCTAATGTAAAATAGTCAGGTGACCTAATGTAAAATATTGCCTCTCTCTGTAAACTCTGCTTTTCTATAGTGTTCAACAGAATAACCTTTCAAACATTCTGAAGCAAATAAAAGCAAAGGAAGCTAAGACCTAAGTATTCTGGCATCTCAAGCTTTAGTACAGACAAGAATATTTGTTAAACAGCTACTGATTTCTTCGGTAATTATTGCCCATAACTTCATCTCTTGTAAATGTTCTGGTCACTGGAAAGTAGTTGAATGACAGGACTGCAGTAAGTATGTTCACCACTACTATGACCAGTCACGATTACACTGCTTGTATTAAAGAGAAAGATGGGTTTGTGTTTAAAGATAAGAGCTGGAGTCAGACCTGGGTTTAGCTGATGGCTGAATCACACAGTCCCACAGAACTCAGTGATGTTCCCCTTAGAACATGATTCTGCCAGCTACACACTGAATAAAGCTGTTATTCTAGCAGCAGTAGCCATTCAGTGGTTGCCCAAGGGCATGTCAGCCTGGACCTCATGGCAGCACAGAGATTGGTGAGAGAAAAATTTAAAAAACCATTTGAAGAGTGAGTACTAATGAGAATGGTGAGTTAATGAACTCAGGAACATCACAGTGTTCCTGGGACCCCAAGTGGAATCACTGGATCTCCAGGTAGAATTGGCTCACACAGAGCTATCTCAGGCTTCTTACCCAATGCTGCAAAGGTCTGAGTGGTTAATCCTGGTCTTTTGCATCCCTGAACATTAAAGTTCATCTGGTTTGGCACTTTGGTGCCAGTCAGGAGTGCATTTGTGAAATGGATCTCCTCACAGCCCTAGCTTGTGCACTTCGGTTTGCATCATGGAGAAGCTGTGGAGCATGCAAAAGGGCATTCTTCTGGGTGAAGCCTAGCTGGGAGATCCTCCAAGGGCGCATCTAATGCATTTGAACTGCTTATAAGCGTTCAGTCCATGGGGTGACACCAGTGCTGTGTGTGAAACACCCAGTGTTGAGGTTGGACCCTCTGCAGTGTTTCATTCTGCAGATCCAGTTCTATTATGCTGATTGCTAATATGGACATAGCCAAAAAATATCCTTGCTCCCTAGTTTGTGAGGTTTTGCTGCAGCAAATGCATTAAATCAGAAAAAAGTACTGAGATGACTTTATCCATGATGGAACTCTACAGATTTCACTGGCATAACATCTGGGATGATAGTTAACTGATGACAACATAAAATGTGTGAATGTGGATCAAATCATTAATACAGGCAAAGCTGATATAAAATGATGGCTCTTTAATTATACATCACCTCAAGAGAGTGAAGTAAGTATCTTCCAGTAATAATTTATTAACTAGTGAGTACTACATAGTACTTGTGAATACAGACATGTATATATATCTGTTAGTTAGAAAGCCTATAAATCTTACAAACTCTATTATGGGAGTTATAAAACTACTGATAAAAAATACAAAAACTGTATTTACTAATGTTTAGATACGAGTTTTGTAAATCCTGGTTATGACATTACTCATCCTCTCCTAGGAAGAAAAATCCTGAATGCAGCATATAGAGGTTTGATTGACCAAGTTACTTCATTTGGAGCAGATTCATGAGGAAGTTTGCATCCCTTCAATGAAGTGGCTTGGAAGATGGTAGGAGCATGTTCAGTAGATCTGTGTCAATACAGAGTTCAGTTTCTTTGTCTCTCAGATATGTGGCCAAGAAATATACTCAGCAAAAGAAACGAACTGTACCGCATTTGGGCATCTTGGCAAGCAGAGTAGCTTTAAACAAACTTTGCACCTTTTAGTGACACCCCACAGGCTGGATAAGTGCTTGGTTTAATTTAGACCGCACTATCTTTAATTTTCTAAGCATTGCATGGCATTTAACCCTCTTTGACTTTATTCCTTCTGACCTCAGAGTGCTTCTTGTGCTTTGAAAGAGATCCTAGAGGAAAAGTTTTATGGTCACCTCTCTATATTGCTCAGGGAGTTCTTCCCTAGATGAACACAAGAATTTTGGTCTCTTTATACCAGCTGGCACTTCTATTTGTTCTGACTCTTGCATTAGAAAACCTTACCTCCTAACCATACGGTATTGGCCACATTAAAACACCTCTGCTGTTTATTAGATGCATATTCCAGTGGTCCTTACCAGGCAGTCTCAGAGGATATGGTGGAGAATGATCATCTTTTTATGTGGTATTTCCAGGATTATTTGATGAAACCTATGGTGAACAACATCTTTGGTCTTAATTTTTTTTTTTTTTTTGCATTTCTGTCTTTATAAAGGCCTGTTAGTTTTCTGTCTTCTTACATTTTATGGCTTTTCCACAAATGCTTCCTCAAGTGGGGCAAAAATGTTTCCTGGGTGTAAGTTTTCAGGTTTGTTAGTACTGTGTGGAACTAGACAAAGATGTTCCACCTGGCCTCATAGAAAAATCCTAAAAGTTTAAACTTAATTGTGGCCTAAAATTAGAAATCATCTGAGGAAAAAAAAAGCAACCAACCTTACCCAAAAAGATGATTTAGTGTTAGGACCGCGTCCTGTCTTCCCAGATACTTCTACAGCCCACCCTTTGCTCTCCCTTTCAGCTGGCCTATAATTCTCTGTCTTATTAAAGAGGGCTTTGCTGTCACTTTCCTGGATATTTTCTCTTTCTCAGGCACTTCCTTGAGCTTTTAGCACTGCATTTCAAGCTCCAGATCAGATCCTGCTTTTGCATACATCTCAGCGAGGGGATTATGGCCCACTCTCCCTTCCCCAACCACTACAGCTTTGTGAGCAGTGCTGTGTTTGAGTAGAGAAGCTGGGTCCTGTGCAGTGCTGCTCTCATCACATTGTTGCTACCAGGGTGGGTGGTACTGTGACCTGATGGAGTTCTACAGATTTTGTATCCGTGTTGCTTACACTGTAAAGGGCAAAAAGCAAGGATAATTTGGACCTAAGTGTACCGAATTCTCTACTTGTGTATCATGCAAGCACACCCAAATTGCAGATTCAAGAAACATATCACACATTTTCACAGGAGATCACCTTAGGCATGTATTGTACTTTGTCTTCTTGTGATTTGCAAAATAAGCCCCTTGCAAATGCAGATAGGATGGCAGTAAATAAGATAATTCAGTAAAACCTAATTCATAAAAATGTAGATGTGTACTCCCTTCCCTGTGGAAATATGTTCCAATGTTTAAAGCAAGCTTCATGTTTCTTTTAAACAAGTCTTTAAACCTGCCTTAATGGAAAAGTTATTCAAAGGTTTGAAAATATCCTCTATCACATTATTTATGAACTCAAAATATTTTTCCAGGAC
Source organism: Ifrita kowaldi (assembly GCA_013398055.1). Lineage (NCBI taxonomy): Eukaryota > Metazoa > Chordata > Aves > Passeriformes > Cinclosomatidae > Ifrita > Ifrita kowaldi. The sequence goes on along the minus strand of VZRS01008986.1, from coordinate 1,700,536 downwards.
CATAAATTATTTCTAAGCTCGTTTCCCCATGAGTCCCATTATGAAATGAACTTTAAAGCTACAGTTGGAAGGTGAATTTAATACCAGTCATATAAAATATAAAGTTCCAGCCCTGCAAATGCATCTGTGTCTTACTTTAGGCTGATGAATATTTCTACTGACTGAGTGGAAGTACTCCCACTAAAGTTAAGTACATCTATTAAGTGTTTGAAGGCCTGGATCTGAAAGTACCACAATAATAATCATAAGTAAATATTTGTACAGCCTTTCCTTTCTCTAAATGTTTAATTCTTTGAGCATCTTTAAGATTCCTAGCTAAGAAGTTTGTTTTGCAATATTAAAAGTTTTGGAGCAAACCCAAAAGCTGCAGACCTTGCCAGTTTTGATTTACACGGGTATCAGTGATTTCTGGGTACTTCAGTTCTGGTTTGTATTCCTTCAACTTAAGATTAGTATTCTGTGTTCAACTTAATACAGACTAAGAAAATTTAGGATCTTCAGTTACAGCATTATGAAATATAAAAGTGTTGGTTTGAGGCTTGATTGAAACCAGAAACTGGACAAATAGCTGCTTATTTGGAAATTCTTAAAGGTAGGTCAAATATAGAAAAAAATAAGTTTGTTTTGGAGAGGACAATGTTTCCAACTTGTCTAGGCTAAAAAACCAGACTTTGAATGAAAACATTTAAATTCTATAGAAAGATATTTGCAGTTAAATAAGTGTAAACACAATTTGACACCTTTTAAAGTGTGTTTGTCAGCACGAGTCCACATTTCAACTGTAACTGCCAAACTGTGTTTTAAATGTGGACTGTTTTTCTTATCAGAGCCAAAAGGAGACAAGAGGGAGAGAAGTGAATCCTACAGGCACACAAACATACCAGCAATTCTCCTTCATAAGGTTCATTTTAAGTCAGAACTGTTGCATGTTACGTGTTTAGAAATAAGTACTCTTTTATTATATATTCCATTATTTCTTGTATTCTGCCAGTGCACATGTGATGGACACAGCCCATCAGCATGAGCATTTCAGAGACTGACAGAAGTTCACTGTAGATGTGCTTAAAACATCCACAGCTTTTGTTGAAGGAAAGCATCCCCTTTGCAAGCAAGTACATGATAAGAGAATTGAAAGCAAGTACCAAGCTTGCTGCTGTGGTCCCAGCTGCATTCACAGGTAAATCAGTATCAGCTTGTGTAGAAAGTGCTCTGCAAACACCGAGGTGGGGCATATTTCAAAAGGGGCATATAGAGGACGTACAGATCTGTCAAAATGTCCTTTCCAGTGCTAGAGATATGTGTGAATGAGGGCTTGTTAATACAAAAGTGGTGAGAGAAGTATCTTATTTTAACATTTTGGGGAGTGGGAAGTATGGTAGTGGCAAATGAAGTAACTTCTTTTGGAATAAAAGTAATTCTGATGACAACAGGAAGCATTCATATACATGTGAAGGCAAGTGGGGCTGTCAGTAGGTGGAAGTTAGCTGTGCACATCTGGGCAGCATGCACTGACAATCACCAGGGATCAGAGAGGTCATTATAGTAGGAATTCCACCTCAGATTAGTTTGCTGAGTGTAACTGATGCACAAATACTAGGAAGGAATGGAATTTGAATGCAAAAATTATCCATTAAAATCACAGTGTGAATTTGTGAACATTTGCAGTATGTTATTTGTCATCTTTACTTTTAAGTAAACTTGCACTTCAGCTCAACACATAAACCTCCAAAAGATCTCAGAATTTTTTTAATAATAATCCTGTATTTTAAATGGCAGTAGGAAAGTTAAACAAAACATAAGCAGAGGACATATTGCATGCCTCCTATTATATGAATTCTAACATCAATTAAATCAAGATCAACTACCACATTTGGGGTTTGCAATAAAGAGGAAAGAAAGTATCCATTTGGACAAATTTAGTTATTACCACATTCTTAAAAGAAAAAACAAACCAAAACAAATAGAACCACATCCCACAGTTGCCGTGATTTTGTGACAAAAACCTGCTTCAAAGCTACTCTAATAATAGAATGAATTGTCATAAAATACTTCTACTCAACGAAGAGTTCCCAGCCTCCTGAAGCATGCAAATGCCAGTTAACTTCAGATGCCCTCAGGTCTCCTAATACAATATTGTATAAAAATCCCCCTTCCCCCAGCACACCACTGCTCCTCCCTGCCTGGGTTCTGCACGTAAGTTGAGAATGGGTCTGATAGAGGCCCTGGTTTAGATTATTTTTTTCCTTTCATCAGGCTTCTAGAAAGATTCTTGCTTCTATGACCATACCCAGGGTTGCAGTAGTAGACAAAAAGACAAAAAACCCAGCACACAAGTCAGGAGAAGCTAGGGTTGACAAAAGCCTTTCTTCTTCATTACTCACCTTTTCCATGCTGAGTTTTATTATACCCCAAGTTTGGCTTCCTTTCCAAATACAAAAATATAGGGCAAACACCAGGATGCCTTGCGTGACCAAGGCTTAAAAAAAACTGTCAAACCAACAGTCTGGGAAATAGCCAAACAAATGTCAGTTCTCCCAGTTTTGTTTCTTATAATTGAACCCAAACTATAAAAAGTTTATACTAGTAACAAAATTCAATCTGCTAGAGTAAAACCCTTCCTCGGAGCAAAAAACCTATCTTTTCTCCATCTCTCAAATTAATCTTTGCCAAGAAAGTATACATAGCTCAAAAGTTAAACAAGATATTTTTGTTCCTAGCTACCCACAAAAGAACATCTTTCAATATTGTTTTGGAAATACTGCAACACAATTAAGATAGAGTGTAAATCATAGAAAGAATATTTCCTGTAGCCTTTAAAACATTCTAAAGCAGCCTGAGTGAAAGCTAAGCCCTTTACTGCTGCTTAATGCCACGTGAGTATTCCTGTCCAAGAAACCAATTTATGATAAAGATCTCACCAAAAAAAAAAAAAGTTCTCTTGTGTTTCAAAGGCAGAAAATATTACAATGCTTGCATATATTCTGTTTAAAACAAAACACCCAGTAACTGCAAACAGGACTTCATGACCCACTGGGAAAGTAACAGCTTTGGGCCGTGTCCAGATTCCAATTGCCAAAGTGACTTTAAAGTGGAAAGGAAATTTTGGGGCAAAGGAAGGAGAGTCATGAGAGAACAGTGAGCAGGGTACAAAGGCTTTTAATAACTAAGGGCCTCAAAAAGAAGATCCTTTATTTTAGTCTACTATGAGAAAAATGTGGGAAATGAAGAGAGCCTGCATTTTCTCCCCTCTTCACCCAGCCAGGTTGTCTGAAGGAGCTCTTGAAGACAGAGGAAATGGTTCAAAGGTCCTTCTGTGGAGGACCTTGATCTCCTGACATCTATCAGATTGCACACTGGCTCAGCTTATTAACACACAAGCAAACCCATGTTTGCGCTGAAGTCAGCAGTCAAATTCCCACTTAATTCCCTGACAATATCAAAGGTACTTCAGGAGTTTATCTCAAGATATTTGGTAGACACAGAAGGTTTCCATTCAGACTCTGTAAATTCTTGCTTCTTGTCTGAGCATCTGTTCTCAGAACTGGCTTAGCAGATACACATATCTCCCCTTTGATAATGAAGACTTACGAAATGCCACTGGAGCATTCTCATTTCTGGCCTTTGCATATGTGGAAGTCTGAATCATCATCAGTCTGAGGCAAGGAAATACCATGTGAGTAAATAGCTGCACTGGATCCGTGGAAAGAATGAGGTCAAAGGGCTGACATACTTTTTAATAATTTAGAAAGTGCATACACATTATTATGCCATTGTTTTTCAGCTGAGGTAGTTATAGAGACAAAAGCAAAAAAACCCAAAACACACATACGAAAGAAAAACCCCAACAACCTCTGGATAAAAGGAGTTATTACTGAAATTACATTACTTTTTCAATTTATGCAAGCTGATCAAGAGTGGATAGACCTTAATTTGTTACAAGTGGAGAAATGAGAAAATGAAGATAGGCACAGTGTCTTCTTTACTTTATGTAATAGCCACTTGATGTTTTTAATAGTGTCATCTAAACAAGCAATAAAGCGATCAAAGTTCCAGTCTTTAAAAGTGATCAGTATAGAAACAACATTAATGACACAGGGATTCTTCAAATAAATGTCCAGAAATTACAAGTTTAGTAAACACAAATTCTCTAAGTTAAGTGCTCTGGTGCTGGGGCGCTTGGAAGCTGGACAGCTGAGACGTCATTTAGAAAAGTATTCATAGCTAGATTCCAGACATTTTGAAATGCAATTTGTCCTGTACTTACATTTGTATCCAAACATTGCTAACAGTGATTTTTAAAAGATGTATAAACTATGTAAGATTAAGTTGATTCAAATGGAAATGGCTCAGAGCCCCATAAAGAAATTAACCATGTTAGAGACTCTCTTTCATTGTCTTGTAGTGAACTACATTTTATGTAAAATAGCATATGTTTTTTCCTGATACTTGAAGTGGGATATCAGGAAAGGCACAACCTACGCAGGCAATGCAAATATTGATAATTTTGTATTTTAAAGGAAACAAAAATTTTTCCCTTAGGAGAAGGAGAGAAAACAGGAAACGGTGACATAAAGTGGAGAGCATGTAACATGGGTTAGATGAACTAATCTGATCAAAATAAAGTTCCCAGAAGCTCTACCTAACAAAATTTTCAAGGGTATTGTGCTGATTTCTTTGGGTTAACAATGCTCATTCATTTTGGGCCTGAGATTATCAATTAACTTTGAGGGACTGACTCCTGATTAACTCAGCTGTGAGACTACAATCCATCTCTCTATACTTCTTGTTATGCCTCTGAGTACTGATGAGATTTAAATGTGAAGAAGAGAAATAGGAAGCTGCTATTAAATTAGTTTGACAAATGATAGCATAATAGAGTCCATAACTCTTTAAAAAACCCTACCAATATTCCTATGAAGAATAATACTTTTTTACAGATGACATGTGTGTCGTGACATCTAGTGTCAGGAGACTTTGAAACATAACCACAGCTGAACACATCTGAAATAAGTATCATGTCAGTTATGTCTTCTGAAGAAAAATACACCAGTGAGATAGCTTTGAAATTGTTTCTGCAAAATATCAAACATTGTCAGCCTAATCCAGCAAAATCTTCAGGTATGGAATTAAAAATAAATAATAAATAGTAAATTATTAAGGTCACTGAAATCAACGGGGCTGGTGTAATAATGGGCAGCAAGGTCAGCACCTTGCAGTTTGATATCCCCATTGAGAACAATAAATGCCAAAGTCAATGTTCACTTTCTAATCTCACTACTCTTTCCTTCATTTTCTTCTATATCAGAGCTGAAGGAGGCTATAGGTGTCCATGATGTTTGTAAGCAACACAGCTTCTGTTTGTCACTGCTTCCATCTCCAAGAAACCTGAGAAATTACATTTGCTGTCCTAGAAATTCTCTGCAATCACAGCCACTTTCCAATACCAGCCCATTTTTCTGAATGTAATATGTTAAAGTATCCAGTGTGAGTAGCTGCCTTTATACCTTCATGTGCCTTGCAGCATGAAAAGTATGGGAAGGCTGTACAATCTGAGGATGGAAAATAGCTTGCTCAAGTAACTCAATGCCACTTAACTTGTTGTATGTGCTGTAACTCATCTTATATAGGTTCTTACCTTTTCTTAATCAACACCTTCACCAACTTCAGCTTGAAATTAAACCCCAATTGGGAAAAAAAAAAAAGAAGACAGAATAAACAGATCAGTGACCAGAAACCTGCATGGAAGTGTTAATTTTAGCATCTATAGAAAAGCAGTAAGGCATACTCATAGTCTTCAACCTCAAGACCCAAAAGCTTCTTTTCTGTTGCTGTTCTTCAGGCTTTTCACTGCTTGTTTTCTTACCCTGTCTTGCTCCCTGGACAGATGCATGGGGAACTGATGAAGGCATCATGATGCTTTTCAGCCAGGCCTTTGAACTTGTGTCATAGTTGAGTCATTAAGGCTTACAATATCAAGAGCTTGTTTTCATCCATGGAGAAAAGGGCTGAATTTATCCTAAAAGCCTTCTCATAAACACTGCTTGGTAGATTATTTTTCTATTTATCAGGAAAGCAACATTACAGGAGATGATCCCACCACCCTTGAAACTGTGATTTCTTACTACTGTTTATCATAGTATGGCATTTTCATAACCAGTTAGTTCAACACTACCCATTTAAAAATAGCTGCTCTTCTATTTTCCAGGGCCACAGCTGTCTCACATCAGAAAGGCTATTTTGTGAGAGGCTTCAGTTGCTCTGGCAACAGCCTTTGACAAGTTCTGTCTGTGAGGCTGCAGAGAAAAATTGCTCAGAGGAGAGGCCCATCCCTTCCCACTGATGATCTGACTTGGCCATACAAACAGTACCATGTCTCTGAGAGACATGTAAATGCATTGTCAAAGAGGACATACCCTGACTGTCACTGAGTAGTTCAGGGAAAGGAACTTCTGGAATAAATACACTGGCTAAGAGTTAATTGGTTCTGATTCAACCACATGCAATACAGGAAGAAACAGAACTGGGTTATTATGCATGCTCTTGCCTGAAAATGCCACTTTAAAAGTGGTGGTAATACAGCTGCCAGGTCACTATTGTCTTTGTATGAATACCATCAGAGCTGAAGGGTACACAGAATGTCAACAATAATCAGATTTTGAAGAGGTAATATCATGCATGTTTATTGTTTACATTTTTTACTATCAGAAAAGTTCATGTTTCTTGACATTTTCTTTCAATTTTTTTTGGGCAAAATGATAATTACGCATATGCTTTACAGTATGTCAGTCCAATGTAATTTATTTGCAATTGGGGCAGACAAATATTTCTTTCTACTAATTACTCTTAGCTTTGGACAGTATCTCTGTAAATTTGCTTCTTTTATCATGATCATGCCACATTAGATCCCTCCAGACCACATTTTTTTCTTTGGATTTTGGGTCATCAAAATTGTTTATTTATGGAGCCTCTTGCTACTGAAGTCCAGGGAGCTTCTGGAAAGAGGGCCTTGAGTTAACCCCTTCAGTTGCACAGTGGTGTATGGGTGCAGACCCTGTGCTTCTAAAAGTATTGACCAAAGATTAGCTGTAACAATCCTTGAAAATTATACAAAAGCCAGCTTTAGCTAGGTGACTGTACAAGCTACAGAACTGAGTTTCTCTCAATTTTTTGTTGTATTTCAACTGCTGACACAGTCAGAAAGCAGCTATCTTAAGAATATTCGAGCTCTCAGGGCTTAGAACGTATCCACAGAATTTTGGTGTCACCTATTAAAGTAAGTGGCAAGATTAAAGAACATGAGATTGTCCTCATGCTCTTGTCTAGCAGCACTAAGCTGCAAATTTAGTTCTTGGCTGGATGACAAATTCGGGATCAGGAAAAAAAATCAGGTAATTTAGTAAGGAATCTATGGCTGTCTAATATCTGTCAAGGTGACTCTACTTAAACTGTCAACAGCTTTATGACTGAAAGTTGAATGTAGGATGTAAGTAGCTATCATTTATCATTTTGTTTGGTGATGTTGAATAGAATGAAAATATGATAAATTCAACAGCAATGAGCAAAAATCTGCTTGCCATTTTCAAATCTGCTGCCTACCAGACTGTAGTTCCTGTTCCATATAGTTGCACAGAAGACTTCATTTGGGATTGAAACCAGTATGAGCCCATACCAGATGTTACAGCAATCCAGATCTTGCTTCTTAAGTAGTGTGATAAAAGGGTTTTTCTCCCTGTTCTTCTAGGATTGATTGTTTTCTTAACTTGCAGTAACATTTTCAAGTTCTTTCTGCTGCTGTCTTTCAATGAATTTTTGTCTTCTGTTTTACTGTGCTTTATGTTTCACAATAAAAATCATGTATCAAACATTCTGCAGATCCCCCAAAACTGAGACTGGCTTTCAAATAAAATTACAATCAAACAGTATTAATGGATTTATGGTTCTCTTTAAATGTTTCTTGCTATCAGCATTTTAACTCTGCATTTTAAAATTTTAACCCTCAAGACTAGAATGCTTGAAATATTTGTCACTTTTTTTCAGTATGAAAACACCTGCAGTCTTTAAGTATCCTTATTGTATGATTTGAGAATCTCAGGGAACAACAGCTATCGCAGGACTGTTAAAAAATTAAGAATTGAAAGCACTGATAGTTGTCTTAATTTTATTAGTGCCAAATCCTTACAATTAGATTTCCGACCAGGAGCAAGAAGAGAAGAAGTATCATATGGACACTGTCTCTACATTTGCATATAAATTAGTGGCACATTTACTTTATGATACACATGACTGTAAAATCCTAATATAAATAATTCTGCACTGCTGCTGCATAATCAAAGAAGTAAAGTAAGCAGCAGAAAGGAGGCCCCAACCCTGTGAAAAGATTAGTGCTGACAGTGTCTTAGAGCATAGAAGCTATAATCAGTGCTGAAAACTGCTATATCCATTCTACCAGTAGATACCAGGGAGTTTGTTTTATTGAAGGTGATGTTCATAGCTCGTCACTGGTTTCAGCCGTAAATATGTGACAATTGAAAGTCTCAAAGAACATGGCATTTATGGCAGGCAAAAAGCGAAGTCTGCTTATTCACAGACTTAATTAGATGTAAATTGAAGGCTCCAACAAAGATTTTGACTCCACCCTGGGCTTCAGAAGCCCAGCTCACAAAGGGTTTTGCAGACTGTTGCTGTGAAAAATCAGGAAAAATGAGCTTCTTTTCAACAGGTTAAGGTCTTGCAAGGCCAGCAAGGATCTAATGAGTTTTTTAGAGAAATTACTGACGAGTGTAATGATACACCATGCTGAATGAAATCGAAGTCCTGCAGAATAAAATCATATGTGAGCTTCTAATTATTGGTACTACATGGATATGAAGGGATGAAATAAAGGGTTTATAGACAACATTGTTATTCCTTTTGTCTAAGGCCATCACTATAAAACCTGAATGTTCTTTTATATAATTTTCATATATTTCTTACAGTTCTGTTTAGTATCTTTAGTCTGAGAACTGTTCCAGTGATGTGGAAATGAAACTAGAAATTACACAATAGCAGAAGGTTTGTCTGTCTTTCATCGTTAGATTGCATATGCTCATAATGATTCTTTGATTATTCTCATCTTATTCTTACATGTGTACAGGCAGAATAAAACTGTAGGAATGATTATAACACCGACTGAAATATGAAAACAAACCCATGTATGTTGTTTGAATAAATCTTAATGATTATTTAAATATCATAGCACTGGATTGAAGTTTTAAGATCATTAGTACTAACTCTTTATAGATAGTCTTACAGAAATTCATAGTGACCGGATGTACACAGAGAATTCAACTTTGTCAGTAATCCCAGTGAAAAAATAACAAATTCAACTCAAGGCTGTCATTCAGCTCCATTGCTGGTCTCTTTCTCATAGACTACATATTATCTTCGTCCCAAGGTATTCTTTCTGGACTTTTGCAGCCCTGTTAACCCTGTGTAAGTGGATGCTATATGTCCCAGAAAACAGAAACTTCCTCCAACATTATGAACCAACAAATAAAGGAGTGAGTGATGCAGGAAAGGTGAGCAGACCACCTAGGCTCCTTTAAAACCCTCTGGGTCTCACATGTCTTGCATTACTTCATTTTTTAAGAATGTTTTTTCATCATGACTGATGGGCCTGATGACCGATAAAGATAAGAAATTCGAGAACACATACGAATTTACTTACTGTCAGCACTTCCAGGGATGCAGGTTTGAATACAGCTGCATCAGGGTTGTTACTTTTCCTACCCACATCTGTATTTTTATCCTACCAGAGAAGTGGACAATGAGAAACATATTGGCAGTTTATCAAATGAAACATCTGACTACATGCTTTGTACCTCCAGCGTATTAAAGCACACGGACATTTAAGTTATGAAAACTTTGCAGCTCTCTGTTATAACAGAAGAACACAATAGGGTCTCCTTTTACCCAGCAAGTTAGAACTTGCTAGTCCATGTCTTTCCATGGCATTGGTTCTTGACAATAATTTTTTGTATCCCTATGCTGAAGGTAGTAAGAAGTTTCGATCAAATCAGCCAAAATATTCTAAATGCAGTTGTTTTGAACAGGAATTCAGTCATGCTGAAAGAATTTTGAGCTTATTTCTCCTCTGATTAAATACTGCAGTTTTCCACCATTTTGAAGGAACAGACTACATGAACCTTTGCCACAAACAGATTTGTGGCGTAAATTAGCTATTCCATTTTCAGTCTTAAACAAGGAAGCATACTGAGGCATTTTGTGTTCTTTTCCAAAATGCTTTAAGCTTATATTTCAGCTGTATTCTAGTGTGGTTTCAGTCTCCTGCTGCTAATTAGAACAGTCTTGGATGCCATCTTAAAAAAAAAAGGAAAAAAAAAGGAAAAATGGAAGAAAGGGTATTTTATGGTTTCCTTTCTGGGTGTAGAATCAAGAGCATTAAGAGGGAGTGCATTTTTCCATGTGGCTGATAAGACTTCATAAAAAGTTGCAGTGAGAAGTAACTAAGTTTAATCCTTTAAAAATCCTAGGTTTGATCCTAAGTTTCTTCATTTAATATTTCTTTCTTCTCTCTTTTCTGTTCCTATTGCATGTAGTAATGATTCTAGAAATGTGAAACACATTGGTATCTTCTATCCTAACAAATGTAAATACCAATTCTGTTGTAGAATCGATCCTAGAGATCCCATGTAGTGCATGTAGAATCAAAGAATCACAGAATATGCTGAGTTGGAAGGGACTCACTAGAATCATCAAGTCCAACTCCTGGTCCTGCACAGGACACCCCCAAGGATCACACCTTGTGCCTGACTGTATTGTCCCAATGCTTCTTGAACTCTGTCAGGCTGGTGCTGTGACCATTTTCCTGGGGAGCCTGTTCCAGTGCCCAACCACCCTCTGGATGAAGAACCTTTTCCTAATATCACACCTAAACCTCCCCTGACACAACTCCAGACCATTGCCTCAGGTCCTGTCACTGCTCACCACAGAGAAGAGATCAGTGTCTGCTCCTCTTCTTCCCCTCATGAGGAAGTTGTAACTGCAAGGAGGTCTCTCCTCAGTCTCCTCCAGGCTGAACAGACCAAGGGCCCTCAGCTTCTCCTCATACGGCTTCCCCTCAAGGCCCTTTACCATCTTCATTGCCCTCCTTTGGACACTCTCTATGAGCTTTATATCTTTCTTTCTTCTTGCCACCCAGAGCTGCCCCCAGCACTCGAGGTGAGGCCGCCCCAGAGCAGAGCAGAGCAGAGCAGCACAATCCCCTCCCTTGCCTGGCTGGTGATGCTGTGCCTGATGCCCCCCAGGACAGGGTTGGCCCTCCTGGCTGCCCGGGCACTGCTGGTTCATGGTCAACTTTCTGTTGACCAGGACCTCCAGGTCCCTTTCCACACACTGCTTTCAGGCCTCTTTTTCCCCAGTCTGTACAAAGGTCTGGATGACATGTTTACACTATTTCAGAGCCACTGATAAACCATTCTGTTAGTCACATAAAGCTACAAATGTTCAATATAAACATGGCATTGGTAAGATATTAATCTTCTTCTCACCGAATCAATGGTCTCACATGTGGGAGAATGTATTTTGGAAAATACCACGTTATCTGTAAATGGATTAACTCTCCAGTTCCCTAAAAGAAAAAGTATTCCACTAACAGAGTTTAAGTGTTTTTCTTTTACTGAATTTTACTGGTTTCTCAAATATTCCAATTTCATCTCTTATTGTTCATTTCCTTCTGCATGTGGAAGTTTTTACTTCTTTGTAAATATACCCTGTCTGTACCACCTCGCAAAAAGTTTCCAAACAAGGTTTGTGATTTAGATTTAAGCTACTTGAGCCTGCAAATAAATGTGGATGCATTTAATAGAAAATTTGCTTTCTTTCCTGCAGTATTAAGCGAGTCCTTTGAACTTCATCTTATTCCCTTTAAATGGTTGACTCTGATGTCTTTGCTTTCTCCAAGACAGGCCCGCATATGTAGAGAACAGCCAAGCCTCAGCAGCCCTCTTGGGCAGCTGTACATCCTGTTCCTTGTCTCAAGAGCTTGGGGAGAAGCTGGTAGAGGGGCTTACAAAAAGAAGATGTTGCTTGCTCTAAAAATATTGCTCATTTCAATTTCCTGAAGCTTCTAGCATCTCATCAAAACGTTAGAGAATCCAAATAAATAGAGACCTAATGGTGTGCTCAGTTCAGCCAAGTAAAACATAACCCTGTAACACTGTTCTCAGGAAGTCTTTTCTGGTGCATAAGAGACAAATGAGCATCACCAAAACTTCCATTTTGTCTTTCCTCTCTCTCTCCTCTTTCTCCATTTCTAAACACTAGTTAGCATCTTGCTCAAAGCCCCCACCAGTGTCAGTGCCTCTTTTTGTCAGGTTGTTTGGAAATGAGAGCAGATTCCTTCCGAAGCAGACTAATGGCACACACAACACAGAGCTTTTGGCACTGGGTTTTCACTTGGCACGACAGTGCCCAATCCCACATCCCAGTTTTGCTTTAGAAGGTATTAAGGAGCCTCTGGGAACACACTAACGTTTAGCACTGTGGCTGGCCAGCAAATCAAACCAAATGGAGTCACTTATTCAATACTGCAGATAATGCTGACCAAAAATAGGCTTAGTGGTCACTTGCATTGTCTTCCCCAAATGCCTCTTGTTACCACTGTGTGGTAATTACTCACTAAAGTGAGTAATAAGCCACATTCATTGTTCTTCTTTGTATTTGGGAATAAAAATTTTTATGTTGTAAGGCGTTATAGTTATATGTAGATGATTAAAACTGTTCACACCAGCCTGCAGGGAGAATTTCAGTCAGGATGAGTAACTAATTAACTCTGCAGTACTCAGAATCTTCAGGAAGTTTCAGGGTATTTTTCCACATTAAAATACACATTTCACATGTGGAAACCCCAGACAGATTGTTGGTTTGCTGATATGAAATATTCTTTCTCAAGTATAATTTTATCTGTATGTGAAGGCAATTTTACACCTCTAAAATGGCACCTCGGGAAGACGTGGTGAGTGGCGAGGAGGACAGGGCTCTCCCCTCCATCACCAGCAAGCAGTCTGCTCTGGAACAGTCTGGACATGGGACACTGGGTTATCCCTGGTGCTGCGTGACCATGCTAGCCAGCTGTAGTCACAAGGCTAACCTCCTCTCCTCTTTTCTTCCATTATTTCCTATCAGCCATTCCTGCCATATTCTGACACAACATTTTTCCCTGTCTTCTTTCAGACTTCTCAGAGGTGCCACCAATTTACTATTCTGGGAACACAAAAGGTGGGGGAGCTGTGGTAGGAGAACAAAGAATGAAAACTAAGAAGACAAAAACCCCTCCATACTTCCTCTCTTGTCCCAACAAATTTATGCCTCCTAAGTGTAAGGCAGCCATGGCTGAAATGGAATATGGGCCACTAGAACTGCAAGATTAGTGCAGTTTTAGGGTTTTTTCTAGTTTAGTTATGTTGTCTATTTTTTTCTGTCTCCCCAGTTAACTCTAATTTAAACAAACCTGTGTGTAGTGTTGTCTCTGGAAACAGCATCAGTTCTGGTGACTTCCACTAATGCAAAATAAGAAATAGGGGTATATGGAAACTTTGATGGTAGAAATGAGAAAGGAGAACAAGAATTCATGGTTTTAACAATATTCATTTTCCCTAGAACTTGTCAGGAAAGGAGATGTTTGAGAAAAAGTTTCATGCCTTGTTTTAACAAAGGTGTATTGTACCAATAGAATTTCAGGCAGTGTTCACACTGGATAAAAGCTGAAAACAGTCTTGCTCTTCAAACCTAAGTACTCTTTAGCATCTTTGCTTATTAAAATTATCCAAGAGTAAGGGCCTATTAGTGTTATGCTCCAGTGGCTCACAGTTTCTGGGACCAATGCTAATTCATTTGCAAGGGAAAAAGTGAGGATTAAAATCACTGAGGTGAGCAGCTCTATTTTGACTGAAAAGGAATATCAGAATTGAAGGCATTGTACAAACTTTCTAGAATTTAGCTAAGCTATATAAAGGCAGGAATTTCAAGAAGGAGGTCCAGAAAACCTACTGCCTCAAAATATTTAATCTTGAAAGTACTTAGAAATCAGAAGTTAGTTCGATACCTAAAAGCAGATGCCATTCATTTCAGAAACAACCTAATCTGGGAGTGTAGGTGTTGTTACCTTGCTCTTCATGCCTCTTGACCTATGACCCCTCACAGACCTGCTCTGAAAAATATGCTCAAAGGATGTCTGCTACGCCACGTGTTCAGTTTCTAAGGAGATGGCTGCACTGCTGGGCCATGACAGGAACTTGGGGAGAAATCGTGCCTTGTCACTTGGAGCAAGAAAGGAAAGGTGTTGATTCTGCCCCATTGTTCAAAGCACTCAAATGAAAAAGAGACAAATCATTTTCTGCACACCAGAAAGGGTGCAATGAACAGTGCAGTTTTGTTGGATGAGAGAAAAATAATTCAAGGGAACTGGCACTAGAACCCATCTCTGCCCACTTTAAGGGCTGAGGATGCCTATTATTACAGTCTCTGGATCAAGGCTGGAATTTTCTCACTCTTTTTCCAGCCCTGGGACTCTTGCATTCTCAGATACTCAACACAAAATAAAGGCAAGACAAAGCTGCTCAGGAATTTGAATGCTCTGAGCAGAGATACTTTGACTGCATGAGGTTCTAGGAAAAGTATGTGCGAGTGCATGCGAGGGGATGTGCGTGCCTGCGTGTGTGATACGGCTCCGGGATACGAGGAGTGAGACCACACACTGGAAGAGAGAGGAAAAGCAGCCTCAACAGTCTGAACAGAGCTGCTGTGTAGGCTTGTGGGAAGCCTGGAGAGGTGACTCTGGGGTTAAGGTTCTGGCAGAAAGAGTCTTGAAGGGGTAAGTGAAGAAGCTGTCATAGGTTGTTTAATTTTTTTTCTGCAGTCAAAGTGGGATTAGTACATTCCTGTAAATCAAGTTACGTGCAAGATGTGTGATTGAATCCATTACTAATTTTTCTTCCCAACTGGCAGATCTAAGGAGATCTGATCTAACAGCTGCTTAGATGAAAACATGCTGCTAGTAGCAGTAGCAAGTTTTCTTCTCTTCTCATGGGGAATGGGAAGATATTTCTAAGAATTTTCATATTTTTATGTTTCAATGCTATGCCTACTGTGTCACTACTGCTGCCCCTTTTTCATGGTATTCAAAGATAGTATTATTTCACAAAACCAGACTTCCGTTGTAGTCTCCATTTCAACCCTTTTGTTTTGAAATAACTCAGAAAACTCAGAGTTCTCCCAAGGAGGTGATAGGCTGGCTTCCCATGTTAGCTGTACTCCTGTAAAACTTAATCAGTTGACTCTAAGTTTGAAATCCTGCAGCTCAGATCGTTTAGGTTACTTCAACTTTATATAAGAAACGAGATGTGAGACTCAGCTGACAAGTATGGATCTTAGTGGTATATATTACCTGTCTTTTCTCACAATCAGTGCATGGCACATCACCCACAGACAACAGAGAGGAAGAGATGCTGACAGGGAGATGCACAACTGAAAGTCCAAAATAGTCTAAGAGGGGCTAAGGCTTGCTTTTGTTAAAGGGAGACAAGATGTTGGGGAAGTCAGTCATCTTACTTTTGAAAGGAGCTAGGAGGCTTCTTTCCACCCTCTAAGGAAACCCTCTGACTTCTGGAAAGAATAACCTATCTACAGAAACCAAGATGGCTCAAGCTTAAGAGAAGTGAGTGAACTGCAGGCTGGCTGCTCTGCTGAAAGCAAGTAGTGCTGGCTTCTGCAGAGACCAGGGAAGTAAGTAAATAAGTACCTTCCCTCTGACCTCAACAACCCAGTAGTGCTGACGTCTTTTAAGATGTTAATTTAATTTGTATACAAATGATGCACACATAAATCCTGCTAGAAGTGGGACAGTGCTCATTATTCACATTTCCTACTGCATGAGCATCCTGGTGAAATTTCTCCCTGCTCACTTTTAACAGTGGCCTGGGTCTGGCTTAGGCTTGGGCTCAGGCTGAAGCTGAGATTCCACCACAGTTCTTGGGGCTCATCCCATTAGCTTCCAGCAATGTGAGCTGCTTTGCAAGGCTGTAAAAAGCCAACATGGAATTTAGCTGAATAAATAGTTTAGCAATGAATATTACAAAGTAACCTTTCACTTGGTCTTAAAAAAAAAAAAAAAAAAAAAAAAAAAAAAAC
>VZRS01008986.1:1649090-1683930 GCA_013398055.1 Ifrita kowaldi | reverse complement strand
TAATAAAATTCATTCCTGTGTCATAAAAAAAAAAAAAAAAAAAAAAAAGGCAACCAAACCAAACCAGGGGATAGATGTTTTGCTGGCAGTTTGTGTGTTTATTTTCCAGTTGCCATAGAAAATAATTGACCTATTTTCTTCCAAGAATAAATATCTTTATTCAAGCTCCCTAAAAAAACAGGCAGCCAAGACTTGCACTGAGGCCCCACCCATGCTGTCTGCTGCTCCAGTCCGCAGCGAACAGATTAAGCTTTACCATTTTTAATGAGGCTTTTGAACTGTTGGATGAAAATGTGTTTCTTACAGTACATTTATCCTGCTGACTCCTACTGTTTCAGACCAGAGATTTGGTTTGAGAAGTCTATGTAAAAAAGACAAGACATTCAGCAGTGTCATTGCCCTGGGCTCATTCCTGTTCCCTCTCCATTTCTTTAAATCCTCTGAACAGATAACTAAGCCACATTTCAGAATGTTTCTCCTGATCATTCCTTTTTCTTTACCCTGCTCTGGATATGCAAGGGTTTCATCAAAAGGCCACTGAATTTGTGGAAAGAGTTAATGGCTCAGGAGTTGAGAATTTCAGTGTTAAGTAGATTATCCTTGGTTTCTGGATAATTTTCTTACTTTTGCTCGTGGATATAAAATGGAGTCCCTTTAGAAGTCCTCATGCATCTCCCTGAGAACCAGGCCATTTGCTCTGTTACCTTCTCTGTAGCCCCAGAAAATGTACTCAGACACTACTTCAGTTGCTTTTTCTCCTTACACGAGTCCCTGAGTATTCATCTCTTTACATATTGTTCATGTTTGCACACTTCTGTCCACTTTAAATAATTCTAAAATTATTTCTGTCAGATTATTGGCAGTGTTTCTATTTATAGATTGTGGATTTGTTTTTTCATTGCTGCTAAGCGCTTCACTGAATCTCTGAGAATTTTATCTATGGCTTTGTCCGCAGCATTTCTGGTCAATGTTCAGTGGTGTACATGGCAAGTGAGGTAGCCTTGTCATGACTGACAGTGTCTGGAGCACTCCTACCTTATTTGCTGGAAATGTGAAAGTGTGTGGTAAAGGCAGCACAATGATACACAAAATAAAAGAACAGACTTGTAATTCTGGTTTGATTTTATGTACCTGAGTAAGTAGCTGTTAGGAACAGCAAGTTGTTAGGCTGCTTCTTCTGTTGTTCTTGTGCAGAAGAGTCAGTATCTTCAGACCCATCTACCGGGCAGTCAGAAATACGACCCAGAAGGAGGACTAGATAGAAAATTCCCCATACTCAAGGGCCATACAGCAACCAGTGTTGTCCATTGGGCTGTATTTGAAGACAGACTTGCTCCTTTTCCTCGTATGAATGTGAGGCCTGACTTGGCAATGGGATTAGGCACATACTAAGGGAGAAAGTCAGGGAATATCCTGCACCTGAGTGCCAGTTCAAGCCCCCATCCCCACGGGCTCTTTGCTCTGCCTGGCGGGTGCTGCTCTTCCATCAGGCCAAGAGGGCCAGCCCTCGGCTGCTCTCTGAGCTGCAGGGATGCAGCTGGGTGTGGCACTGCAGGAGTCCTCTGGCCTCCAAACCTCCATATGGAATGTACCAGGGGGACAGTTGTATCTGCTTCCCAAGCCTATTTATCACATCTGCAAAGGGAAATCATTGTAATCCACAAATCCTGTCTCCCAGCTACCCTTGTAGACCATCATGTATGCTTTAAAATGCAGTTGTTTAAAACAATCCATATTATTTGTAAACTCCTTTTAAAAATACACAAATAACTAAAAAAATGCTTTCTTAGTGCGTATTACAAGATTTTATTTCGGATACTAAATTAAAATTGAGAATAGCTGGAATTTCTGAGATAAATAAGACTGATGACTGCTGGGAAAGGGAAAGGGAAATTATTATTTACTTTGTGTTGACTGTATCATTAAGTTAAAGAAGGGATGGTTTTGATCTTGTGTCTTTCCACTTAGTTTTCATGTATGTAAGTTAAATGATCCCAAAGATGCTCATGAGTATCACCATTCCATCATGACAAGTTGTTTCATGTTCTTCATGGTATGATAGCCAAATAAATAGAGGCAGTGTTTATTTTGCCACTCAGCAGATCTTTCAAATATTATCACTGTGGCATGTTTCCTTTGTTTTATTTTATTTCAAGTTGAATGCTATTTAAGACTTTAGGTCACTGCTTTATGCCCTTGGGCCGGGTACAGGTCTTTAACCAAGGCACTGTAAATAAACAGTAGTGATTTCCATGATTGCAGATCATGACAGCACTGGCAGGAACATTTTCTTTAAATGCCATGTCATTTTCACCTACTGCCTTTAGGCCAGTGCATGACACGCAGTAAGTGTCAGGCGAAATGTCACATCTGGGAGGAAGAGCTTGTGTGAACGTTGAACTGGAATGTGGAAAAATGGTGTCACATACCCTGTAATCTAATACTGTTCTCCCTTAAAAGGGATGTTTTCTCTATGGAGATACGTGTTTACCAAAAGGACTTCTGCTTGAAGTACAACAAAAACTAAACTTAGCTACTTATCCCCAGTTTTCTTGGGAAGCTTTTGCTTCAGTGGTTCAATTCCAGGTCCTTGTATATTTTGCTGACATGATAAGAGTCTTCAGCAAATAAACTCAGAAAATGGAAAGGAGAGGAATGAAATTAATTTGTGTTATGGAATGAGAATAACCTTCTCCTAGGACATGAGAACAGCATCCTGCCCCTAAGACTCTAAGTCTTATGAGAGTCCCTATTCTTATATTTGGAAGGATCCAAGTATAAGAATAGGGAAGGTATCTAATAATGCTTCACTGGTGCATACTCAGCTCAGGAATTTTGAGGACTTGGGATGTATTGTGTGAAGTGCCTCTTTTCTGTTTGTTTTGAATCTGTCACCTGCTAGGTCTATTGGATATCCATAATTCTTATATTAGAAAAGGCAATGGACCTATTCCTGTTCCTATTCATTTTTTCTTTGCTCTTCTGGTTGCGGAACTCTACCACAGCATTTCTGCATTGCTTTCTGGGCTGTGTTTCGTTCCCCTCGTGGAAGCCATTGTCTGGCTTCAAGAGTCCTTCTTGTCCTTGTTTTTATATTTTCTGGTTTTACTGTAAGCTTTTTGAGATGATGGCACTGGAAGTTCAAGTTCTGGGTCCACTGTGGATTCATGCCATATTCTTTTCCAAAGAATTCAGAGCATTTTAGCAGCTTAATAGTTCATTAGTAAGGATACCTTTCAAAATCTCTCTCCTGAGTGACAAACTATTTCTGAGTCTAACGTATATAGGATTGTTTCTCCCACAGGCATTACTTTACATTTCTGCATTCAGTTTCATTTGTTGTTCTATTACTGCCTTAACATCATAGAAGACAACAAATCTTCACAAAATCACAACAAATCTTCGTTGTGATTACCTTGAACAATACAGTAGCATTGGCAAATTTTGCCACTTCGCTGTTAACCTCTTTTCCAGCTCAGTGATTACATTCTCTACCACTGCTTTTACTTGTGTAGGTAGTGTTTTCAATGATTTTGAATTCTTATTTCTGACAAATTTAAGAAATTCCTTTCAGCTGGTATTGAGGTAGTTACAAGCAAGATGTTATATGTAACAGCTGAAATTTCAGTTGTTTCAGGCTTGAGATCCTTTACAACTCTGCTCTGAACTATATCTGGGTACAGTGATTTGTCACTATTCACTTTGTTGATAGTTCCACTTCCACTGACAATTCAGTTTGTGACACAGCCTCAGATTCATCCGCTAGGAAGAAGGAGTCTGATGGAGAAATATAGCCAAAGTCTCCAAAGAAAGCACAACTACAAAAAAATTTTTTTACAGTTTCTGCTGTGACCTTATGTTCTCTGAATACTCTCTTTTATGCTTGGCCATCAATTACCCTGCTAAATTCCTGTCTGGCTTTTTATTCTTCATCTATTTGAAAAAGAATGTATATGACATTTCTTGTCTTTTGCAAGTTGTTCCTCAAACTCTTTTCCAACCTGCCTTCATATGCATTTATATTTAACCAGCCAGTTTTTTTTTTATATTATTTTCCATTTTCCTCTTCTCAGTGTAGCCTGAGATATTTGAAAGCCTGTCTTCTTATTTCAGATACCTTCCATTAACCTGATATTAAATCATGTCAATTGATTGCTTTGGGCTCAGGGTGGAATGTGATATATCTGAAGTCTGTGTGGTAGAAGTCCTGCCATCCTTCTGAGCCTCTGATGTACTGCTTATAAATAGTCTTCATGTTAACTCTAAACATTTACTCTTTAGTTACCCCTTTTAGGTATTATTTTTTTCAGAGTTCTCATTTTTGTATAGCTGCTTGCTTTTTTTTTTGTTTGCTTTTTTTTTTTCCCTGCTTTTATTTTTGCTTTTTTAAAATCAACTACTACTGAAATAAATAGATTTTGGAGACTTGCTGCTCCCCCAGAACTACCATTGCCTTTGTGACCTTGCTTCTGCCTTCTCACTTGTCTGAATACCTGGCTGTAACAGATTGTCTTTATGTGCCCCTTTCAAAGATGATGAGAGATTTTGCCCATGTCCTATTTTCAACTAAGAGGTCATGGACCCAGTAATGCATTGCCTCATTCAGATGGGCTGCTCTGCATTGCAACTGCCCGTTCTTCCAGTGAGATATTCCCTTCCTGGAGCCATATAACTGGATCAACATTCAACTTGCCCTTTTATTTCTAGGCAGGAGGATAATTATGTAGTGTCATCGCAGACTCTGGAATGAAACGGGCAGTGGTGCAGTGGTGCCATCCCACTGCATTTGACAAATGGGTCACAGAACTGTTTGTACATGCCATCATGTCAGCATCACTGCCTCTGCCCTCAGACTGATCATCTTCTTCATGCACCCTCTTCATTTGACCTCAGAAGCAAGTCTCCCAAACTCACATTTTTGGTGGATTGGTACAGAGCAGGGCATACTGACCTCACTGAATACTTTATAAGTGAAGAAGTAAATTATTAAAATGCACACAGATGGAAGGAGAAAAAATGGGAACTATGCTATAAATAGAGCAAACTTGCTGCTTGAGAGTTAAGCAGCCATTCATACTCATCTTCTAAATTATTTAACGCACTGCTTTAATTCACTAGTTTCTTCCAAAATGTAAAATAGACACATGTGTCTATGGCAATCCTCTGAATTTACATTGAGCTGAAGATCTAGATAGCCCCTGATATTTTACAGGGGTTTTTATCTGTTTAACCAAAACCTATAAACTCAAGTTTACCTTTATTTTTCAAAGATATCCTTGAGGTTAGTTCTGGGTCTATACATTGATGACAGCTATAACACAGTAGAAAAATGAATAAGGGAGGCTTAAATTGGTTTCATCAGGATGTTGCAGCCACAGTAACCTTGACATAAACCAGCTGCAAGCTTCTCAGGCTAAAACAGTCCTGAGATGAATCAGTTTTAATAATACTTCTGGCTTGTGAGCCATTTTAACTATCTAAAAGTCCTCCAGGTTTACTGAGTTCAAGAGGTATTGTTATTATGCAGTTTTATTTGCATGAATCACATGAAACTAAAGCAATAAGCTCCCCACATGCTATGTACTTTAGAGGGTCCTAAGTGACCTGCAAAGAAGTTTGTGGTAAATCCTTCTACCATGGAGCTTGGCAGACAGTACCAAGTGTAACCATGAAGCTCATTAAAAAACCCTTATGTCTGTGTACAAAAGACCAGAGAAAGAGAAATCTCATTCTTAGCTGCTTTCTTCAGTTATGATTGAGGGGTGGGCCTGGAAGTGTCTGATCCACCAGCAGCCATTTCATTACTGTACCTTACAAATGGGGCAAGGTAACCCCATCTGTCCACAGTTCAGTGAAGTTCACTTTGAATTCAGTAAATGTAAGCATTTTCAAATTGACCCGCCCAAAGTCCCAAGTCTAGGCGCTTGCTCCTTGTTTATTTTTTGTCTCAAGTGATGAAAACTATGCTCATTTAAGCAAGTTTCCTTGGCACATAGTGGACTTATACAGCTGTCACTGTGTTTAGTTGCTTAAAAGTGGACTGAAAAGTTTTGGGACTGCATCTGCATTATGACTAGTTTGCACTGGGTCTCATTGTGAAGACAAATCTAAGCAATAACGAGGTGAAGTTTGATGGTACCAATTTCCTGTTTGATAGTTCCAGAATGCTTTGTCTCTCCCCCTCTGGTCAGCTTCTTATTTCCTTAGCAAGGAGGTAAATCAGAAATAGCCTTGAGAAGCAAGTCCCATTACATTCTGCTTTGTCTTGAATAAAGCACTTCTGGGGCTAGTTTGGATCATGATCTTTGAATCTGATTTCATCAGTCACTTGTAAAGTGTAAACGATGTGAAATGTAAAGGATTAAAATATTATAGATGATTCTTGCTGATTTGAAAATATTACCCGTAGACCTTTTCAAAACAGGGATCACTTCAGTATAATTCTGACACAGCTTGGTGCAAACCAACTTAATCTGAGAACCTCTGCACGCATGCTCTTGGTGGTGACCTTAACACTAAGGACTGCAGCACTAAAATCTGTCTGGTACCACAAGTCAGAATGGTTACATAAAATAAAATGAGAGGACACTCAAGCATTAATATATGAAATAACGGATCTAGGGGTAAGGAACTGGGTATCGTCTGTGTCACATCATGAAGAGTTGCAGTAGTGGGATAGAAAAGAAACATAGCTGATAAAAGCCTGTGTAAGATGGCAAGTCAAGTAAGACCTCAGCGGTAAGCCTGCACAAGGGGATTCTAAATATTTGAAGAGAGATGCTCCTGGTGAAGATCCCTCTTAGCTCTGTTGCAAGTGTCTCTAACTGCTGGGTATTTGGGCATCTGTCAGGTTAATCAAAGTATATGAGTTAAATGTCAGCAAATTCCTATCAGATCTGTAATTTCCTACATTACAGTCCCTATTTGCCTTCAACCAAGAGACATACATCCACAGAAGTTGCTTCTGTATTTGCAGAATGGAGGAAGGCAGTGTGTAAACACCCTGATTTCTTCTT
Organism: Ifrita kowaldi; assembly: GCA_013398055.1. Classification (NCBI taxonomy): domain Eukaryota; kingdom Metazoa; phylum Chordata; class Aves; order Passeriformes; family Cinclosomatidae; genus Ifrita; species Ifrita kowaldi. The sequence continues at coordinate 1,676,914 of VZRS01008986.1, read as the reverse complement.
GTTTGGCTTAAAGTAGTCACTTTAACCATCCTTTCCAAAAATGTCATCAACACTTGCAGTTGTTTGCATTTGAATGGATGATCTCATTATAAACATACGCCTTTGGTGTTCCTCTTTTTCAGCATCCTGTGATTTTCCCTTCAAGAAAAGGAAACTTGAAATGCAAACTGCACTTTAAAATAGTGGCGAGACTCTTCACAAAGTAAGAACTCACAGCTTGAGAAAGGAACTTCAACAAAACTGGGTTTGCTGTCCAGCATGACTGGATGATGATCTCAGTGCTGTCACTGAACCAGAACAAAGACCTGATGGGAGCTGTGCAGGAATTTGAGAACAAAATGTGATGACACTGGAAAGTCCTGACCTGTCAAAACCAACATATTCTCTGGAAATAGTTTGGTTTCAACAAACTTCTTCCAAACCACTGTTGTATTTCCTTTTAAAACTTGCCTAGTTTTCTGAAAATTCATGTAGAGAGGGCAGTTCAGGAGTTTGTGTTTCAAAGGTCTAGAACTCCTGCCAGCTCTGGCAAAGCTTAAAATGAGTTGAGTTGGAAGGAGTTGAAGACACAAAGTTTACAGTTTGTTAACAGAAAGGTAGTTTGCAGGAGAGAGCACTTGACAATATTCTCAAGAAATCCCTCTAATTGCTTGCTGTCTTCACAAATGCAAACAACTGCATCTGGGCTGCAGCAGCTGATGACAGCTTCTGCAGAGAGCAAGGTCCATTGCTCAGCCCTCCTGACAGAAGAAGACCAGGCAGAAATGATCCAGTATCACAGTTTCCATCCTGGTAGCAACAGGACTGCTCCTCTCATTTCCATCTCTGCAAAACCTTTATGGGAAAGGGGAAGGACCAAACAGCACCTGGCTCTGCCTGGTGTCAGGAAAGAGGATGTCATTGCCATTACAAACTTGGGAGGCACTGCCTCAGAGAGCAGTTCTTCATAAATCTTGCTTACACAGTGACAGACCTGCTTTGGGTTCTGAGGGATCAAATTAAATTTTTGACAGGGGTTGGGCCACTCTCAGACTGGTGGTGGCCCCCACACAGATTTACTCTGTGGTTATAGAACATGCAAGGCACAGGTGTGTTTGCTTTTCAGACTAGCAGATGGTTAGAGGTCCCCAAATTTCAAGTCCCCTGCCCGTGCAGCTGGCAGATTCCCTTCTTGCTGACCTCCCAGGCTGTAACACAGTGCGCAGCAGCTCTGGGAGCCCCAACTCCCACGGGGTGTCACAAGACCTGCCCCCTCCTCAGCAGATTGGGGGCCACATGTAGACACGAGAGTTTTTTGGCTTCCTGAGGTGGGAAGCCAGGATACAGGTGGGGGCTTTTGAGTGTCCTAGGCTCTCTGCCGCAGAGCGGAGCGCTGTGCCAGGCCACAGGGCGGCAGCAGCAAACCTGCTGGGGAGTCCTCCAGGAGGAAAGTCAGCTTCCTCGCCTTTTGGAAACAAAAAACAGAAACAAAAGCAAAGAAAGAAGACAGGAGAAATCTGACGAGGGAATGACAATACCTGTAGTTTCCATTCCAGATCAGAGGGGAAATATTCCACGTTTAGGGGTACAAAAGCCTAAGTTTTAGGCAATTCTAATTGCTACCACAAGGCCCCAGTCCTTGCAACTGCTTCGGCATCAGCAGACTCACAGAGGCAGAGCTAGCTGCATAGTTGCTTTAGCTCTTCACCAGAGAATGTACCTAGTGCATATTCAGAATTCAGAAGACAAAATATGTATGATCCACACTAAATCAGTACTTCTCTCTCCTATTTTCATCAGGACACTGACCTTTCTGCCTCCCTTGCTGAGATTGTTCAATCAGAATATTGTCATTGATACCTACAGCTACCTGTCTCTTGCATGAATACTTCAGATAGCTAAATATATATCACATGAATTTGACCCTAAAGAAAAAAACAAAAACCGCTTCACCAACATTTTCTGTCCTTGCTCTGTGATAACCATAGCAGCCAGACCAAAGCAATGTTGGATGTGAGATGCAGTCATCTGCCAGTCTCAATACTTTCTGCTTATGCTGGTTTTAAGTCCACAGATGCCAAGAGAGGATCACCACATATTTCTTCTGAGTTTGCGTATGTGCCGGTCATGACAATTATTCATGGCAGAATTTTATGGAAAAGGACTCTTAAGAGGCCACTCACATGCTTGGACTTTAAAGTGAGAACTTTAAAGTATCCTGGTGAGTAGCATGCAGGTTCCTTCCTCTGACAGCAGCACCTCTTTCTGTCTCTGCTCTTCCCACTGACAGTCCTGCAATGACCCAGCAGGCCCTGCTGGCAGGAGCTCAGCACAGCTCAGCTCCAGGCTGGGATGCTGCTGGTGAGGTTCTCTTTGCAGTCCCTGCGAGCAGTGCACGGTAACCTTCACTGACAGCGACACTCTGTCTTGTGAAGCCTAAATAGCTGGAGAACTATTCAGGGGGAGTAATATGTACAATGGTCTGTCCAAAGCCTGAAAGTCATCCTGGGCTTTGCCTTCTGTGTCAGAATGAAAGCTGTTGGTGAAACAGGTGGTTGGAAAACCAGAGTTTTGAGCTGTTGTGTGCCATAATAAATCTTCTTTAAAATATTCACTGAAGAAAGAACTTCCTTCTGGGGAAAAGTTGTTTACAGGATGAATTCCATGCTGAGGTGAATATTTATAGCCACTGTGAATCTTTTAAAGGAGACCAACTTCTAACTGCAATAAGGTACAAGGCGTTAATAGTACGATATTTACAGAGCTTGGGAAAAATGTGTGGTAGTTTTTTTCAGAGCCAATGCATTGCAGAGAAAGAAATATAAAATGAACTCTGCCATGCCGATGCCAGCAGTCACAGTTACAGACTGTAAAAATAGCAGAGTATCTTTTTCCCATGGCAATCTCTTAGTTGACTCTAGTTTTCTTATCATTACCTGTTCATCACTTTGGGCTTAAGAGTTTCATATACACAGGAGAATAAGCAACCTGACAGTTCCATGAAAAGCCACAATAATGGTAGGCATTATATGGAGCTGAATTATTTGTTAATATAGTAGCAAGGCCATTTTAGCTGTATTTGTAGAGTTACAGTGACACCCAGTGGTCGCTAATAAATATAACAGACTGACCCATTATTTATTTGGGGCACTGGGTCTGGTCATTGTCTAAACTAGCTCATATGCCTTCAGAAAAGTTCCAGTGTATGCTGTTTGTTGAAAAAAACGTGAATCACTACTTGTTTTTGTTTTATATATTTTATTGATTCTCCAAAACGAAAATAAAATAGAAATATTCAAAGCTAGTCATACAAGTAGTGTTTTTGTATAGCCCTTGCTAAATAAAATTGTGTTGGTTCAAGCACAGTTCAAAAAATTAGCTGTTTTCATCTGTCACAAAACTTTTGCTAATCAGGTTTGTAGAGGAAATATTCTGTGTTGTCTTTAAGGCAGAAGATAGGATGGTTTACATTCAATTTATTCTTCCATCTTTATTTTAGTGTTTTGGGTAGCAAACCTGCTCTTACAGTTGACAGTGTGTGAAGACCACGTCATATTTTAAAGAACAAATATGGTTTTCCTCTGTGGCCAAAGTGTAGATTGGAATTTTATTGTGATTTTTTTTCAGGAGCCAAATGGGACTTAAAAATGGAAACTCAGTGCAGGGTTTAATGAAAAAAACAAATTGCTCTTTCATCAACTTGACATAAATAAGAAGTTTACTGCTTGAAATTAAGTGGATGGTGAGGAGTGATTGCTGATTTTTCATCTAGCAGCAATAGAGTCATTGATTTTTCACATTATGTAGAGCAAATGCTCAGTATTCAATTCCCTTCACTCTGAATTTTTTATTGAACCTTTGCTGAAGATTCCCAGAGATTATTCTTACATTCTTGTGGTCAGCAGAAGGAGTACAACAGTTTAAGGGTGGTTCTGTGCCAAGCACAGATGAGCATTAGTATACTGCAAAGATGAGGTTGTTCACGTTCAGGAGTCAGGGGAGGTGAAGGAGCAGTGAAGCCCAGGCTCCACTGAAGATCCCAGAGAAACTCCCACTGGCATCAGCAGAGCAGAACTGTGTGTAACCGGCCACGAGTGCTGGCCCAGGTGATTCCTGCTGTTGACAATCTGCCTCAGGGTTGGGGCAGATACATACCTGTGAATTGGCTGTTGCCACCCTGACTGTAGGGGGATATTGGCATACTCACTCATCTTCCCAGCTGTGGCTTTAATGAAATATTGGTTTATCCCAGAGCCTGAGGAAGAAATCCCCTAGTCACCCTTACTTCTTTTTATGTCATACTGGAAAAGGTTTGCTTCCAGCAGTCGTGCAATCTCACGCTCATCTTCTAATATATAGTTCAGAATAGAGGTTGGTCAGGCCTTTTTTAGGATTATGTATGAGCTGACATACCCTCTTACCTTCAGTGCATGAGCTTCTAGAATTTCCCAGAAAGGCACTATTGCTACTGGCTGCAGGTGGTCAGGTGTGCTCCACATTCCTACCTTCAAACCTTCAGCTGGAAGTGGTCTGGGGTAATTTTGAGTAGAGAACCCAAGTGAATGTGAGTAAAGCTTCTGAGACCTCTGTGTGCCTTGAAGGAGGACTAGGAGTAGCTAAGTTTCTGCAAATGTCTCCAGATCACTGCAATTTCTCTCTGGACATTGGGATATTCAGTTCAGAATTGAGTTTTAATACTAACAAACCTATTACCGTTGTTATGTTTTTGCCTTGTGGTAGGTGGTACCAGTTGGTCCAGATCTCAAGCTAATTTTTGAGGCCCCAGTCTTGAAAGAATTTGAGCAGTTGCAGCTCCCACAAAAGTAGTCTGACCATTCCAATATCCCCATGAAAATCTAGTTGAATACATTTTGTTAAAAATCTCTTTGTTTTAAAAAGAAGGCTGTCAGGGAAGATTCACAGGAAAAAAGGAGAGGGAGGAGAAAGGAGTAAAGTTAAAAAATAAAAGGAAAACGAGTGCAGAGGAATAAATTTAAATGCCAGATGTGAAGGTTAGAAATAGTCCCAACCTTATTTCCCTCCTATTGGTTCCCAGTAGGTTTTCACACAGGAGAACTAACACAGTAAGGACACTAATACACTTCTTGCGTGCTAGCTGGTTATTAGAGCCTCACAACAAGGAAGGTGATCAGAGAATACTTGTCACATGCCCAAACTACCCTAAGTCAAGGAACCTGCCACCTCAGTGCATCATATGAGGCAGGTCAAGCCTAGGGTGAAGCAAGCTTTCCATGTAAGAATTTTAATTAGCAATGAGCACAATAAAATACATAAGCTGCTGAAAGTTAACAAATGCTACTGTTTGAGATTTATGTTCAAATCCATGCTGTGTACTTCCCTTTCCTCACTGCTAATGGATTAGCAGTATACTGGATAGTAATCAACAAATATTACAATCATCCTTCTAATCTTATTAACAAACTTGTAAGAAGCATTAAGGACACATTTATACCACTTGTGGGAAACAGTCCAAATACAACGAACCAAAAGCTGCTTATCTACAAGCAAAACCAGCATTATATGTCTGAAGGGGGCCAAGTTAATCAGAGCTATCAAGAGGCTAATTCAGGTCCAGAGGGCTGAGAAGGCAGATTAAATGATCGTTCATAAATCATTGAAAGCATACTGTATTGTAGCACACTATACCATATTGTAGCAACAAACAATGTTCTTCTGTAGGGTGCAGTTTCCTGCTTTCTATATGTCTGTGTTTTGATATTTTAAGTATCTCATCAGCATCTTTTTATCCTTAAGTTGTGAATATGTTATAACTCAGCTTGTTAATCATCAGATCTTTAGGAAGGAAGGGGATAGACTGTAAAAACAAACCTAAAATTGTTCGTGTTTGCAGGCAGCACTGCTGTGCTTACTACAAGCATATACAAAATATAAAAGAATGTGGTTCCAAGATACTGTGGAGGAAAACTGGGGAAAGCAACTGAAAAAATCTGAAAAATCAGCTGTATGTGTCTCAGGCACCTTTGCTTTATGGAGAGTGGAGGGGAGGACACTGATGGTTAATTTTTCACTTTAAAATATTTTAGGGAAGCACTGAAATGTGCTTGTTTATGTAATGTAAGCTTATTCACTGGTTCCACCGTGGAAAAACTGGGATCTGGTCTTATTATGCTTTTCTTCTTACAGGATTGAGACTATCCACAGGCTGCAATTGACTACTCTTTAGAACTGTCTTCCAGAGGCTCACTTACCCATTTTTGAAAGTGTTTAAAACACTGTTCTTCATCTGCTTGCTTTTTTCCCTCCTCTCAATAGTTCTAAGAAAGACTTTTCCACTACTTATAATAAGTAAAGGATTCCTCCAAGGACTGGAGTTAATGGCACTTGTTTCTGATTTTACAAGACATGGAACACAATCCAGTTCTCTATACAACATAATATTCCACATTTCCAGTGCCTGATATTCTACTGCTATGCACTATAGCATTTACCTGCATCAGCACAAAGGAAGGGCGAAAGGCTGCCATTGCAATGTGCACCCTCTGGAAACATGACACTCTGGGATGAGAGACAACATAACATGTTAGGAAGAAGAGAATAGTCCTTTAATTACAATCATTAAATCATGCATGGTTTTGTCAGTTTTTCCATAGAACACAGAAGGTCTTCAGACTGGGACAATATGGCTGAACAGCACAAGAGGCTAAAAACAAGTGAAGTCAGCAGTTCTATTTGATAACACTGTCAAATCAAAATTGTATAGATTTGTCCCCAGCTATCTGAACAGCATTATTTGCTCATTTTTGTGACTTCAAGGATATGTTTTTCAGTTCTCTTATTTCCTTTTCTCTATCAAAAATCTCTATATACCCATTTTTAGCTCTAGGATGTAGATTGCCTTGGTGCTCACACAGTCCTTTGGCTTTTGGCATAGCGTGAGACATAAGCCCTCATGTGGCGTTTATTTTCTTTCTCAGCCTCACCAAAATTTGACTGCTCTGTAGCTCACATTTTCAGCTTGATCCTATCATGTCTGAGATGCCAACTGGCCACAAAACTGCACAGGCACCTGGATTAAAAGGAAATATTTCTTGTTCATTCTAATTTCTCAGCAGCATGTCAGAGCTACTGGTTTGCTCCCTAAGTTTCACCCTAGGGTCCCTTAATTGCAATCATCCTCAAAAACAACAAAACAAACAAAACCCAACAAAAACAACAAAACAAACAAACAAACAAAAAAGAAAGAAAAGAATCATCCATCTCCATTCAAGCTTCAGGACTGAATTTTACCACCATCTGTCCAGGATCTTGCTGTTACAAGGCTCCCTGCCTGGATTGTGCACACTTTCTTCTTCAGGTTCACCTATAGCCATTAACTATTCTGTCAGCAGCTTTCTAGATAGGAGTTTTTGCAACTGCCTTTAAATGGAAAATGAAGTCCTTTGAAGATATGTTGATTGTTTCAAGCATCTGTCCACATCCTTGTGCATTAATTATGAGGCCTAATGGAGCTTTTTGGTTTTGTATCATATGTCTTAACTGTCAGAGTGGATTTATACAGACTAAACACTCAGTATTCTGCAACTCAATATCCACCAGAAAATACAGAATGTGCTTTTCTACTTATATTTTCTTACAGAATAAAGCTGTGGAGGGCAAGGGATTTGCCTCGATCTGCAGGATCAGGTGGCAGTGGTAAAGAATAAACAAAAGAATACACAGAATAGAAATGGTCTTTCTAACTTTTCATTGTTTCTGCTGTAAACAACATTAACTACAGTCTTTGGTGAGAAGTATAGTCTGCTGAGGAAGTAGGAGGGAAAGAAACCAAATACAGCCTTGAGAAGAGAGATGCAGGGCTTACCAAGAGCTTGGTTTTACTCTTCACATTTTGACCAATCTGAAAAAGAACTTTGAAGCACAAAGTTGCTCTGCTAAGCAACTAAGAAATTGAAAAGATTGAAATTCTTAAATGTTGATGAGAATATCTTCTTTACTGTGTTATGTTGAAATCTCTGTTCTATGTCAAAATTAAAAGTAAGTATTTACTACAAAAATCCATGTGTCTATTTTCACAGATGCACCCTAGCAAGTTTAAATCAATTTTTCTATTTTATTCAGCTTTTTTCAGTTTTGGGTTTATATATTTGATACAGGATTTTTCTGCTTGGGGAAAAAAAAATTCTACTATGTCAGATTTTGTCAATACAGATAACTTACACATTTTCACTGAATTCAGCTCTTTGCTGAATTGGGATCATGCCTTTGAAGGAACCTAACTACAGGGAAAGCTAATAAAAATGAGCTCATAAAAAGCACACAGTTAAAATGAACAGTCTTTGAAATCGTTTAAAGACCTTGAGGTTGTTACAGGTTGCTGGATCTGAGGCTAATGCAAGGTCAGCTCACCCTTAATTTCTTTTGACTTGTTTCTTCCAGAAGAGGATATGATACTATTTTCACTCCAGTCTCACTTGCCAACAAGGAGATCCAAATAATCCTCAAGCTGCTGACTCAATTTGTGGTTATAGAGAAAAGCATTTCTCAAATATGAGAGATGGATGTCCACTGGGAAAGCTCTTTTTCAGACTTCTCTCTCAAGCAAAACAAAACTAAACTATTTCTCATAAGTCACATTTTATTAACCTCTAGCTCTTCTTGGTGCCCTCTCTCGACTTCAGTATACCTTTCTCAATAATCCTGCCGAGGCTGAACACAGGCTTGTTTTTCAGGACTCACCACCACATGTTTTTTGCAATAGCACAGTTTTTTCAGTCTTTCACAGAAGAGTCTCAATTCTTAACCTGTTACACTGGTAAATCTCCATTTCTGTTAATGAAAATGATGACTCATTCCCAGCTACAGCTCTTTATGTCTGTCTGTAATGAATTCCCTATTGTTTTTGAATCACCTCTTAAATGCATCCAATTTGATTTGTGGTTTTCTGTTACACAATTATGTATTGATTTACAGAATACACATATTCCATTTGTGAACTTACTATTATTACTTTTACCTAGAAGTTCCACAGCATCTCTGGAGATACAGCAATTGCCTAGTGGGATTTCTTCAAGGTTGCTTGGTTCATCAGGGATTTATCTCACAATGTAGGTTATGGCATCCTCAATAGCTGTGAAATGGTTCATGTATAATAAGTGTAGCCTTCTCATATTTCTGATACCTTCAATCACAAATGAGATAGAGAAAAAAAATAACAGGTCATGTTGTTAGCTGACCTGTTTTGGTATGTTTCTAATGCGCGAACTGCTAGACAATAAGATGTTTACTGTCTCACATACTACAGCAATCTGTATTTTGATGCCATCAAATGTATGGCAAGATTTGTTTGCATAGAAAGATAAACACAGCCTACTGATCAGGTACAGTATCATGTAATCAATATGAACTACCCCTCAGCCCAGAGAAAGTAACTCATAGAAGATCAAATGGGATCTTCCTGCGGAACAAATCCAGAAGGACTTTTTTACTAAGTTGTCAAAGGCAGACATATGAATTGCCATATCCATTGCAGTTACTGGATTGTGTGGACCTAGCAAACACCCAAACTTTTCAACCTTGGTATCCAGTGACTGACCTCCCAGAAAGTCAGCAATAGGTCAGAGATGGGAACTGTGTCACCTTTGCAATCTGAATGGCAGTTCATGCAGATTAGCCAGTTCTGGGGTCAGTCTGTCAGATCGGCTTGACTGTGGTATGCATTACTAACTTGAAAGGAACACTCTGATGCTTTGTGGCATGTAGGATACAGAACATATCATGACTTCCGTGCAGATGTGTAAGAAAGTACTTTTCTAAATTAGACAGTAGGACTTTCAAGTTGTAGTAGTGTACAAACTTCAGAGGTTGTTAAAACATTCACATTCTCAGCACAATATACTTTATTATGGTGTAAAATAAGAGTAGGCAGCGAAGTGTTACAGTGCTTGTCTCCATGTTATCTGAAGGCTCTTTCTCTGCAAGTTTCCTCCTTGTAAAATTACTTAATATCTTGTTTGCTTACAGAGTAGGTTGTGCAATGCCCTTCTGTTGCCAGAAAAATAGAGAACTGTTTCTTGATGTAAAGCAAGTTCCAGTTCATAAGTATTTGAAAATTTATGATACAGCAGTTATCAAAAACTTGTCTTTCTGTCCAGAGTTAATGGTCCAGTTAGTAAATATTTCTGCTACCAGTAGAAATGAGTGTATCTATGATGCACTTAATTCACACATTCTTCAATGGTTTCATTAAAAGATGGTAACTTTAATTCACGAACGAGATGTTTATTGTGGGACTTTGATATCTAGACTAAACCGAACAGTCATACTGTTCCAAGAACCCAGGGCTCAGGGTTTTCCTCACTGATTTGAGCAGCACTGACTCAAGCAACTAGATGTAGTGAGGCAGGCCCAAAGAGAAGCTCTAACAACCCTAGATGTAAATGCAAAAGCCATTCAAAATGGACGATTTCTATTATAAGGATTAACCTAATCTGATATTACTCTGAGACACTAGGAATAAAACTCCACAGCAATCTGTCTACTTGCCTTGTCATGGCAGTTGGCTCCAAACTTCACCAAGAAATCAGAAGATGGCTCTTAACAGCAGTGATTCTGACTTCCTTTCTACGCAGTAATTATTACAATCCGTTTTGGTAAATTCACATAATGCATGATTCTTGAACGTCTAAAATTAAAATTAAACAGGAGCCTTTCCTACTGGCAGACAGGTTGCATTTGTGACTATCCAACAAGGCATTTTTATGCAGCGCAGCTTATTACAGCCTGTTAAAATGCTTCCTTTCCCTCTCCCTCTCCCTTTCCCTTTCCCTTTCCCTTTCCCTTTCCCTTTCCCTTTCCCTTTCCCTTTCCCCTACATAGTAAGCCAGAGGAAGAGCAAAATTGTCCCACTGGTGTAGGAATGAAGCCAGCCTTTGCCAGTAGTTAAGATACGTGGAAGGGTGGCTCTGTGCAGAGAGCTATAAGACACCCTAAACTTCAGCAGACCAACCAGAACACTTTATTATTGCTCACATATTTACGTGTGGTGCGGGCCTTAATCACTGAAAGCAAATTCTGAAGTGTGCAGAAAGGCAAAATGCAGAAATTGCTGAGAAATCTAGCAGCAGCGTCTGGGTGAAACAGCGTTACTCAGCTGGTTTCAAGCACTTCCCCCCGCCCGGCTCCATCCCCCAGGAAAAAACCCTGAACTGGAACCCCGGACAAGGTCTGATCTGGCAAAAGCAGTGCTAGACTGCCCTCCGCTGGCACAGCCCAGGCAGGGGACAGAGGGCTGCTCACCTATAGTCTGAAAGGAAGGAGGTTGAAAGGAGGAGACCAAAATCTTTGTATTTGAGCAAATGCTGAGAAAAATCCAGAGTGTTCAGATCAGGTGGATTTCTTGATCCTTCACTACTCATGTCTGATGGAACATCCGGAGGAGCAACTCTTGAAAACCTACTCACCGTTATTTTAGATAGGCATGGGCAGAACATCTATCCTTTGTCTCCTTCAGTGTCTCTTTGATGTGAAATTCCATCTGGATCTCAGCTGGTCAGAAAATCCCTAGAAAAGGAAATAATTAAAGCAAGTTTTCTTGTATTATCAAAATTATGTTTAAAAGTAGATAATGAATGTTAATGAATGCCTTTATAAATAGTCTATTGAAAGCAGAGAAATCAAATTACTTAACTGCGCGTGTTCATGAAGAGATCACTGTCAGAATCAGACAATGAGAAAATACAGAAAATATTTCCAAATAGCGAACAATATCTCATCTTTGCTTGGTACTAGCAGTGTCACAAAATTGTCTTCTGCTTCACATCAACCTATGTGTATTTCACTTAGAAAATGATACAGCACGTGCATAGCACAGGGTCCAGTGCATGAAACCATGAAACAAGGAGAGACAGAACTAGTCACCCAGCCTAACATGCAGTCTCATTTGTCACTGCTCCTTCTTGGCACACTAATAAAATGTGCATTTGTGACTCATTGCATAATATTCTGTCATTTATTATCATTGTCCCAAGTTTCCTCCTCAAAGCTGATCCAGTGTGATATTTCATCTCGTTCTCTTTTGTCTCCTCCCATCCTTTTTCAGTGCCCTGAGGACTACTCCTTGTGTTTATCAAGAGGTACACTACTTTTGTGCCCCAAATCATCAAGTGTATGCTGCTGGTCTTGTTAGGAGACAAGTACTAAACAGCTTAAAGTCCTATTTATTTCAATAAATAAGAATTGCAATGAAGCAAGTGAAAGGTTTGCCTTAAGTGCAAGCAATTCCTTGACATGGCATTCTTTGTTGCCATCCTTCTATGTAGTTAAATAAAAAGAAAAACTAAAATCAAGCAAACAAACAAGTAAAAACCACAAACTAAGAAAGGAGTCTAGGCTCCGCAGAGGGATCTGGACAGACTGGATCGATGGGCCAAGGCCAATGGTATGCAGTTCAACAAGGTCAAGGGCTGGGTTCTGCACTTGGGTCACAAAAGCTGCTTGCAGCATTACATGTTTGGGGAAGAGTGGTTGGAAAGATGCCTGGGGGAAAAAGACTTGGGGGTGCTGGTTGACAGCAGCTAAACATGATCCAGTGTGTGCTCAGGTGGCCAAGAAGGCAGGCCAGTGGCATCCTGGCCTGTATCAGCAGTAGTGTGGCCAGCAGGACTGGGGCAGTGATTGTCCCCCTGTACTCAGCACGGGTGAGGCCACACCTCAAGTGCTGTGGCCAGTTCTGGGCCCCTCACTACAAGAAGCGAGGTGAGGAAAAAGTTGAGGTGCTGGAAAAAGTCCGGACAAGAGCAACAGAGCTGGTGAAGGGTCTGGAGCATAAGTCCTGTGAGGAGCAGCTGAGGGAGCTGGGGTGTTTAACCTGGAGAAGAGGAGGCTCAGGGGAGACCTTGTCACTCTCTACAACTGCATGGAAGGAGGGTGCATAGCAAGGTAGGGGTCTGCCTCTGCTCCCAGGTAACAAGCGACAGGATGAGAGGAAATGGCCTCAGGCATTGGGAAATGGCACCAGGGGAGGTTCAGACTGGCTAAAGGAAGAATTTCCTAACTGAAAGAGTGGTCAGGCATTGGAACAGGCTGTCCAAGGAAGCAGTGGAGTCACCATCCCTGGAAGCATTCAAAAAAGTGTAGTTATGGCACGTAGGGACATGGTTTAGCAGTGGACTTAGTAGAGTTAAGGTAATGGTTAGACCTGGTCTGAAGTGTCTTTTCCAACTTAAATGGTTCCATGATCCTATGATTTCATGATTTGAAATTTGTCCAGTAACAGACCTGTCTGGCATCCTCTGGAGTGCTAAGTTTCCAGAAGCATCCAAGACATTCCAACAACAACAGGGAACAGCACACTCATAGCACTGTAGTTAAATATAATAGTAGAATCATGGAAAGTCTCAAATTGGAAGGGATCTGTAAGGATGAACAGGTCCAACTCCCTCCTCCTTGCAGCATTACCTTGGAGTAAACTAAAATACTAAGTAAACATATGACTAAAAGTATCATCCAAAAGCTCCTTGAACTCTGACAGGCTGGCTGTAACTGAGTAAAGAGAAAGAGACATCAGGAACCGAAGGAAGCCTATTGCAAAGGTCTTGTAGCAAAGAAGTTCCACATAACAGTTAAGAAAATGAGCTGCTCTTAACAGATGTCTTGACTGCTCACCTTTTTAAAGAGAAAATCTGATTATACAAGAATCTGTAGGGGCACTTTGTACTATCAAGACAATTTTTGATTTAAAAATAGGTTATGTGCAATTATAGGTGATTTTTTTTCTGCTGCTGTAAGGAAACTGATAATCATTGTAAAATGTCCACAGAGAATCTAAATCCAAGTCATATTTCATATAAATGCAAATTTGAGTGATCCTTGGATAAGGCAAAATAGGAACTTCCAGTCATGTTCTCTCCATAAAAAACAGATTGGGTTTTACTTGTTCAAAATTATTTGAAATGGACCTCTCAGTGAGTTCCTTTAATGGGATATATATGAAAAGAAAAGGTTCCTTCTACAAATCAAACCACTGCTCTAATGCTATTTCTGGACCTGTGACTTTTCCTATTTATATTTATATCTATATCTATATTTATATTTATATCCCATGGCACTTAATGAGATCTATGTGTGAAATAAATATATGTGGCACGAATGCCACATTTAAGCCTGTTTCCTCGAGATGTCAGGAAAAAAAGTGTCGTCTCACAATAAATGTTGGTATTCAGTAGGGAGCAAAGGGATGGATTTATGTGCTAAGCCTAAGCGGAGTCATCTGGGAGCTTTTTAGTTAAGTCATTGAACACAGAAATAGTGAGATCCCACTTTCTGATTCCTCGAAGCACAGACCGCAACCAGTGCCAGTGTTTGTCTTCTCTTTATAGCAGGGATTGGCAGCAACATGTCAATTGTATTATTTTACAACTTCTGTAGTGCTACATAGGTCTCTCTGCAGGTCAGTCAAAAACATAGCTCACAGCATTATTAGCCACTAGATCATNCCAGGCCCCGGTGCCCGCTCGCCCCTCGCCGCCCTCACCGGCCCCGCAGGTCCCGCGGAGGGCGGGGAGATGCAGCCCCCGGGCGCTCAGCAGCCGCCGCTCTACGCGCCCAGCAGCGGGGACTTCACCTTCGTCTCCTCGGCGGACGCCGAAGGTGAGCGCGGGGCCGCGGGTAGGGCCGCGCTCGCTGTCCCGAGACGAGGGCTGTTCCCGGGCCGCAGAAACGGGAGGGGCCTTCCTTGCCCTCCTTGCCGCCGGCCCCGCGGTTGGTGTCGTGGCTGGAGGCGGAGCGGGGTGGCCGAGGTGGCCGCTGCCCTGGGGCCGCTGCCGCGGGTGCGCCCCGCTGCCGTGTCCGCGTCACGGGAGCAGCAGCGTGGCAGAGGAGGCCGTGCCGCTCCGCTTCCCGGCGTGTCTGAAAGCCGGAGCCGAGGCTGTCCCCGCGACGTGACATAACCGTGACCGCTCTGTCACTGCCCGCTGCTCTGGCCCCCGCGTTGCTGCAAACCCACTTTGGTGTGTCTTACCGAAGATTGTGTCCTGTGGTCACGTTTGCTGTAATGTTGAGCCAAAGCGTCTGCGCCGTGTCTCATTTCAGCACAGTCATGAAGGAGAAAAAGAAGCCGTGTATGTAATTTAGGGGGTGAAGTGTGGCCCGCTGCCAGACTGCTGCACAAATAGCAGTGGTGTACCAGCATGCCGTGAAGATGTGCCTTTAAGCTTCAAAACTGAACATACAGGAGTCAACATCGTGCAAACTTATTTTGGTGGAGAATGATCTGTAGGGCTCTACCCATTTAAATAACAAGGATTATACTTCCATGTATATATTTGGTTACTCTTGTAATTGTGACTAGGGAATCATATAAATCCTTACTCATGTGTCCCACCCTGGAAAGGAATTGCTGAAGTGGAGAAGTTACTGTAGAATACCTGTTCTTTATTCACAGTCCTTCTGAAAAGAAATACAAGTCAACACTACAGTCATGGTTCCGGGGTTTTTTGT
Organism: Ifrita kowaldi; assembly: GCA_013398055.1. Classification (NCBI taxonomy): domain Eukaryota; kingdom Metazoa; phylum Chordata; class Aves; order Passeriformes; family Cinclosomatidae; genus Ifrita; species Ifrita kowaldi. Next base: position 1,661,458 of record VZRS01008986.1, on the reverse strand, counting down.
TACTGGGGGGTTTTGCTTGTTTTCCTTTGGTTTGTTTTTCTTCTTCACCTTGGCCTGAAAAAGGATCCATGTACCTCTGAGCAGAAGCTCTCTGCTTTTTCCTCTGGAAGTATTTGTTGGGCAATGCTGAACCCAATCCAATACAGCCACCTTTCCGGTAGGTTGTGTTGAATCACACTTAGCTCTGTGGTTTTTAGGAACACAAGCAAGGTGTGATCTCCTGCCTGTTCAAGTGTAGTCCTGTCCTCGAAGTGCTGGGTAGACGTACTCTAGCAAATAAAAACATAAGCAAAGTTAAACATCTTGATATTTTAAAGTTAAAATTCTACGCATTGCACTCTGATTTTTATGTGTTTCCCAAATCTCGATCCATATGAAAAAATAAAAATTAGCTGTTCTGTTTCCCCATCTTATTTCTGTGGGAGGTAGGAGCTGTATGAAAGAAAGCTGGAGAGATGTTCACAATTAGGTCACCAGACATGGTAGAAAGAGCAGGCTGTTTGGGGTTTTGCTTCTTGTACTTTTTCAAAATGAAGGGTCAAGACTATTTTGAAAGCTGGTTTTCTACAATGCTTGGTTGAAATGAGGCATCTGAGAGACCTTGGTTTTGCTTCTGTGGTGTTCAGCCTGAGACAGTAGCAGTGAAGGCACCCAGGCTCTCCCTAGGAACCACCAGTGTCATCTGTTCTTGGCAGATTTTCCAGCGCCCTGTTGCCCCGCTGTTAAAAATCCCATTCCAAGCAGCGTGCAGAAGAGGAGGTGACCAACCCCTTTTCCCCTAGGTTTCTGCAGTTTTGTCTTGCAGAATAGGCTTAAGATCATGTTAGCAGGTTTCATAATTCAAAAGTGTGGCTGCAGGTATTCATTGACTTGCATACGAGTTTCCGTGCCTCAGGATGGATTGTTAGCAGTCCCTGAGAAAGGAGAAATACGTGGCTGGTTGGGCTGCTGTGTTTGCTTCTTTTGACAGCTGCATTTATGCACAGAGTAGCAAGAACCTCTCCTTGCAAAAAAGTGTTATGTTGTAGCAGAAACAAATACTTCATAATGACAAAACAGTTCCAGAGTCGAGAGAAAACTTCTGAGGCTTCAGCTTGATGCCCAGGCATTAAGGTTTTCCTTTTTTCCTCCCCCTGTAAACAGCAGAGGAAGGCTTTGCTAGGGTCTGGTGAGAACAGTGTATGCATGCTGGGACTGAGAAGAGCAATGAGAAATTCCTGCCTTAAGTTACGGTGATCTTTACAAGGGTCCTGTGCAGATGGTGTTCCAAGAATCAAAGGAATGGATCCATAATTCTCACGATTATGAAATAGTTGAAAGGCATTTATGGAGAAGCTTGAATCTGAGTGGCCTGGCAAACTGCTCTGGGAAGGAGAATTCTGTTGAATTAATTGTGATGCTGAGTGATCAATGAACACTTAAGACATGTTGGCTGAAGACATTGAGATTCTGTCACTTTACAAATTTTGTTTCTATAAAACTATGTAATATTTTCGAAGAGGTCATTGCAAATGTAATCTGCAAATATGGCCTGATGTGCTTCTGTGAGTATGTGTTTCAGAAGTACTTGCTGTAGTTAGGTGTTTTGGGAAATTTGTGCTGAGGAGCTTTAATGTCTGAAAAACACACCACAATGAAAAGACAAAAAATATTTTCTTTGGTGAGGTGAAAAGCTGTTGGATGAGAAGAGAGATTTTATCTCTCAATATAGTTATAGTAAGCTTGTACAAAATATTTACACATTTCTGTTTGGATTTTTCCTTCTTAGCAGATAATAGAAATCCATTATTTCCAAAAGGAATAATTACTCCCTTCTTATATATCTTTTTCTTTCTTGAAGTTGCTTCACTTATTTTCCTATACTGTTTTTTATTTTCTGTCTGTATATAACTGAATAAAATGAGAAAAATAAATTAATATTTATTGGTGATTTTGACACAACCAACCAGAACAGAGAAATTACTCTTTGTTTGGCTTAGTACTGTGGCAGAGCAAGATCATAGTATATCAGAGAGAACTTGTATTACTTGTTATTGTCCAGAGCCTAAGGGTCTCTGATAGCATTCTTTTTCTAATATTTTCAGCTGTATTAAAGGCAGGCTACAAAATAAAGCATCTTCAAATCTTTTCCTTTTATGCAAAATTTGACATAAAAGCAGAGAGTGGTTTTGGCTGAAACAATCCCTCTATAAAAAAATGAGCTCCAGAAGAGGTAGAGTATGGTCAGAAAAAAATGATGAATAATCCACAATTTATAGCGTGTTGAGACTCCTTAGTTCTCTCATTTTGTGCCGTTAAACACTTAATGATAAGGCACAAATGGAAGCCTTTCTGTCATACCATAACACTGTGTCATAAAACAAGAGTCCCATCTAAAAGCTAAAACCTGGTTATTTGAGACATAACCCAACATTGTTTCTATTGCAATAAAACCACAAGTACACTTTCAAATTATGTATCTGTGAAAGTATAATTTTATTTTGTAACTTCGAATGGTTTATGGTGATGACCAACATGTGTAGCTTCATATGTTTGTTGTTTACCTTCCAGTACTTTGTATCAAATGGCTTTTGGCAAGACCTAAAAAGGTCTGTATTTTTCTCCCTTCTTCTTTAGATCTTAGTGGCTCCATAACAACTCCAGATGTTAAGCTAAATCTTGGAGGAGAATTCATCAAAGAATCTACTGCGACTACATTCCTAAGACAGAGAGGATATGGCTGGCTTCTGGAAGTGGAAGATGATGACCCAGAAGATAACAAGCCACTCCTGTATGTTGTAATTATTTTTGGGTATCTATCTTTATTAGCTGTGTAGGAAAAACAAACAGCTTGTAGTCTCTCATTGTCCCCCAGCGTTGTGCTGTGACTAGAATTCTGTTTGACAAATTATTTGACCAATGAGTGTTTTCTGGTGCAAGAATGGAAACATTGTTTCTCATTATGGGTTTTAATCTCTGTAAGTATAAAGGGTATATGGCTTTTCTGCTTTTATCTGTTGATCTTGTAATGGTTGAAAAAAAATGAGCCTGTATTCTTTGTATCTTTTGCATTCATGTTTCTTGATATCATGGAAGAATCAAAGGCTAAGACAATCCTGTGGGAAAATTCCTCTTAAGTAAATCTCAGTCAATTCTGTCAGTTACTCTGAAGCAAAAGCATTGTGAATCATGGTTATTACAGTAGGGATGTTAGAACCAAGGTAGCACAAACTTTATCATCTTTGATGCTGCCCTTTACTATAAAGCTAGATTAAAAGGGTGCTAGTGCTGAAAGACAATAATGACCTTGAAACTGAAAGTTTCGCATCCATTGTTCTGTTCACAGAAACGTGGTTGGCTGAAGAAAGTTTGTATCTTGAGGTTACTACACTGTGGGTCAGGCAGCCTGGTCCTTTTCCTGCACCTAAGCAACTTCATTTTCAGTGTCTCAGTGTTTTCGTGTGAATTAAACGTAATGATGCTTTAAAAAATTGGAGTGAGACGGGGAGTACTCTGGAGAACTGAGATGAGAGTGTTGGGAGACAACAGATGTCTGGAGAGCTTAATAATGACATTGCTACTTGAGAAATGGTTTAAGTTAAAGTGTGCAGAAGTAGCTCCTTGTGTGCATAAGTCTGTTTTGTAAGCCTCTAACTTTTAGTTAAGAAACAGACTGGTGTAGTGAGGTGACAACATAGGAATTCTGACTTTTGTGTAATTTTGTTGTTTTGATTATTCTCAGAAACATACACCATAATGAATTCTTGCAATCTGAATCCTATTAAGGATTGAGAGAACAGCAGCCTGTTAAGGGAAGTTCACCAATGCAGTGCTACAGTGCAAATGTTTTGTTCAATAGAGTGAGATTATTTTTTTTTACTTTCTCATTGGGCATTCTTACTCCAGACACTTGTTTCCTCATACAGCTGCCATCACTTTCAGGTGAGGTAGCTGTCAGCTTCATGCAAAAGACAATTTATTCACATGAGGAACTGTCAAAAGCCTGAGACAATGACAAAGATTTCTTTCCATACAGCAAATATTTGTGTTACACAGTCTTCAGAGTAAAGTGTAAGGATGCTACATCCTTTTTAGAGAAATGGTGAAAGATAGATGCTTCTAGTCTATTCCTTAGGTTCAGGGTTGATTAAAGAACCATTTTTGTTACTTAGTCACCACTTAGTAATACCACTTCTGAAGTAGCTTTAGTAATAGTAATCCAAAAATTGCCTTGAGGGGGTGAATTAGCAGTGTTTAATTATTTTTTTTTTAAAGAGAAACTATGGTGAATCATGTCTTTGCATTTATTTCTCACTTCAGCTTTTCTGAAGAAAAAGCCAAAGAAACAAAGCCTTGGATAAAACCTTCATGAATGGACTTAGGATATTAAATATGCTACATTTTTCTTCACTGTGTACTTAAATATAGAGCAGTTTATCTGCTGGAAGTCTCTTGCAACTCTTCAGAATTCCTCAGTCATGACTGAGGTTCTGCACATAAAGAAATGGAATTGCCCATTACTTGGGAAGTGTGATTGTTTCCCATTGTGCTAGGACACTCAGGGCAACATGGACCAGTTAGGAGTCTCCTGGGCAGAGAGTCTTCTGGCCAATTTGTATCTGCTTGCAGAGAGTTTGTAACAGGAAGCGGGAACGCAATGAGAGAAGGGCAAGATCTGTTGATACATATTGCTGCTGGTTCAAGTGACCTCTATTTATTTTACCCATACTGGAAACAAGCTCAAAATTAAACAATTGGCATAAGCTGATCTGTTGAAAACTACTGTTGTTGAAGGAAGTTAAACTCCCATATTCTTTTAAAAAATTGGTTTTATGTGATGTATTTGGAACAGTTTAAGATTAGTGAATGTAATTACATTCTTGAAGAATTTGAAATAAAATGTTTTCATAGTAAGTGTGCTTCTTGAAGAATTTGAAATAAAATGTTTTCATAGTAAGTGTGCTCCTGGCAAACTGCTTGGCATAGGAATACACAGACATTCTTTATGTATGCATGTTTTTGACTTTTAAGTAGTTACAGTGATACAAACGTGTCACATGTCCTCGTGTGTCAGAAAAATAGACCTCCTGTCTTAATGCAGACTCTTAGGGTATCACAGAATCATAGAATTGTTTGGGTTGGAATGGTTGACCTTAAAGATCATCCAGTTCCACCCCCCCTGCCTTGGGCAGGGACATCTTTTACCAGTCTAAGTCACTCAGAGCCCCATCCAGCCTGGTCTGGGTATGCTGTGTATGTTTTCTGTTCTTAGTCACATAATTTGTTTTTGAGTGATTAAATAAACCTGTGTCCTACCAGTTACTGAATGTGGCATAAAGGTATGGCCTTGCTTTACTGTGGACAACTGTTCCTTTGCTAGTCATGACCTCAGAAAGCCTTGTGGGAGACTTGCTCTATAAACCTACTGTTTGCCCCTGTACTTATTTTTTTAGGTCTGTTTCGTTACTGTGGTGTATAGTAATGCTCACTTGCTTTACAATTTCAGGGAAGAACTCGACATTGATCTGAAGGATATTTACTACAAAATTCGATGTGTGTTGATGCCTATGCCATCTCTTGGGTTCAATAGGCAGGTAGTGAGAGACAATCCAGACTTTTGGGGTCCTCTGGCAGTTGTCCTCTTCTTCTCAATGATTTCATTATATGGACAATTTAAGGTAGGTATAAATCTTCTGCCTAAAACGAAATCTGAACTAAATTTGGGGATGTGATTGCTAAGCAATTTGCATTCTTACGTAGGTAGAAAGTCTTTTTTTCACATACTAATGTGGGGCATTTCAAGTGCTGTTTCTCAAGTTAATGTGTAGAAAGACAGCATTTAGGAATGTATTAAATAGCCCACGGGTAAGTTAATCATGATGAAATGTCAGGTTTGTTTTTATACAGTTAAACAAAGGAAAGATGTGGTTTCTAGAGGAACCAGATTGATACTAATGGGTTTATAGTCATATTAGTGAATCTTTCCATTTTAATTGTAACCTTTTGTTAACTTGCTTTTTATTACTAAAAAATGTCACAGAAAAGCATTTGTTTGGATGCCATGAATTCTAATTTCCTGACAAATAAAGCTGCTTATTTAATTCGTACTATATGACTGCTGTTATCTGGTATATTTAATCTTCATTAGTGACGTTTGCTATTTTGTCCTCCCTGCTCAGTTACGATCAAATAACTTTCCTCTGGTCAATAGACTTTTTCCATAATTCCTTTTGAACTCCAGGGTGAATAGCCACTCAGAGGCATTGTGCATATTTAATTGACTCCCATAAACTCTGTTAGCTTTTTTCTTTATGTTCTGGTTAAAATAGAGAAGTGTTATCATTTATAGTAACAATTTGAATGTAAGCCTAGGTGCTCCTGCATTGGAAGTCTTTATGACTAAATGTGTGGTTGCAGTTGTTTTAAATGTGACCAAGTATGGCAATAAGCCATATGTAAACTAGCAGAATGTGCTTATGCAAGGATTTGTGTGAATGGTGGGATAAAATCATTCCCTTTGGGACCTCTGGCTTCCATATGGTGTACCAAATGCTGACTAAGAATTCACTCTCAGTATCTTGTCTCCATGAGGCTTGAAGTGAGTAGACTAAACCACTTTTATTGTTCAAGTCTTCTGGGTGAGCCGCTCGCCTGTCTCCTTGGCAAAGCAAGGACCATTCCTTGGCCCTGGGACAGATGAACCACCTCCTGCAGTTTGTGTACCTCCTGTACAGGAACACTGGGTCTCATGTTTCTTTGGAACAGTGGGTTTACCATATGGATGCAAGAGTGCTGTATATGTATGAGGAGGGAAAGCTAGCAGCTAGCAACAGGATGACTGACAGCAGCTGGACATATGAACCCAAAGGCGGGCTCTAAGCTGGGGAGAGATGAGCACTTCTGCTCTAAGACTTCAATCTGGTCTTCTTCTTTCAGACAGTGGACGAAAGCAGGAAGTAAAAGGAGGCCATGTGCTATTTTCACAAACAGCATAAAGCCACTATTTTTTTTTAGTGTTGCTGTGATTTTTATCTGGTTTTCCCTATTTCATTCTTCTGGAAATCTGGAACTTGTAATTAAGCAAAGTGCTGAACTGAATACTGACTTAATTTTTTAAGTTCAGTCATTGTATGTTTGGAAATACAGAGACTGGACTTAGACTGTTGTTTCCTTCTAAAAAGGCATTTCAAAAAGGAGAGCTTTACTTCTGGTCCTCCCAGTGGCTCAACACCAAAACCAGCTAAGTTAATTTGAAAGTTCTGTTAAGCTAGACAATGATTTTAGGATTACTTCTGTAGTTTAAGAGCATAACTATGAAAGAAGCAAGAAAAAATAATGACAGACTTGGTCCCAGGAATCTGAGGCTCTTTATTAAGTTGTCATCATCATCAGGTTCCACTGAGAATTAAAGTCCTATGTTTTCTGAGTGTTCTCAGTTTGAGTAAACAATAAAGTGACATCTTTATAGGTGAAAGAAGGAGAATTCCAACTCCTTATATTGGTGGGGCTGACTTAAAAACTGAGCCCATATTTTGTAATAGATGGGATGTGAAGACATTTTGGGTAGTTTTAACTCAACTTCCTATTCTTATTACAATACTTACAAAATACATTACATGTGCATTCCATGTACACCAAATTTGCCATTAATGTGATTCTGTAAATGTAACCTCTGAACTTTATTTGCAAATTGCATTGTGCTACTAAACACTATTCCTGCCACAATTCAGAATTCAGTTTTCATAATAAAATCCTTGACTGCAGTGAAAGCAATTGTGGAAATGGATTTTCCTTTTTCACTATGACAATTACTCATACAAACGAATTGTTCTTTATTTCTTAAGGTTGTTTCTTGGATTATAACTATTTGGATATTTGGATCCTTGACAATTTTTTTACTGGCCAGAGTTCTTGGAGGAGAAGTAAGTACCTGTATGTGAAAAGGATGTAGAGGGAGGTAATGTAAAGTCTCTTGACTATGTTTTTCAGCAGTAGTTGGGTTTTCATAGTGCTTGGCTTTGGATCTTGTAGTCAGCTAAGAATGGATGCAGTTGCTAAGTGTAAAGTCAACATTTCAGGTTCTCAGTCTCCAAAATAAAATCTGAAATGCAGATATCATCAGCTAATCTCTCTGTGCAAGGGATTGTGCGCTTGGAAGTGATAAATAATCTGGAAATTTGTACTATGAGTCCCAGAAATTCTACCAGTTTCCTGTGATCCAGAACTGAAGTCCATTCTTGAGGGAGAAATGCTTTCAAGTTTTTGGTCACTGGGCTAAATGGGACCTTTGTTTTTTTTTTTTTTCAGTTGTGGGGCTAACAGCAGTTAGATGTCCTTGTGTGTAAAGCACCTGCCAGTGTTCATTCTCGTCCCTGGCCTGATGCAGTTCGAACCCATTAGAGTATGAAATCCAGTGCATGTTTCTCAACTGCAAAGCCAACTGGAGTTGTGGCCTGCATCCCTTCCTCCAGCTGCTTGCACCAGCAGGGTTGGAATAGCTGCTTGAGCTGTTTACAAATTGAGTCATTAAGTGATTCAGGTGTAAACAACAAAAAATGACTCGGAGCAAGGCCCACAGACAGCTACAGTGGAACAGTCAGGAGGATAGAACTTCTTAAAATGGATGTGCAGCATAAAATGCATTGAACTGTGTCGTGAAGAACTAAATATTCAGTGATGCTTGATTTCTGTACTTTTGCTATGGATAGTGCATTAATGATGCACCAGTGTTGCAGAGGTCCTGTGTTATTTACTTCAAACTTTTTAGATTTTCCTTTTAATCATTATTGTTAGAGTCTTCTTGCGTGAATGCTGCTTTGAAAGAAAAAGTTTTTATAAATGTGATTGCTTGGCATTTCTGCATGTCAACACAATCCAGATGCCCTTAAACCAATCTGGTTTGTGGCTCAAAATGTGGAATTACCAGAATGTATAAACCGGAGAAAAAGTATAGGTTTGCAGATCTCATTGTGAAGGATCATCATCCACAAGAAAATGCCTAAAAGATGCCACTATTTCTCCTGTTAAATCCAAGAAGCCTAGCTGTGCACAGGAACGTTTCAGACCATAGTAGGGGAAAAACAGACATTTCCTTCTGAAGCTAAAAGTAGTTATGGAAGTACTTGGAACAACTCTGTTTGAGGTAGTGACAATAAATTGAAGCTGGAAATCAGAAGAATTCTGTGCCTTACAGGGATCAAGTTTTAGGTGACACCAAAAGCATTCATGTACTTTATGTATTTATTTATGTATAATGGATATGAGTATGTTAATGCAGAAAATTATGTCTTTACTGCTTGTGACAACCAGGACTGCAGCTGGTCCTTGAGAGGTCTGTTACAGTTCTATGCTCCTGGGTATCATATGTAAATGTTTCCTTTGAAAGTGATCATTTACAGTGTTTCAGTTAAGAAAAAAAAAAGACAACGTATTTCTAATTCTGAGGTTTAGCATACAAAACCAATTTTTATACTAGCAAGCCTCCTTTAGCTGAAACTTAATGAGTATAACACATTATAATTGTTATTCATCGTGTTATAACAAGAACATAGTGTATTTGGTGACAGAGATTGAGTACTGCAAAGCTTATTTTTATGTGCTTGAAAATTTCAGGTTGCTTATGGCCAAGTTCTTGGTGTAATAGGATATTCCCTACTTCCCCTCATTGTCATAGCACCTGTACTTTTGGTGGTTGGATCATTTGAAGTTGTTTCTACCCTAATAAAAGTAAGTTCATATCATCTGTTGAGAATTGTTTAGTTATTTTTAAGTCACTTTCTTAACACTTCAAGTAATCTGTTCAGGGAAACATAATGATGTGTCAAAATTTACATAGCTACAAAGTGAGCTCTGTGATCCTTTTGGTTAGTGTGGTGGAAAGTGAATGCGGTTTTAAATGCTCCTTTTGAGTGCTTGGGCATATACAGTGCTGTTGCTATAACAACACCTGTTGTTACTAGGCTAGCTTGTATTTAAGTATTTTGCTGTGCTGTAATAGTTGCACTACAAAAAAAAAATAGGATTCTCATTTTGAGAAGAGAATGCATAATAAAACCTCAGAATGAAGAATCTGAAAATAAGCTGCTCTCTCCCTTCCCCCATCATCCAGTTTATTTTTAGTCACTGCAGCATGAATATGACGTTAGTCATTGTTCTGAGACCTCCCTGTAGTGGTAGCAGTGCAAAGCTCTCGATACCCTTTGCAGACGAGGTGAGGATTGTTCTGATTGAGAGGTGGGGAATGTACGGCACAAAGAACAACCTGCCTGATACCACCTGCTGCTGGCCACCTTCTATGGAACCAGCAACATTCCCTAAAAGATCCCACAAGGACATATTAAACACTTCCAGTACTTCTTAGAACCCTTTTCATAGCCTTTGAAGTTACTGCTGAGCCTGGGAAGGTTAACTGGCAAAATTCTGTTACAAGATAAGCTGTTCACTTTCTGGGGGTTTTGTTGATTTCATTGTTTCTGTCCTTTCAGCTTGCTGGTAAACAGTATAATTGCAATACACCTAGAGTGTATGATAAGTAACAAAATTGCTGTACTTGTGATTTGGTAATTTGCAATTACTGATAAATGATAGATAGTAAATCATTAACTTGACAGTTAACTAATATATAACTTAAAAATAAATATACGTTCATGAAACCTCTGTTACTGGATTACTACTAACAGCCTTATGTTAACTTCTGGGTGAATCTCTGCAAGGTTCTTATCTTTGTACCACTAGTATGAAAATGCATTACAAGCCCCAAATGGCCAAAACTACTTGAGCTGTGACAAGTACTACTTCTTACGGCTGGCACTGTATTATATTAAGAGAAGAAGTGGTTTTTATTGTGGTATTTGGAGAGACTTTCTTGTGGTGTCAGCTAAGACTCTTCATCTTCTTTTTCAGTTGTTTGGAGTCTTTTGGGCTGCATACAGTGCTGCATCATTACTAGTTGGAGAAGAATTCAAGACCAAGAAACCCCTTCTAATTTATCCAATCTTTTTATTATACATTTATTTTCTGTCCTTGTATACTGGGGTGTGATCTAGTGTGAGATGTGGCCAGAAACCATATTTCAGTCACTTGCAGACTGATAATGTGTACGATTAAGAAGGCTGGAGATAATACAAGTGACTGTTTTGTATCCAGTTGTCAAGATGTTTTAAGATCGAAGAGCATATTTGTGTATATTATTTAATGAAGCAATTGTAGCTATATAGATTTGTATCAAAGTTCTAGGTTTGTTTAAGACTCTTCAGATTTTAATGAACAAAATAAAAGGACCTTGTGTTTTATAACAAAGCGTAACAAAACTGCAACTCAATACCTGTGCCAAAAGCACTGGGACCAGATTACTATATTCAAGAATTAAAAATGAGGAGTTAACTGTTAACAATCTCAAAGTGCAATTTTTCTTTTGAGCTTAAACACAGCTGGCTTTTTCTGGCACAGCAAATTCTGTAGATAATATATATTTATGAAACAGTCCTGATTGTTCACAGAATAGTCTGTATAATCAAGACAAGAAGATACTACTTTTAATTTAGTGCCTCAATTACTGTGATTTGGCTGTTGAGTTTTTATAAATTCCAATTTGTTTTCAAAACATGTATATACTGTGTATTTTGTATCTATGGCTTGTGTGTACCGTAAATACTCCTTGGTTAAGGATGTATATTGGGTTTTTAAAAATTGAAGATACAAGTATTTGAAGTTTTCATTTACTATCTCTGACCAAAGGAGCAAGATATTTACTGCGTGACATAATTAAAATGCATATTTAGAGAATCAAATTATTTTACTTAAAAGTATAAATTTACAGAGAAATGGGTGAACACCTTTCTCAACTCTAGTGCTGGCTTAATGTTGGAGAAAAAAAAGATGATCTATCAAATTTGTGTGATCTTTAAACAATGTTATTTTATGATGACAAAATAAAAATATTGCTTCCCTAACTATGTTTTACATCATCTTGCTCTGTTTTGCTTTTAATAGCATGGTATTTAACATGCATCCTTTTTTTTTTCTTGTACCAATAGTATTAATCCCTTGTAAAGAGAAATAAGAAAGATTTGGAAGGCCAGATTCTCCCTCCACTAAATAAGGCAGAGTTACAGCCTTAGTAACAGTTAGAGTCTTGCTAATTTTGACTCTCCAAGGATTATGTAATAATGTGATGACATGTTAAATATTTCCTGTGTAGTGTGTTGATTGCTTATATAATGGTCCTTATGGTAATATTTCTTCACAAGGGAAGTCCACTGAAGTTCACTTTGCATGGTACTAACGTAGGCATTTGCAATCTTCAGTATTTAGTATCAACACATAGCTCTGAAGTTTCTTTTTTTTTCTGGTAACAGGAAAAAAGCATTTCCCATTCTGCTATCCCCCAC
>VZRS01008986.1:1610793-1644605 GCA_013398055.1 Ifrita kowaldi | reverse complement strand
GCTCGGGCCCTTGGTGCCGGGGCATCCCCCCGGCTCTTTGTCACCCCTTTTTGTTTTTCTGGCCTGAACGGCCTCCCCTGCCCGGGGAGGTGGTGGAGTCGCCGTCTCTGGAGATGCTTACGGAGAGACTGGACGTGGCACTGGATGCCGTGTTCTAGTTGACATGGTGGTGTTTGGTCATAGGCTGGACTTAGTGAATCTCAGAGGTCTTGTCCAACCTAACTGAGGCTGTGGTTCTGTGTTCCTACTCTTTGTGGCAGAGATACTCATGTAGACAGCACCGAGGCGTTTTATTTCTGTAAAACATATTGGCATAGTTACTAAAAGATTTAAATGGGGATGTAAAGCTGCAATGTATAGGGTTGTATTTTTTAATATTGGTTTTGCAGATGTTGTTGTGGATCACGTAACGTTGAACCTTCCAAAGATTAGAAGCAGCATGTTAGGCAGGACAGGCATAGCTCTAGTTCTTATTGATATGTGATACTGTATTAATTTATTTATTGACCCTTACTCTTTTTTTTAAGAAGGGTTGCTGCTTAAAAGTGTCGTTTGTCCTATGGCTTAAAACTATTCAAGATCAGAATCCTTCATGAAGTTATGTGGTGATATGTTTTTGTATGCATTTGGATAGTTCCTCAGGCTGTTGACTATCTTGGCTGTCTCTGGTGGAAGTAACCGTATCCCTGCTATTATGTTCAGGAGGCATGATTGTGTACTGGCTTTGTGGAGGGTTAGACTGCAGCATCTCCAGAACTATGAAGCAACTTCGTTTGTTGACCATTAGTGTTTTTGCACTGTTAATAACCTGGCTGCTCTGTAGAAAAAGATCCGTATACCATTAACAGCTTTTGTTCCTTGTTTATTAATGGCTTTTAAACCGTGGCACTTGTCAGAGTATTGGTGGTGGGTAGGGTTATTTGTCTCCTTGTGAGTCCCGCCCTTGGAATAGAAAGATAGGCTTCTTCTACCAGTTGTGTGCATCCATGTTCAGGTTCTCCTTACAGCTATGTGTTGCTAATGAGATGTTGCTTTGCTGAGTGGTGGTGGTGAAAGGTTGTTTGCTGCCTGAACGTGGTACAGTAATGCCAAGAACTGCATGGGAATGCCATAGCTTAGGCAGTATGTACACTTTCACCTTGAAAACCAGTAACTGTATTGCAATGTCAAACTGAAGAGAACAGGACAAAAATTGCTGATTTCCTTTCATAACTCAAAGTTGGTACATTGTATGTAAAAGTTAAGCATTTGGGGCAATTGAAAAAAAAAGAAAAAAAGATTTGTGGAATTATTAAGAAGGTGCCAGCTGCTTTTGTTGTCAGTTGCTTGCATGGAGAACGAAGGTCTTGTGTGATGTTTCCTGCACTGTTCAGGATTCAGATCACTCTACTTCTATAATTCCCTTCTACCATGTTGTCTCCTAAAGTGCTTTTTTTATTAATAACTTCTTTTCTTTGAGCTATTGCGGGAATTTTGTAATCGCTTTTAAGTTTTGGATGAAGAGGACATAAATAGAGGACTTAATTTGTAATTGGCTGTCTGTGTAGGAGATGTTTAATTCTCAGATACAGAAAAGGAAGTGAACTATAAATCAAAGTGATTCTACACTTTGCTGTGATAGAATCCTTGGAAAGGATTTGACTCAGTATTCAAAATGCTAATGGCAATTCTCCCCTAAATAGTAACTGTTTGAAAATAACATATTGCTTTGCTTCTGCTACGTACATTCAGTCATGTATACTTCCTTTAGTGTCAGTCTTCTCCGTGACAGCATGGCTGTAAAAGATGGCTTCTACTCCTCCTCACATGAAACAACAGAATTGCTTGCAATCTACCCAAATTTTATCTGTGCAGTAGAGCCGATGGTTATATTACTGGGAAAAAAAAAAACAGATAACCTTAGTTTAGTTTGAAGAAACTTTAGGTGAATTTTCTTGTAGATTGAAACTGGCGTGCCTGTCAGAAATCTGGTTCATCTCAGCAGTTGGTGTCTGTTGCGGCTATTAGCAATCCTGTTCACTCTTGTTCTCTCTCTCTTCCTCCTGTCTTTGGGAAGAGAAGGAGAAGGGAATTTAGCTGCTCTCTGATGTCTGCCTGCACTGTACAGCATGAGCTCTTTTAATGTAAGATAGTAGTAGTTGGACACTCAGACCTGTAGACCAACTCTGCCCCTGCTCCCTCCCCTGCCATAAATGACAGGTCAAAGGATATTGTTGCTTCAGGGACTTCTGGTGCTATAACTAAAAATAGAGTCTCTAGGAATTAAAACTGCTTCTCCTGGGAGACTGCTTGTCCTCCTTGGTAATTGAGGCTGCAGGTCTTCTGCCTTGCCAAAAGATTTATGTTGGACAGAAATGTTGTTGCTTGTTACCCAAAGAAAAACAAAATGTAGCTGGCCTCTTTCTAGAAAGCAGAGCCAGGAGAAGAATCTCCTATCAAGGCGGGAGAGGGGAGAAAAGGAAACACCACCAAGCCTCAGTGTGTTTTGTATTTGCAGTCACAGTTCACTGCGGAAATATATATTAAGCTTTGAGCTCATTCTCTGTGAAAAGATTGAACCTGTGGAATGCTGAATGTGGTAGAGCAGTGGAGGCTGCCTTCGTTAGAATAGAAATGCAGATTGCTCTTTGGTGTGTAAAAGAGCAAGGCAAAAGATTCACAGCCAGAAGACAGTTCAGTTATAGATCGGGTCCAGACACTGGGATGTAGTCTCTGTGCTTCAGTTGCTCATGTGAGCATCATTGATCTTATGTATGTGGTGATCCAGGGATTGTTCTTCTGAGCCCAGTCTGTAGGAATTCAGTGTGGATTATGGTTATTATTATAGCATGCTGAATCTTCAGCAGCTCTGTCTCTTGAAAGTGTGTAATCATCTTGAATCTGTTTCCAGTATGAGCCCTGTAGGCCTATTCAAGAGGACCGGGTGATCATTTGCAACAGCCCAGAGCGTTGTAGTGCATAAAAGTAGGGGGAAAATCAGGTGACACTAACATTAAGCTCTGTCTTACCTGGTCACAAGGTTGTCCTTTCTATTCTGTCAAGACTGTTGCATGCACACTGTGCATTTCAGAGAACCAGACTGGGGGTGCAAGGAAAATTCTTGTGATTTCTGGATGTTCTGCATTTCTGTTTATTTGCTAGTAGTGGTTAGTCAGAACTACTTTTGAATCTGTCATGCAAGTCTATCAAGTACTTTGTTTTCCCTATTAGA
Organism: Ifrita kowaldi; assembly: GCA_013398055.1. NCBI lineage: Eukaryota > Metazoa > Chordata > Aves > Passeriformes > Cinclosomatidae > Ifrita > Ifrita kowaldi. Next base: position 1,641,394 of record VZRS01008986.1, on the reverse strand, counting down.
TATTTAAATATTTTTGTGGTTTCAGTTTCAAGTTGAACGCTGGTAGCCAAAAAGCATAAATGAGCAATCTCCAAATGCAGCACTAAAGATGAGCCTTTTCCTTGGCCTCAGAAGGAGCAAACCAAAGCAGCCAGCCAAAAAAACCCTGAAGAATCTAAGCAAACTTCCCGAATAGTCTCGAGTGACTCTTTTAGTGTTCATAGAGGTGTTTGGTTTATCAGTTCCTTCTATTTACAAATAAGAAAACTGCCTGAACTGGGAGAGTGCTGTAATTCCCAGAGAAGCTTGGGCAGGATTAGAATAAGAAACTAAAATGTACTGTCAGATGGACAGTGACCATCTTGAATGTTCCAGTAGGTATTTCCAGATTAATTTGGTGTAGCAGTAACTTCAGAGCTTCATTTGCTAAAATGCAGTGTTTTGTAGCTAAACCCTTCTAAATTGCTGTAGAGGCTCTAACAGGCATCAAAATATAGACTTCTCAATCTGTAGGGGAAGGATCTGTTCTTGGTACATATATAGCTGAGTATATATGAGTTCCTGCAGGGGAAACAGAGATTCTGCGTTATCATCAGAGGCCCTCAAGGGCTCTTCCTCTGTCAGAAGAATTTAGAAGTAAATAGATCCCAGCCCAGGAATCTCACCTGTGCCAGCAAGTTCAACACCATTGCATTCCTGTCAGAGTTCCCTTTTGGGAAGTCTTGTTTTTCTTTAGCTGTCTAACTTCAAATTATAGTGCCTTGGAAATCTCTCAAGCGATATCCAGTTCTATTTCTTTCTGATTCTTTCCCATGTGACGCAGAAGGCAAAACAAGAGGAAAAGATTCTTTTTTGCAACTTGGAAGTCATAGAGGGAATTTACACTTATTTAGGAAGAAACTGTTGGGATACTGCCATCCAATTCTACACTTGACTTATTTGAAGGCACCATCAACAGTTTCAGCTGTTTGAAGCTCACTTGTAATACTGCTCAAGTTCTCGTTCGTTCCTCAAAATTGGGGCAAGTTTCTTCCATCTTTTTGTTTCTTATATTCTTTTGTTCCATTATGAAACAAAGATAATAATGAAGCCCCTTGCTCTTAATACAGAATTTCTCATCACGTAGGGAATATTGTCAAATCTAGTGATCTGCTGCAGCCCACCTTGGATTTGAGCATACTTGGGTGACTACTAATCTGGGTGAAATATTTTTTAAAGAGATCATTTCATTGATTCATATCATCTTAAGATCATTCAAGAGGAGCCTTAAGCATTTGAGAAAACAGAATAGGGGAACTCTTAGATTTGAGTTCAGTGTTTTATACTAGTGATGGCTCTAGACTGCTGTGAGCTCCATTTGTCTGCTAGCTTAATCAGAGTATGTCGGATATCCCTTCTTGCTTACCAAGCATCTTGGCAGACTGTCGGGATGCTGTTAATTGGTATTTCCAAGCTCTGTTGAAGCACATCTGGATTATCTTCTGCAGAAGCTATGATAGAGTAAAATTAGAGATCTTTTCTTTTCACATGGCTTTAAAGGGATGTTTGCATGTGTATGTTTCATGCAAGGATTCAGAAGTTGTAACAGGCAGCAGTGTAGGCATATGTTATGTTGCCATGCATGATCACAAAACATTTTTTCATTTTATTGACAGATCATTCATATCTGGACTGATGGATTTACGGCTGTCATTGCAACAGCAGTGCAGTATTATTAAAGTTTGCAGAATGCTTTAATGTCAGATAATCAGAAATTTCCTAGACCTCTGCATGTGGACCTTGAAAAACGTCTTCTGCAGGAAGATGAATCCTGAAATGCTTCGTAGTGACCTGGAGAGGAAACTTTGTGCTGGGATTTGTGTCAGGGATTTGAACTTTGACTTCCTGCCCTAATTGTCTCACAGGTAGTTAAGGCATTTCTCATTGGTACGAAGGTTTCTCAGGGAAAAAACTGACTTTCACCTCAGTGCTGATTATTATGCAATTTTAGTCAAGACAGCTTTTAATATGCCTATATGATAAACCCTTCAGCTCAGATCCCAGTTATGTTGTTTACTGTGTTCTGTAAGATGTAGAAGAAACTTGGCAGAAATATATTCTGACAGGTAACTGATAGTTCAAGTCCAAAACATTATGGAAAAAAGCAGGTGAATCTCTGTTGGACTTGAAGTAATGAAAACATGGGAGAAGGCTTTTACTGATTGCTCAGCCTAGTGATCTTTAAAAGTCTGATCCTTTTACTATTCTGAACATCGTGGTGATCGGTGGCTTGGATGTAGCATACTCTCTTGTCCTATAGTTGGTCCTGTCTGGCAGCCCACCATAATGTTAGTTGCTCCAGTAGAACCACTTTCTGAGACTTTAGTTACATTGTTTATAACTATGTTTTTATGGTTGTTGTTGCACTGGTATCCATGACTTCAGTGAAATAGAACATCTAAAATTGTATAAGACAGAATATAAGAAAAATCTGTCCTAGATGAAGATTACTTTAATTCTTTTTTAATAGTTATTAGTTCTGGTTCTTCTGGTATGGTGTTGATCTGTTATTTCAGTTTTTCTTTCCAAGTTACTCTCAAATCAGGAAACAAAGCTGTCCATCCTTGCTTTTACAAGTATTCTTTAATTTTCCCTGAACAGTATGACATATTTCAAAACTGTTTCTTAGGCTGTCTTGAAGATGGAGGTGAGGCTTGCAATCATGTGGACTCATGGACAACCTTTGAGTGTATCAGACAGTCCCAGGTCATGTTGTGAGATAGCTTGTTGCTGAACAGATGTTGTCTGTTCCAGTGGGATCAGTAACTTCTCACAATTTTTTTAAAATTTGTAAATAAAAAATTTACACATGGGTCTGTTCACTTTCCTGATGGTTCTTAAGTGATGCCACAGTATTGCTTTCTACTGTTAGAAAGCTGTCCTTTAAATAGTTAATGCTCTCTTAATTGCACCGACTGCTTGCAGTCACCAGAGGAGTGCTTGTCAGCAAGTAGAGGTTTCAAGAAAGAGCAGCTATTGCTCTGAGTTCTTTCGTTTTTGAAGTACACATGAATACTAACACTTGCAAGTCCTTTGCTGCCTTGTCTTTGGGAAGAGTATCAAGGTTTGGTAAGGACCCAGTGTATGCTGCTAGTGAAAAACTAGACAGGAAGTCTGCAGAACATTTGTTTTGAAGATTCCTGTGCATGCTGGGGAAAGAGCACTCCACAGGTAAGGATGATAGCTAATAAACATTGTGCATAACAAGTTTAAAAGTGTAAAATTATGGAAATAATAACTTATCTGTCACATCAATATAAACACTATTGTGTTTAAAATTTTCTTGAGATATTTGCTAGGGCCATTCAGTGAGTATTGGTAACTTTTTAATATGTGACTTAAGAGGGAATTTGCTTAAGGTGTCTTGAAAATTGGTGGCATTAATGAAAACATTTAAACACGAGTGCTGGTTAATGAAGGCTTGCATAGCATACAGTCTGTCAGCAGTTCTTCAGTCCCCTGTACAGTTTGGGAAGGGAAAGCTGTTTGATCCATTGCACTTCCCTGATCTGACTGAGCATGAAGCAATCAGGATCTCGTCATTGCATTTGGCAGCTGTAGAACAGTTTGGTTAACTCTGTTTATTGGGCAACAGGCTACAAAGATTTGTGAAAAACTCCGTATTGAAAGGAAGAGCTGGGAGGGTGAAGGGTGGGACTGAGAACTATGATGGAGTACCTGAATGACAGTGGGGAAAGGGTTAGGGAAGTAGGAAGCTGGGAAGATGGCAGTGAAGACTGGAAATGAGTGTTTAATTGGACAATAAGAAGGCACTATGGTTAATGTGGAGAAATGCTGTGGTAGGCTTAGCTGACCTGTCTTCTGCAGGATCCTAGATTTATGTTGTGATGTAAATGATATGTAACACCGCTTGATGAACGGTTTTTAATAGTGGACTTTTCCTGTTCAGTTTCCTATAGTGTTTGTGAGTCAGAAGTCACAAGACCAGCATTTTCCAGTAAATAATCTCAGGTTCCCTACCCATGCCATAATGAGAAAGGAAAAGTCCTTACTCTGAATCTGTGGAGGAACCTGCTTCCCACTACCTACAGCAGGCATCTTGCAAGGCCAGGCTTAAGGTAGCTTTTCTGAATGTCAGAAACTCAGTGACAGAACTCAGGTTTAACTTAAGTGATCACCATGTTGAAATACTCTTATGCTGCAAATAAGTGTTTCAAATATTCAAGGCCTTTTAATTTTGCCAGCTTCTCTGAAGAATTTGAAAAGGCATCCTAAAGAATAGTTTCACTTTTAAATATAAATTAAACGTGCATGAATCTAGTCTGTTCTACTTCAGCTTCCCTGTGTAGAAGTAGTTAGTAGGAGAATGTGAGAATGCATTTAACAAACTTGAAATACTCATGAGATTTTAATGAAGTGTTAGCCTGGGGTACTGGGGTCTGGACTAACTCATACTGCCAGAATGAGATCTTGGAGTTGTGCTAGGAATATGAAATACCATCTTAATGCTCAGTAGTTGCTGTATAAGCAAATGCTAGGGAAGTTGTCAAGAACTCAGCTAATAATATAGGTCCATTTCAATGTCTCTATGTGTGCTGTGTTTCTGTCTCAAAAAGCGTGTAACAGAACTAGAAACTTAAGGTGTGGAATGTTTTATGTAAGTGAAACAGTATTTAGTCTGAAACAGATGATGGGGATGATTTGGAATGGGGAGGTAAGAGAGTGAGAGCATGTGAATAATGAAAATTGGGAGTTGATTGTTCAAGTACAGGAGCGGAGGGCATCCAAAGAAGTAACTATGCGAAATAGTAAAATATGGAGCTCCTGGCTGCAGGGCATTGTGGATGCTGTATGTTTGTGGAATTACAACAGTGTTGGACAAAGTGATAGAAGAAAAACCTATCAAAGCTCACTATAATAACCAAAATCCCTTTAGGCACAGAAGGTCCCTGAGCACAAATTGACTGGGGCTGAGAGTGTTACAGGAAAGAACCATTGTGTAGGTTACCTTTCTTAAATTCTTCACTAACCGCTTGTTTTAGACCACTGTCTTGGACAAAATGTGCTGCTCTGAGCATTGTCCTCTGATCCACTATTGCTGCTTCTTTGTTCAGTACTTTCTTTTAAAGTAACCTCCAAAAGCGAAAGATAGGTAGTAACTCAGCAGTCTAAAGTAGTTTTTGGACTACTGCTGCAGTAATGGAAGACTGCTGTTAGATTTTCTCCTAAACCTTTTTTTCTGCAGACTAAACAAGCCCAGTTATCTTAGTCTTTCCCCACATGTTGTATGCTCCAGCCCTCTAACTTCTTAGTACCCCCCTTCGTGGGACTCTCACACATGAGCTGTTATCTCAGGTGGAGGAGCAAAGATGGAAGGGGTGTTCTGTATGTGAGCTTATTGCTGGTTGGAGGAGACTGATCTTTTCCTGTGGTCCCCTCTATGGTAATAATTTGTTGCTGAGAGGATGCATTGCTGCCTCGTGTTCTGCCTGTGCATCAGGATCCCCAAGTTCTTTCTGTTGGGTTGCCACCCAGACACTTGGTCCCCAGCTTCTCTTGATGTATGGGGTTATATTCCATTCCAAGTGTAACATGGTGCATTTGTCTTCATTGAACATCAGGAGATTTGTGTCAAGGCATTCCTTTGTCTTTTTGAGATCCTTGTAAAAGGCAGCCCTGCTGTTTAATGCATCAGTTGCCCTCAGTCATCTCCCATTGGTGTCATCCACAGTGTAAATAAAGGTGCAGCCTGTCTTACCATCCAAGCCATTCATGAAGGTAGTGAACCATATATCAAGCTTTGTTGAATGCCACTCATATGTGCTAGGTGTTGTATCCTTAACGACTAACTTTGCACATGACAATGTTTTTCACTTGTCTTTTAACCCACCCATCTGCTTTTGAGAACTTGCTGCTTCTCCCTGCATGATGTCTTGGAATCTCCTTACAATAGTGGGCCTTGGAAGGGGGAGAAGCTAAACCATTTCCTGCCGGACGGTCTTGGGAGTTCAAAAAGTGCCATATGTGGAGATGTTTTCTCCTGTTGCAGAGACTGCAGGATACATAATGGGTGAACTCAGATGCCACTTCAGGGACCAAAAGAGGAACTGGTAGTAAAATTTAATCTGGCAAAGTTTCTTTGTTGTGAAATGCTGTGATGGGACTAGCGCTTGAAGAACGGGAACTTCCTGTTACTGAGCTGTGAAGTGTTCCTTGCCTGTGTCTGATTCTGGGTGGAAGCTGTGTAATCTGTCTGCACTTTTTGAAAGACAACTTTCCTGAAATTTTTTCATCGTTTTTCACTTTAAGAAAAATTTTGAAGAAGAATGTGCCCTCTGTGAGGTGTTTGCAGAAGAATTGTAGGGACTTACATTTTCACAGGTTACCGAGGCTTGCAGGAAGGATTCTAAAATACCTTGTGAAATCTCTCCTAATTTGTTCTTGGGATAACGGCGTAAAGCTCTGTGAGCAGTTGTGTTCTGTACATACAAGGTGGCAGTGATGTCAGATACATGGAGATCTGAAAGCACACAAAGAGCACGGGCACAAAGAGCTCACCAGTGTCTGCCTGCTGATTCACTCTCATTTTGAGTCTGTAGAGTGGAAGAAGACTCTGTGCCTGCAAAGCGAGTGAGATATGAACTGTCTTTTTCTCAGTGGGGTTTTGTTTATGTTCTGAAACCTTTTAAGTGTTAGTGTTGGTTTCTGTTAGTTGTTGCTTGAGCAGACACATCTAGTTAATATTCATGTGGCAGTCTCCAGTGCTTTGGCCCAGATAACACATCTTCCTATTAATAAGGATTATTAAAACCAGCTATCATATAATGAAACTGATACTGAAGCAACTCTGTCCTGCTTGTTGCCAAAGGAAAAGATAAACTTTAGATCACGTGTCTTGTTTTTTATTAACTAAATCCAGTTTTGGCAAATAAATGAGTTTGAAGGCACTTGTATTTGTCTCCTTCAGTATTCTTGCTGTTTGGAGAACATTTTTAATTTTATTTCCTGCTTCAGCTCTAGTGTGGTTTTTCTTTATTCAGTCATTTTGGACAGCTCTTCCAGGTGATGTGGCAGATGAAGTTGCCTGTAGATAGTGAAATCTAAAAGAGAAAACGTTGCTTTGTGTATACCTGGTTTAAGCTATTTACGTAACTTGTCTAAAATAGAAACTTGAATTTGTGTTCATCGAATAGTTTCCTTTCTATCCTTTCCTCAAGTTTGAATGTGTGTTTGTTTTGGGAAAAGGAGGGACTCATGGAGTGCCTTTGTGATGGCAGCAGACTGCTTTGGGGAGGTGATGTTTAGTGGAAATAAGGGACTGGGCCTGGACCTGGAAGATAAAACTACATTGCAGAAGTATCCACGGGGGATGTACATGAGGAAGAGAAGAGGAGGAGCAAGGGAGAATCTCTAACTGATAAATTCAGTAATTAGGAGCAGTCGTGGCCTGATTTGGCCATGCCTTAGACAACCTCGTGTTATGGTGTTCCCAAGTGCTCATAACCACCATGTCTTTGTTTCATTTGGGAGCCACTGATGTGAAATAATTTGGAGACAACTTTATTTTTAGACCAGACTTGGAGTGATTTGCTCTTTATCCTCTTTTGTGTGACTCCTTTGCAGCTCGTTCATAGTTGTAATTTTCTGTAGTGTTAGTTCAAAATAGATTCCTGCAAATACAGCAAGTTAAGACAGCAAGCTGAACTTTAAGACAGAGTTTTCTTTTTTTTTTATTTGTACTGCAGAACTTCCTCAAACTGCAGTTGTTCTGATACGCTTGCCTTGGCAGATGTGTTGCTTAGCTAGCATATAATTAGGTGTTACACTTGCTAACTTTCAGTTGGTTTTATGATCACATGAAGTGGTAGCAATAGGAAAGGCACCTGCCTTGTAGCAAATGAGGACAACTGATATGTAAGGTTTTTTTAATCCCAGGTACATGTGAAAAACGTGTGAGAAGTGGCTGAGTGAGGTGCTAGCAGAAAGTGGTTTTGTCTCAAATGGGAAGGATAGTTTTGCTGCTCACTGACATGGCCTTTTCTTGAGTTTTGGATTCTCTGTAAGTAGCTTGATGCTCAAATCTTATGGTACAAAATAAATGGCATAGATGGAGCTTTTGATCTTCTGAAACTTCATTCATTTATTTTTCCCATGCTTGCAGTATTTTGAAATGAGTACTGAGATATTGTTTGGATATTTTAGTTTAAATTAAAAATACAGAAGCTGGTATTGGTGCACATAATGTATCTGCTCTGCTGGGCTGATGGGATTTCTGTTTCTCCAAAAATGTTACTTTAATTCTTAATTTAAAGACGTAGTGGCATCCATAGATCAAAGCTATGAATGTTCCTTTAGATATTTGATTGGACTTGGATCTTTGCATTGTGGAATTAGTGCTCTGATGCATGTGTTTACCACTCTCACTTTATAGCTGCGGGTAAGTGTTAGTTTACTGTAATTTAGAACCTATTGGAGGGGCTTTTTTTGCTCTGTATTGGGAGCTTTTTGTCACGAAAATTACTGACTTTGATATGTTTTAGTACCATTCCTGGCTAGCAGTTTTCTAGGTGAATTAACTTTTTTTCGATATTGCAAAAGATAAAGGTGTTACTGCCAGCATTAATCTACATCTCTTCATGATGGTGGCCAAGCATATTCAGGTGACAGCCACTTCTCTTAAGCTCTATAGCTTTGAGGCTGAATCTTTAGCAGAGAGATGGAGACAAACTTTTTCATTGTTCTGCTTCTTGAAACGCAAAGCTAATTCTTTAATTGGTTTGGTTCATCTTAATGCCCACAGGCAAGGGGGCACGACAGATGCTGCTTAGACTGGTATGAATTCCCCGAACAAGTTTGTTTTCTGTAATACTCTCATAGGTCAGATTTTGATCACAGGAAATTGCTGGTCTCTGTTCTCTGTTGTTTGAAACAAAAAAGGTGGAGGTGATCAAACCTTTTCTTAAGTTCTTAATTTCTGCAATCTTATGTTTGTTTGGTTTTATTTTAAGTTTTTAGGTTGCTAGTTCTAATGTTGTAATAGATGACATACCATAATGTAATATGCTATTGGATTTGCACTTCTAGCTTGCTAGCAGCCTGCCAGATTTCCTCATAGGAACTGACAAAAGGTTTGATGACTTCTTCGTGAGTTGTTTTGTTTTTAATCCTAAGCAGATAGGCTGGAGATACTGGGAGAAGCTATGATTCACTTGTGCCAAGACTGAAAAGGAAAATCATTAGAAACTTTGAATGGCTGTTTCTTCTACCACCTGAAATAAATTACAGCCGAAGAAACTGGGGCTAAAATGAGAGTAACAGTTGGGTTTCGATGATCTGCCTTAATTAATTTAGTGATTTTATGTGAAACTTTTGAGCTGTGGTTTGTGAAGATGCAGATCACTATTTATTGCTAGTAAACTTAGGCTGGAGAGGCAGGACATAATGTTAGAGTGGCACCAGTATGTTTTTCAAAGGGTATTGGCAGAGTCCTTTGGCAGATTGTAAAATGTTGATCCTGAGTTAGAAAGGACGCTTCTAACAATGCTCTGAGGATGATTTAACTTTTCTAGGCATAACTTCCAGGTTACTACTTCTGTAATAGTGACTTTTAAATTTTTTGGTTTCCTGGTTCTCAATTTATTATTATAATCATATGGTCTGCCATATGTAGACTGTGTTATAGTATGACTAGTATTAGAATCATCTTCAAATGTGTTTCATGTACTTTTAAAATTAAACTCCTGTTTGCAAAAAAGCTTCTCAGCAACTCAGAGGCTATTCAGTGTGAACTTGTCGGTTACAGAATGTGTTTCTCTGGGTTTTGGAACAGTATTAAATATTGATCAAATAATTTCCTTGAAGCTCCATTGACTTAGGCTAAGGGAGCTTGTTTTGTTTTTATGTGCCTCAAATAAAATAAAAACAGCAACTGTAAATAACTTTCTAGAGATAATTTGGCCGATCTTTCTGTCAATGTAACCAACCATTAGCCAGCACAGGGAAAATCACAGCTGGTAGGCAATATATTTCTTGTTCTGTAGTTATAACTTCTTATTTTTTTTGTAATGGAGTAGAAATACTACGTTATCTGCCTCGTTAGTAATCTTCATTGGCTTCTAAAGATTTGGACCATTTACTGAGAGGATATTAGCTGTTTGCTGCTTTAGACATGAGATTTCATTAACATCACTACAGAAATGATAAAATACGAATGGTCTAGCCTAGAAAGCCACAGTGACTGGAGCTCCTACAGACTGCTGAACTCCTAGTCACAGGGCATGAGCATACTCCAGTGCTTGACAGGAAATAAGGAAAGTGCAAAAGCAAGTGTTCATGGTGTTGGCACTGCCAGAAAGGGTGAGCTGCTTTTCCCATTTTCTCTGGTGGGGAGAAGGAGAAAAGTGATGGGATGAAGAAAGTGTCCTATAGTGATCCATCCCTTGGATCACACTGGACAGTCTGGACATATCATCATGCTGAGGTTTCTAGTCTAGTGCATCAGATACTGTTCAGTTTATTTGCATAATAGTTTCCAGTACATCGTTGAAACTTAAAAAGATATTAAAACACGTATTTGAATTTTTGTCAAAACTGTTACTTTGCTGTAGAATGATTTACTTCCTTGCCTGCAGCTGTGTTGGCTGTAGAAAGTCTTGTGTGAGGAACCAGTGTATTGGCCAAAACACAGTTTGAAATTAGTTGATTTGCCATTCAGAGAAACCTTTTTTGGTGAGCAGGGACGAAAGACTTCATAACTATCAAGTGATTCCGGACTCTCTAAGTGTTTCTGACTGCTATGTCAATGATTACAATTGCAGTATACTTAATGCAGGCAAGGGCATATGTCCTTTGTTTTGCGAGTATATGAGTCATTGTTTCCAAAATCTTGGTGGGGAGGGCAGCTGACAACTGTTCTTGACCTGCATTTTCAAAGAGAGGATACCACAAATGTAATGTGGTCAGATTCCTGTGCCCTATATTTCCAGGAGTTTTAATTTCCATTTAACTCTATCAAAGTGTGAAGATGACAGAATTATGTAGCTGTCCTTACCTGGATGTTTTACTGTATGCTAGCTACCAAAATGGTGATTTTTTAATTATTTATAATAAAAACAGTATCCAGTGTCTGAGGAAAGAGGAGAACATGGACAGGACATGACTAATGCAAAATATAATGAAACTCCTATTCCTGTGCGACAGGAAGACATTTATGTTGACAATCCAGCATTTTCAGCTGCCGTTGGAGAATGTGTCCCTATATTTATAACACACACAGTCCGCTTCTGGAGCGGCAGCTTACACTGTCTGTGATTGAAAGCAGTTCACTTTCTATGCAGGTAGCATTTTACGTGGATTACATTTAGTTCTGCAGTCCAGCCAGCTTTAGACATGTAATAGTGTCAAGTAACATTAAATATTTTGGGGGATAATATCCATTGCCACAACCTTTCCTTATTTATCTGCTGACAGTCTTTGTCTACCTTCACCAGACTTCTCAAACCTGTTACTGACATCACATGTGCAGCACTGAGCAGAAATGAGCTGTTGTAGTGTCCCAGGGAAGACATACCACACTGGTACATGTTGCATGCTGTACTTAGTTTTGAGAAGTTTAACTGTTGTTTTGCTTGATGAAATGATGTTTATAAACCTTAATGGTAATTCAGCAATTTTGTCTCAGTGTTCATGCTGATTTGTACAATTTAGTTCTTTTTATTGACTGTCAGCTAGTAACAAGTACACCAGACATCTGCATTAAGCTTGAAAGCACTAGTTTAGGTCTCCTGGTAGGAGGAGGACTTCAATTAATGGCTTCCACTGTAGGAATAAAATGGTTGTAGTTATTGATGGGATGCACAGATTTTGGTAGTTTGTTTTTTAATGTAGGAAATGTAAAAGCTTGGTGGAAGTTGTGGTAGCTAAAACGCTACGTTTTGATCATCTCAAGAAGTAAAGATTTTGCCAAAGTGTTACATTACTTTCCAAAAAAGAAACAGAGGTCTTTTCTATAAAAGCATTTTTCTAATTAGATCTTGCATTTTGTCTTTCCCTTTATAGCTAAACCAGGTGGACGGGTGAAATGTCAGTATATTTCTGCTGTGGATAAAGTGATCTTTGTGGACGATTACGCAGTAGGATGTAGGAAAGATCTCAATGGTATCTTACTGTTAGACACAGCTCTGCAAACGCCTGTTTCAAAACAAGATGATGTGGTTCAGCTTGAATTGCCGGTTACAGAGGTAAGATGTGGAGGGGGGAAACCAAAAGAGGTATGTAAATAACTGTGTCAGAAATACTGAAACCAGATGTTTGACTCTGGGTTTCTAGAGTGATATTAACATCATGTAATGGAAAAGTTTCTTAGTTATTAGCTGTCATAGGGCCATAGCTTTTCAGTTGCCTGTATCTCAAACAAATAAGAGCATGCCTCAAGACCACATTATTTCAGATGAAAGAACGTTTCGTGACCACAGATAAGAACTCACTTCCCCACCTTTGTCAGTGCTTGTGTATGGAATCTGTATGCACTTCTAGGAGTCAGTCTGGGCTGCTAGGTATCCCTGATTATTTTGTTGTTGTTGTTGTTTCAGGGAAGGAAAGACAAAATCAGGTAATACGGTGTTTCTTCATGTGAAGAATTAGTGCTGGAATCTAAGTTTTCTAGCAAGGTCGGCTGGCCTAACAAAAGACTTTTTTTCTGTGCAAACCTGGCTTCCCTTTTATGTTTGGGTCAGCTGTAACACAGTATTTAGTGGTTTGAGCATTTAGTATCACTTTAAGAGAAGCTAATGTAGACATTTCTGCTTAGAGTGTGGTGCTTAAGATTTTGTTGCATTTGTTTATCCTCAGCATTGATGTAAATTATTTATGTGCTCCTGAAGTATTGAATAACAGGTGAATCAAGAATGTGTGTTATATGTGAGGTTTTTAACTATGCGACTTGAGTAGGAGTAACAGCAGTAAAAGGTTTCACAGAGGTCTCTGAAGACAGCTTCCCGGGTTCCTCAGGCTTGCTGCCCACTGGCATCACTTTTACACCCTTTGTAGGTTACTAAAGAATCTTGATATGTGTGGCTGAGTGTGAAGAAAGTGTCAGAGGTCAGGATTCCCTTTCATAAGGTCTGCTGTGACAGGCTTGCAGTCTCACATGGTTCAATACAAACTATAAGTTTGTGTCAGTTTTTTGGCACAAAGATTCTTTGGTTCTAAAGAGTTTACAGACCCTTATTTACAGCACTTCTTTGTAAAGATCCTTCCTGTAGAAAAAGAAATTTGGAGTTTAGTAGGAATAGTTTTGGGAGGTTCATCACCAGATCAGTGAGGTAGGAGACAAAACATTATCTGTCTTAAGTTCTTACTTTTAATTTTATAGAGGCGGTAACCCAGACATTGGAAAAATGTAGTAAATATTAAGCAAATGTCATACAAACACATCTGTCCACCTCTTTCATCATAGAAAGGTCAAGAACTTTTATTCAAGGAAGGGTGTTTAGTTTCTGTTTGTCTCTAGAACTTCTCTGCAAATTTTTGCACTTAATTTAAGTAGTCTTTTAAAATGTTTGATCTGCTGGTAGTGCAGTGCACCTTTATGCATTTCTAATTGTCACCATTAACAAGTTATGAAGCAACCTCTATGCTATTTTGAATTACCTATAGAACACTAAAATTTAGGAACTTCCACAGTCTGTTTGTTGTTCTTCTGATACAACCTTAGCTAGGGGACTGGTTTGCCTTGTTTCAGCCTTTCTTCCCCTGAATTTCCCAAGGACATAACCAAGGAGCCATTTGGTCCATTCTGTTTCGAGCAGTTTGTGGTTGTTTAAAGGACTGTCTGACCATTGTCCTTGGGAAATATTTCCCTGTGTTTGTAACTTGAAAGAATTCCTATCATATTTTACAGATGTTAACCCACCTAACAGCAGATTTTAGAATACTCTGTGTCTTGTACATTATGCATACCTTTTAAATATCACCTGTCAACATGAAGTTAGCAGACAGCGGGATAAGCTGGAAACAGATGAGACTTGGAAGAAAAAGTCTGTAAATGGATGCTTACAGCATTCTTTTCTAGCTGCATTCTAAGTTTTAAGAACTAATTTCTGAACTAGCCTGGTATTTTTTTTGCCTCATTTTTCAGTTTCATTGTATTAGCATTGTAAGTAATTTATTTCTAGTTTTGTTGCAGTGCTGTTGCTCTCATTATTATCTACCTTTTTGAAGATACAAAGCTACTCAGAAAATGTCAAGACTTTTGTTCTTGCTCTCACTTTTTGTCCTTAAAGCTGAGTGCATCCTTTTGAAGAGAAAGCATTGGGCAATAGATGTGTCCTCATTGCTTGCTTTAATAGATCTTCAGGTTTAACTTATATGACTGACTTGTTTAACATTTGGTAATACTGCCCTTGAGGGAATTTGTAGTAATTACTGTTGCCATTGCTGAAGTTTATCTATTGGTTGGCCTATGAATTTGGAACATCTTACTCAGCTCTGGATCTTTTATGGGAATTACGCTGATATAGTATATGATAAAGTAGGATATGGCAAAGGACATTCCCTGGAGTGATGAAACAGGCATAGTTCCTGTTGTAGTCATTCAGCGTGGATGCTAACTTTGCTTGCACATCTACATTTTAGGCTCAGCAGCTGTTATCTGCTTGCATAGAAAAAGTAGATGTTTCTAGCACAGAGGGATATGATTTGTTCATCACTCAACTGAAGGATGGCTTGAAAAATACCTCACATGAAACAGCAGCAAATCATAAAGTTGCAAAGGTAAGAATTTGTCTCTGTATGGTCTAACATGGATTCCCAAGTCTGGTTTGTGTGTCTGCCATTGAAACATAAAAAATCTGTGACTTAGTGTGGTGGATTTTGTTTGAAGACAGTGGAGTATATTATCTATTCCTTAGTTTTCTATGTGAAGCTTTACTTGGTAAGAGAATAAACAAGGTTAGTTTCTTGCTGATAAAGTCAACTAATAAACCCAGCTGAGCTTAAAATTTGAAGTTACTGACTTTCCTTGCGTTACGTATGTGTCGCTTTTGTGTGTCTGTTGTTGTTGTATTTCCTGATATAACGTGCTTGGTTTTGGTTTTGACACTTCTGAGATCTGTTTGTTGTTTAGATGTTAAAATTTTAAAACTTAGACACTTTTTTTCTTATTTAGTGGGCAACGGTTACGTTCCACCTTCCTCATCATGTTTTGAAGTCTGTCGCCAGTGCCATTGTAAATGAACTCAAGAAGATAAATCAAAATATTGCTGCCTTACCTGTAGCATCCTCTGTGATGGATAGGTTATCTTACCTCTTACCCAGCGCACGGCCAGAGCTTGGTGTGGGACCTGGGCGATCTGTGGACAGGTATATTAAGACAAAATAAGCTATGAATTTGACCCCTTAGTTGTATCAGAATAAGCTCTTAGATGGCTTTAACTTACTTGCCAAAGAATTAGTCCTATTTGTGCTTTGTTGCTCTTACACATACAGCTAATTAACTGTTAAATGCACGCTGTGCCTTACATATTACTGAACTTAGCAAAGCCTTTGTGGACGCCACAAGACTGTCTGGGTTTCAACTTTAATGCCAGGCAAATTGAATTCACTTCGCTCTTAATCCCAACATATACTTTAGAAAAGTAGCAATTACAGCATTAAATACATACTACACTGTATCCTGAAGTCAATTCATTTTCCTTCATGCAAGAAAGAGTCATGCCTATGTTTCATGGTTTTGAAGTTTAGGAAGTTACCTTTGCAGACCATTATATATGCTACTTCTGAACTCTCTAGTCACCTGGTATGTGTTTGGGGTCAGAGAACATTTTACTTCAGATGTTTGCTTCATCTCTTTCTGATCCAAGTGGTAATTTATATGCAAGCAAGTAATCCATTATTTTAACCTTCATAAGCTGAAACTAGTTAGAATACTGGTAAATCTTTTAAGTCTGTAAATTAATTCTTTCTTGAAAGCGTCTGTACAAATATAATTTTGCAAGTGTATTATCATTTCTTGGTACCTCAAATAATTTAATCAGTTTGATTTAATCTCTTAACTTCCCCTCCCCAAGCCTTCAGGTTCTACCTGTACCTCACTATACTGTATTTTGATTAGAGCTCTCCCAAGATCTGTCTCTTGAGCTGGTATAATGTCAAGTTAAGATAGCTCTTATGTGGGTGTTGCTAGAATAGATTACTTCCTTGTCAGAAGTGTTTAATATTTCCAATCCTTTATAAGACAGCAAAAATCTCCTGAAACTGAGGAGCGGGAACAGGAAATGAGGCCCCTTTCCATATAACAGCACTAGTTCTTGGGAGAACAAAATCTTATCAAGGGAAAAGAAAAACTGGTACTCATTTCTCATGTACTGTTGCAGATGAGCAACATGCACTGAGTGAAGGTGGAAAAGAGAGGAACTTCTTTGCTCTGTAACTGTTGAGTTGCAGAGGGGTTCATATTTTGGGACTTAGTTTAAAATTTATAAGTATTATAGTATGCAGTGAGTGGTGACTGTGGGAGGGTTGTACTGTGTATTCAGTTCAGCCTAAAATACTGCTTTAGAGTATTTTTAAATACGCTTATTCTTATCTGTTTAACTAAGAACCCCAAATTTTTGCCGTAGTTGTCATGTTAAAAAAAAAATCCAACTCTCTTGCAGTTCTTTTGGTCCAGATTCTCCACCCACCTTGGATGCAGAATAGCTTTGGGTATCTGATGCTTTTCTGCAGGTAGATCAAATAGGCTACCTGGAAGTTTATTTTATTAATCCTGCTTTTAAGGCCTGTAGGTTATTGTATGGCTTTTCATTTTTAACTGGGGATGTACTTTAAGCACCCAAGTGAGGGAAGTTTGTAACTTTGCTGTAATAGTTAATTATAATTTTATGTGTAAGTTATAGGTAACTATTTGTGCTGTTTCTGATGGTTACTAAAGCACTGAAAGTATCTCATAAACAGTTTAGGTTTTAAATTTTAAGTGGCAGTTTTGGGTAATGTGGAGTTTTTCACCTTTCTAGGTCTTTGATGTACAGTGAAGCTAACAGACGGGAGACATTCACTTCTTGGCCTCACGTGGGTTATCGGTGGGCACAGCCAGATCCTATGGCTCAAGCTGGCTTCTATCACCAGGTAGAAGATTTAGTTGTTCTTAGTATTTGTTCCTTAGGTGGGAGGGTGGAGGAAAAAAGGTGGTGATGTTTTTATGTTTTTTAGGTTGGTTTTTTTTTCTCTTTTTTTAATGGATTCCTTCAATTATGCATAAACCATAAAAACTTTGTCATTTAGCTTTTTTTTTTTTTTAAGTTTCAGGGGGTTTCGGTGCCTTGAGTTTGCTTCTTTTTTTTGTACAGATCACAGAAAATACTGTTCTAAACTTGAGCATGTAAAACTTTTCTGCATATCAGATTGATCTGAGTTAAACAACAATAATAAAGATGAAATTTGTTGTTACGTAGAATTTCTTTCTCCTTGTTAAGATTGTTGAGTAAACAATCCTTTTTGTATTACAAGTAAAGCAAAAAAGCAATAAGCTTGGCACTGGAATTCTCTAAGTTCTACTTTCCTAGTAGAACTTAAATGGTATTGTATCAAACAGAGGTCCTAGATCACATTAAATTGTTAGGCTTAGTGAATAAAGACCACCTCAATATTTTATTCCACTACTTTTGCTTATTTCCATTTTTCATTTTTGAAATTATTCCTGCTGTAAAAAAAAATTTATAATATGGATTTAGATAATGATGGCTGAGCAGTGCCTATCATTTGACAGCAATATTGTCTGCCTCATTATGTCAGCTGCAAAGCCTGATAGGTGCAAGTGGATGAAGTTTTTGGATGATTTCCTAAACTTGTACAGAAGGCGAAATACAGAGAATTCATATGTGGGAATTGCATCTGCATGTTCCCAAGCATGTCTTGAAATGAGGTCATGAAATTGCAAAATTTTAAGAGAATGGAAATTTTGATTGTTTTTCCTCAGTTACTTCAGCTAGTAACAACTGTTCTTTGCAGAGGAGTGATAGAGAATACTTTATGTCCTAAGAAATTGGTAGGAATATTTTTTAACCTGTGTTTATCCAAGCATGTATTCTGCTGCAGTTCTAAATTTTTTGAACCTTGTGAACTTCTGCCAAAGAGAAAAAAACTAATTTCTGTTCTATGTCTGTGGTTTGCATCCAATGACTTGCATGAATGTTAGTTCTGGATCTCTTCTATAGTAATGTGTATCCTTTTTTATTGTGAAATACTGCCACTTTGTAGTATATAATTTGTGGCCTTTTATATGTTTGATGTGCTGCTTTAGTATGTCACTAGAAGGAAAGGACTTGATCACTTTGTTAAAAGTGTTTCATAGTACATAGCTGTATAAATTGCAAGTGTTTCTTCCTATTTTCATAGCCTGCTTCATCAGGAGATGACAGAGCCATGTGCTTTACCTGTAGTGTGTGCTTGGTGTGCTGGGAGCCTACAGATGAACCTTGGTAAGTTTAATGATGCTTGAAGTAGACTTAATTTTGTGCTGAAGAGGTTACAAATCTTCGAAGGACAAAAATCAACGTACCTTGGTGGTATTTCTGGTGAGTTTAGGACAAGTCATTGACAAGAATAGGTTTCCAAAATGATTCCCTGGAACAAATCACAAAAAGATTTGATGTACTATATAAAATTTCTGTATAATACTAAAATAAAAAAATTGTAGTTGGATTTATTTCTTAATTCTGATTTGCTATTTCGTTTCAAATTGCTCCTTGAGAGTTGTCAGCCAGTACTGCAGTGCAGGGATCGAAACTGAGCCTTCTGTTTGATTGTGACTAGAACACATCTCTTTTCAAATTCAAAAACTGCCATGGCTATGTAGTACATATTTGCCTTTTATGTGAAGTTGCAGCATCCATTACTAGTTTCCTGAATCATCTAAAATTGTGCATAGTGAGAGAAATGTGGGACCTTACACTGATTAAGGAGTTCTTAATGTAATTTTTTTCTTGATTAGTTGGTAATTTATAATCTTTTCTTGAACACATTGGATTCCTGACTTGCTGGAAACTTTTCCTTGTAATGTTATCTTCATAGTTTTTGTCTACTCCTTTCACTTACGATTTTCAAGTGATTTTGTAGCTGTGTAATTGCTCTTGTCATGTCTCTGCCTTAATTGTATATCAAGATTAGGTTTTTTCCGTGCTTCTTGGTCAATGTGACATTTAGGACTGTTTTCAGTTTTGATTTATTTATTTGTGGATATAGAACTAAAAACAGGACATTGCATCTAAAGCTGCTCATCACATTGGAGTTTTAATGTACGTTAATTTATGTGCATTAATGTGCTTTTCTTCATGGGGACATGATTTGCTACTGCCTATAGAAGAATTATTTTTTTAATGGACTAATTGTATTAAGAGCACTGTGTAGATTGATCCATTTGAATATGAAAGTGCATTGAGTGATCAAAGTCTTTAATACAGTCTGCTACTGAGAATCGGGGAAAGCTGTGTTAGTAACTTCAGAGCTCTCTTGTGTGGTTGACTGCAATACAGTTCAAACAGTTCTGTTTCAGCTTCACTTGTAGGGCTTAGCTTATATATGCTGTGTGTATTTTTCACAGTAAGAAATCAATATTTTCTGTGTTTGTTTTTAATCTTAAAAGGTCTGAACATGAGAGACATTCCCCAAACTGCCCATTTGTCAAGGGTGAGCACACTCAGAATGTACCTCTTTCAGTCACGCTGGCAACAAGTCCAGCACAATTTCCCTGCACAGATGGCACTGACAGAATAACCTGCTTTGGATCTGGAAGTTGCCCTCATTTTCTAGCTGCTGCAACAAAACGAGGAAAAATCTGCATATGGGATGTTTCCAAACTTATGAAGGTATGCAATATAAACAATCATTTTTCATCTGCTCTTTACTGATTAGGCCGATCTTGATTCAAAATCAAATACCTTTTCTGTTTTTTGTTATTTCTCAGGTCCACTTAAAATTTGAAATCAATGCATATGATCCCGCTATTGTGCAGCAGCTTATGTTATCAGGAGAACAGAGCTCAGGGGTTGACTCAAGGAGACCAACACTAGCATGGTTAGAAGACTCATCTAGCTGCTCAGACATACCAAAATTAGAAGGAGACAGGTATGCCAGTCTACAAAATTAGAAATATGAAATGCTGCTGTGTAAGTGGTAAATGCCATTTAGCAAAGTCATGCTTTGTGAAACATACGATTGGTAATTTTCTTTTCATGGAAATAGTATTTTTAGTCACTCTGTATTTGTACACAATTCAACGCTTGAAAAAGACTAATCTAAATGTCTGTTTTTTTAGCCAGTTTCCTGGTGTTCCAGTTTTTATACTCCACTAGCAGAGAGATTTCAGATCTCATTGCTACCCTATGCTGATGTTTCAGAGGCAGAGAAAAAAGGGAAAGGAATATAAGTTTTGGATTAGCTTTTCATTTTAGTTATGGATTATACATTTCAGGTTTTGAAAGTAAAGGCTCCTCATGGACTTCTGTAACATGCTTTTCTCTGATTGCTTCTCCATAATTTCTGGTTATGTCATTCTGAAAATGAACTGTGTGGATGTGCTAGGAATTTGTACTCCTTGCATACCTTTAATACAAGCATACAGATGCTAAACAATTAGATAGTCCTGCTGCAAGGGTTTGGATAAGCTACAGGGTATGCCAGTGCTTAGAAAGTGTGACATGAGAAAAAGTAGTATTTCACTCATGCTTCATGCAGTCTCTTACTGGGAACTGTTGGTCTGGTATTGCCAAAGCTCAAAAGAGTGAATAAGTGTTGGAAAAATTAGAACAAAAAGTGTTTGGGGAGTGTTGCTAGTTTTCCGAATGTTTCTTCTTAAACTTCAGCATTAAGAAGAAAGTGAGAATACTGCTGCATGCACAGGGAGGTAAATCTTTGATTTTAAGCTTGGTGTGATGTCTGAAGTAGTGCAGAGTGAATATGAAGCTTGCTCTTCTGAAGACATGGGCGATACCAGCATGTGGGGCCTAACAGCTGCCTGGACTCTTACTGTAGCTCTAGGGCTGTGAACTCCTTAAGAGTCAAAGAATTAAACTGATTTTAAGAGCTGGATTAAGGACAGTGCAATCATACTCCTCAGAGCTAAGCATCTTTCATTTCATTTAACCTACGTGAAATTTACTATCACTTCTCCGCTTAAGGGGAAGCTGGATGAGAATCAAAGTACTGAATTGTCTCTGTTATGTTGTGAAGTGAAGGTTGATCGGGTTTGACCCAAAAAAGAACTGTTTCTTGGATATGAGGAAGAAGCATCCAGTTTGGTGAAGTTTGAGGATCTGACTTGGTATTGTGAGTAGTTATACCTGAAGCTGCAAAGGGGCTACTGTTCTTCCTATGTGTAAGGAGCCTGTAATAGGAAATAATTTCTTTTATTGGAAAAGTCAGATGCATTAATTATTCATATATTCTTAGAACTACTCAGGGACCTATTTCTCCTGAAAAGGTTATCTTGAACAGAATCTGTTTTTATGACAAAATGATGAATCCGGCAGTATTTTTAAAACCAGCACACTATTCATGCCTTATTTCTTTACTAGCTTCAAAATCGCTCTGGTAGAATTGAAGACCAGTCAGCTCCACTTTTCAGAGATTGTTTTGAGGAATTTGAAAATGTCAATATTAATTTTTAGATGTCCTGATTGTATGATTTTATTTTTCTTGGAATGATTCCTGAGAACTGGCTTTTATTTTAATTCCATTTATGCCTGATTTGTAGGAATACAATAGTAGAATGAGACAAAGAATCTGGTCTAATGGTTCGATAATGGAGGAAAAAAGTCTTTATGTTGTTGGTGTCTGTGATGAACTCATCAATGGGTGAACAATGCTGGCTAAAAGGAATGGCTAGTTTTAGTACACATCATGTGTTTTCCTAATTTTTACTAATTTAATTAAAAATAAGCATGCAGTTAGAGTGTACATGGTTCATGCATTATTTTTTTTCAGTGATGACCTACTGGAGGATTCAGACAGTGAAGAGCACTCCAGATCAGAATCTGTGACAGGTAGGTTATAGCTGATCTGTTGTATATGTAATAGTTTGGAGGTGAAAGGGGAAATTCTTTCAGGCTTTTAAAAAACTGCTGTCAAAACCTATGATATTATATTCATATGATATGTATTAGAAAAAAGGAAAAGGATTTACCTTGGAAGCAATGCCAGTATTTAAGGCACTGTTTGTGTGGGGGAGAGACTGCGTACAGGAGAAAAGAAAAACTGCACTTTGTTGGTTAATAAATGTCTTTTTTGACAACAGGCATTGCTTATCTTGCAGTCAATAAAGCACACAAACCAAGATAAAAGAACTTTCTTAGAACAGGAACAAATTACAGCTGTACAAAACCCTTTAAATTCAGGGGATTGCCAGAAAGAGTTCCTGTGTCTTGATTGTTTCCCTAAGGGTATGCACTTTGATAAAGTAGTTCTCTTCCTGAATAAAGGTTTCATATGGAAGTAGAACAGTGCTATGCATGGTGTTCTTGTGTTATTTTCTTAGGGGTTGAGTTGGAAATTTTGATGAAGGGAGGATTACATGTTTATTTCCTATAATCCAGTTTACATCTTTGAGTAAGGATCACCAAGTGGGGGAAAAAAGAGCATGAGATGTAGAAAAAGATACTTTTTTTCCAACAAACAGTAATAGATGCAGTATGATTCCTGTTTTGTCTTTTGAGCATTTGTATTATGTTAAACATTTTTGTTTTAAAGGGCATACATCACAAAAAGAAACCATGGAAGTCAGCCTTGATATAACAGCTCTCAGTGTTCTTCAGCAACCTGAAAAACTTCAGTGGGAAATTGTTGCCAATGTTCTGGAAGACACAGTTAAAGATCTAGAGGAACTTGGGGCAAATCCTTGTTTGGCCAACTGTAAGAGTGAAAAGATGAAGGAAAAACATCTAGAACAACATAACATTCCCTTTCCTTGTTTATTAGCCGGAGGTCTATTAACATACAAATCACCTGCTACCTCTCCTGTTAGCAGTAACTCTCAGAGATCACTGGATGGCTTAAGTAGGACTCGAGGTGAGAGTGTCTCGGAACAGGGATCAACTGACAATGAATCCTGCACTAATTCAGAACTGAATTCCCCTCTGGTAAGGAGGACTTTGCCTGTATTGCTGCTATACAGCATTAAGGAGTCTGATGAAAAAGCAGGAAAACTCTTTTCACAGATGAACAATATTATGAGTAAAAGTATACATGATGATGGTTTCACAGTTCCACAGATCATTGAAATGGAGCTGGACAGTCAGGAGCAGTTGCTGTTACAGGACCCCCCTGTGACTTACATTCAGCAGTTTGCGGATGCTGCAGCCAACCTGACATCTCCGGACTCGGACAAGTGGAGCTCTATGGTTCCCAAGCCTGGGACTTTGGTTCAGTGCCTGCGTCTGCCAAAGTTTGCAGAGGAGGAGAACCTGTGTGTAGATTCAATCACACCTTGTGCAGATGGAGTTCATCTGTTAGTGGGACTGCGGACTTGTCCTGTCGAATCTCTGAGTGCAATAAATCAAGTAGAGGCCTTGAATAATTTAAATAAATTAAACTCAGCACTATGTAATAGAAGGAAGGGGGAACTAGAATCAAGTCTTGCTGTAGTGAATGGCACGAGTATTGATGTAATCCAGCATGAGTCACCAGCAGATGTACCAACTCCTTTAATAATTCAACCTGAACAGAGAAGTGTTAGTGGTGGATACCTAGTGCTTTATAAGATGAATTATGCCACTAGAATAGTTACTCTAGAGGAGGAACCAGTAAAAATCCAGCATATCAAAGACCCCCAAGACACAATTACCTCAATGATTTTGCTCCCACCAGATATACTGGATAATCGAGAGGACGACTGTGAGGAGCCTGTAGAGGAAATACAATTAACTTCTAAAAATGGCAATGGCAGAGAGAGAAGATCTGAGATCTCTACTCTTGGGCACCTGGTAATAACTACTCAGGGAGGATATGTAAAAATATTAGATCTTTCGAACTTTGAAATTCTGGCCAAAGTGGAGCCACCTAAGAAAGAGGGCACTGAGGAACCAGATATGTTTGTCTCTGTGATATACTGTTCGGGCACAGACAGATTATGTGCATGCACCAAAGGTAAGAGTTTCCTTTAAATTTTTTTTAAAATTATTGATGTTACTGTATTTGGATTATATTACAGAATTTAGAATCTAAATTTCAAATTCCACTGAATTTACATACAGTTTGTGGTCTAGGAAGCATGGACTCTAGTTAATTCCTCACCCTAAATGTCTATTTTAATCTCTAGAATGGCAGTAATTCTTGTGTGTGTCTAATTCTTGTAGAGGCACAGATTTTAAGTCCAAAGCAAATAGAAGTAATTCTTGTATGTAATTATTTCTATGATAGAGAAATCACACTTCAGAAAAATGTCTCCTGCCTGTAATTGATGATATTCAAGAGAGCAGAGAAGATAATACTTTTCTAACTTATTCAAGTGTATCTTCATTCAGGTAGCATGCTGCTGGTTCTGCTTCAGCTTTTTGCAATTGGGATCATACTATCTTAAGTTTTAGAGCCAGACTATCCATGCAGGGTTCTTAAGTCTTTTTTTCCAAATGAACACAAAGGCATTTTGGGGAAGGGGGCAGGTAGGAGCGGAGTGTAACTCAAGTCCAGGTAACAACTACTTTGGAAAAGTCCCTAAACCACCACACGACTCCCCGCTTCCTTGTGTCACGTTGGAGCCCTGGAAACAGCTCTGGGTGTCATCCAGCTGAGTTCCTCCATGCTCCAGTGTTTTATTTAGTTCTCCTGCAGTTGACTGCAGCTCCCCTGGAAATGCTTAGGCTCTCAGAGGGGCTAAGATGATGGGATGGTTCATACATTTCAAATAGATTCCCACCAATATCATGTGGAGCTTCCTTTTTACTGGAAGAATTGAAATGGATACTTTTTTTCCTTTCATGGTGGTGTCACACTAATTATAAACTCCTCCTGTGAGCAGCTGTTAAATCAGATTTACTTGTTATTTCCAACAGATAAAGTCAAGTTTATTGTAAACATCTCAGCTTTCTTAAAGACTCCATGTTTGTCACTCACCTACCAAGATTTCTAGAAGTGGGCATTTTAGGTTTGCTTTTTAAATACAAATGAAAACATTGGAAGTCAGTAACTAGTATTTATGTTTGCAGATTCCCGAGGGTAACATTCATATTTGCTAAATTGTTCTCTTTTGGTGACTGCTTTCAAAGAAATACCTATTAAACTGTTTCAGCTGTATTTAATATTGCACACTTTTTCCTAGTTAAAATGGAACTCTTAACTGAAAGGTTAATTGCCTTTGAAAACTTTTATATCGTATCCATGTCATAATGTTTTTACCTTATACTTAGCTGATCATACCACAATCTCATTGGAAAGACCTCCAAAGAGAATTTTTTTTTCTACAGATTTTTTTATTATTAATTTCTTTCTTGCATCATATCTGTTTTGTCTTTCTTGTGTTTTAAAATTCATGATAAAAGTTAAAGGGCTTATTGTTATTGTGCATGGTACTTTTCCATCCAATGTTAGTGCATATGGTAGTTATATTCTTGTAGCTTTTGGTATTATGTAAGCCTCTTTGGGGCACAGAGTGTAAGATACACAGGTCTCTTGAGTTGGAAGCATTTGCTCTCTGTGTATAGGAGTACTTTGCCTAGATAACCAGCATTTCTGTTACTGACTGGATACTTCCATCTTCTTTGTAATGGACAAGCACATCATTCTGCTTTCCCAGTAAATCTCTCTCAGTATTGTAATATTCATCTAGTAGTTTATAAATAGCTTTGTTGGATTGCTTTTGTTCATGCTGCCCTTAAGACGACTGAGATTTTGGGATATTTTTTCTTCTGTAACCCAGTATGCTACAGGTTTCAAGTCAGCCTGCAACGTTCCTCTTTTGAACGTAGTATTTTGTTTACTTTTAAAAAAAAAAATCCACTGATTATTCTTATCTTTCATTTATATCCACTACACCTCTATTTGGAACTTCCATTTTCATCTGAAATGTGGACTTTGGAGTTCATTATTTTCATTGCTTCAATGTCTTTAGAGCCTTTCAATTTTTATTCCGTTTTTAACATTTCAGTCACTGTTATATTTTGTACCCTTTTGAGAAATTAGGTCCAAAGCCATCATAAATACTTAGGGGTCAATGTCCATTAGAAGTTTGGATTTCAGGATCTGATACTAGGTATGTCTGAAGCCTCAGAGTCAAAACATTTATGCCAAAATATAACACTTGGTAAAGAATGACTTGAACTGAAATGTTTATAAATAAGGCATAAAAGGCATAAAATTCAGGAACACTAAGAGAAAAAGCAAATCAAGGACCTCAACTATTAGTATAACTTTTTTAATCCTCTATCTTATTGTAAGTTTGAATAGCTTAATATATGAAATAGGCTTTGCATAATTTTCCTTGTCTTGAATCATAATCGTCCTTCAAACTTTTGCTTTAAATGGATAGTATTTCTTTCCTAGCGAGGTGGCTGAAGATGGGGGTTTTTGCTGTTATTATTTTTTCTTAAGTGCAGTTTTCTTAGGCTTCTTCACAAATCACTTTGAGGTCTTTGCTCCTCTAGGTTTACTGCCACATGTGGGATGGTGCCTGCAGTGTGACAGCATTAGAAAGATGTGCTGAAAGTAGAATAACTGTATTCACTGTTGTGTTCAACATTATTCCGTCTAGATAGGAGCTTGTAGTGCAAAGACAGAAACGAAAATGTTATGTGAAAGTTTGGGATTGGAAATGCTTGGATGATGTTGGAAAAATATTCAGGCATGAGCAGTGTATTCTTTCCTGTTTACTTGTTTGGGACGTCAGAGCAGGCAAAGAGGTACTTTAATGTCTGAAAGTTCTGAATGCAGAATAACCTTTTCATCTGTTTCTCCTGCTTGTTGATATATTATTTTCATTGGTAGATCATAAAAAAATTTTCCATAGCTGCCTCTAAAATATGACTGAAAAAGAAACCTCTGTGTGAATGGGTGCTTCAGATCTGGAGTATTTTTATGGAAAGATGTTTTAGACCTGCATTTGACGTCATCCATCTTTGTGAGTCACCCTTCAGAATGTTAGCTCTTGGTGTCTGCTTCAGGTACTTACCTGTTTCTGCAAGGATTACCTGAGCTTGACCTCTGGGGAAAAGTGTGCAAGTATGTTCTTGGTTCCAATTCCATTAGGCAAACATAGTGAACTTTAAATATTTTGCTTTCTTCTCTTCCCCTTGGCCAAGGTAGACTATATGTAGTATTCCTCTTAGTAGTGCTTTGGCTGCTCTCATATGGGGTTTCAGGTGTTTTCTCTTGTGTCATTAATATGACAGCCTAAACTCTGCTTTTATATTGTTCAAAATAATAAGTAAGAAAATAAATAATTTCTTTATTCTAAGCAGCAGGTACTGTTTTTGAATAGGTATGCAGCTGTAGGGTGTTCTTTTGATATTTAAAGTCTATTATCTTGTGTTTAAGAGGGTCAGATATAGTTTGTTGTTGCTGGATTGTACTCGCCTGAAATTTTGAGTGTGTTACATTATAACACTTTACAGGTGCTACATTATAACATGAGTTTTTTAGTCTCTCCCTTTTGTTGGAAAAAGGATTTTTTCAGGCTGGAATTTGGTGTGTCCACAGTGAGTTGCCTATGCTGCTAATTTCTTACCTGCAAGCCTGGCAGAACTGGATGACACTTGGATACATTTAAGATTTGACTCCCCCAAATCTCGTACCTTTCATTTATATCAACTTTCTTGCTCTTAAGTTGTAAATAGTGTACTAATCACACTCTGTAGCTTTTTTCTGATTTAGTTTGTATATCTTATTTGCTTCGTCCTTGTCATTAGGCTTTGTCTGCCCTGTGTACTGTGTATTTGAAGTTCTAGAATCAATTCAGTATTTTCTATTTTCTACCTTTTTCAGTAATGGAGTCTAATAGGATTGGAGAGAGGTCAAGTTTTTTCCACATCAGAATTAGTATTGGAAGTGATGCAAAGAGCTCATCTCCAAGTCAGGGTCAATTACATTTACCCACTCAGAAAAGAGTACTGATCACCATTTTCAAACACCTTCAACATGGAGATTTAACATTCTACTCATGAAATTTCTCTTGCTGCATGCTGTCTTTGATGATTTTTTTTCACTAGTGTTTAGCTTATATCATCTTTGTCACTGGGGTCGTATCTGTTGTACTATTCATTATGAATATGGCAAAGAGATTTCTTCAAAAAAGTAGGGAAAGACAATGTTTATTTAGGTGCTGTCCTTCTCTAACCGTTTATTTTTTCAAGCTGAATATCTCCAATCCTTTTAAATTTTATAAAAGTAAAAAACCAGAGCAACTTTTACTTTCCCCTCCCAAAAGATCTATCAAGTCAGTCACAGGTTTCTTGATGAGATATGCAAAACCAGGTCCAGTAATCTCACAGATGAATTCCTTAAGCAGCTCTGGAGTCTGTACATACCATGTGTGTGTATATATAGTGGAATGTTTGTACTTTTGAGCAGGAGGTTGAATGAGATTCATCATCTGACTCACAAGAGCCTCTCTTACAGAACTGCTGTCTAGCTGATTTTTTTTCATCCTGTAATAGGGCTTTAATTATTTCTTTCTAGGCATAGTAACTTTCACTTGTCCCTATTCAATTGCATTCTGTTGTTTCAAAGTCAAGGCAGAATTTTATAGCTAAAATCTCCAAGAGTGGTGTAATTGGGAGTGTCTCCAAGAATAGGGTGTTGAAGTGAGGTTTTGGGATAGCTTTCTTGGTGACATTTTTCAAGTGTTCTGAACTTGCACATTTAGAACTAACCAGTGACAAGAGAAGCAGAGGACTATAAATTGATTAGTGCATAGTTCCCTGTGGTATGGCTTTGTTTTCTAATTCTTTTTAACTAATTGGATATTTTCGACTATGTCGCTGTATTGTGATTTGCTAATGACAATGGTGTCACTCTTCCTAAACTCCTTCTAGATTACAGGAACATCTCACTAGATTGGCTTTGACTGCAGTGGCCTTAGTCTCTGGCATGCTGTCTAGCTTGTTCCAGTGCTGCTTTCCTGGAGCCAGGAACTATTTTGCCAGAAGGAAGCCTGTGATTTATTTGAATGAATTTATGATTCTTATGTTGTGTTTGTATTGCCCACCAGGTTCTTGAATCCATGCAGATTGCAGGTTTTAAATTAACAATGTTTTGATTGTGTTACCTGTTTTTTGAGGGAAGTATAATGGTGCTAGTTTCCAATTTGTCTCTTTTGTGATAACTAAGTCAGTGTCAGCTTTCGTATCTTCTTGGTAGTGCAACAGAAGCATTTAATGCCTCTGTCAAAGTGATGCAAATGGAGAAGCCTTCAGATAAACTGCTACTTGAGATGTTTGCTCCCTGGCTAGAATTAGGAAGCACTGGACGAGTCATTTTTTGAGCCTAGTGCTGCAAACAATAGTGGTAACACCAAAAAAAAAATGAAGCATTGACTTTTGCGCAGATTTTTTTCACTTGCACTTGACTATTGGAACTACGGTATCATTGAAACAAATAATGAAGCATGCATCCTCAGCAAGTCATCTTTGGATGTTCTGTGAGAGGAAATGCCTCCTTTGTGATACAGAGGCAGAGCCATCTACAGTGTTTTGGAAAAGTGCATAAGCAGAGGCTAATACTGTATAAATGAAGTTCATGGTAAACTTCTTTACAGAACCTTTTTGAAAATGAGTAAGAGGAAGTGAGATCTCAAGTTTAGCACCGACTTTTTCTTGGAAAAGTGCTGTAATCTTTCAGGGATTCAGGGATTATGACTCTTTTCTTGTATGGAAAAAATGGTAAGGACAGTTTTGCTCCTGAGCAGTAAACAAAGTAATAAACAAACTGAGGTTTGACTTACTACCAAATGAAGCTATCAAGGTCTGTGTTTTCTAATGTGTCTCTAATTCTCTTTGAAGTCTGAGGAAAATTGCTTATTTATGAGCTGTTTAATTTCAAGGAAACTCATAAGTGTTATTTGCTAGAGCTATTTTTTTCCACCTCCACTTCTGAGGTCTCCCTGGGATGTACTGTTCTGCACCACGGGTGTGTGGGTTGAGGCTGAGAGAGGGGAAGTACAGGCTTCTTAGTGGTTCTCAGAAAAGACCCACCAAGAAATGGCTTAATGGCTTAATGAAATAGCTGTTTTAAAAAGATAGAATAAAAGGATAAATACAGATAATAAGCAAATNCAGTGACTTAGAGCCCAAGTCGAAGGAGGAGTGGCTGAGGGAGCCTGGGGTTGATTAGTGCGGAGAAAAGGAGGCTCAGGGATACCCTTACCGTTCTGGACAGCTACCTGAGAGAAGATTGTAGTGAGGTGTGGGTTGGCCTCTTCTCCAAAATAACAAGTGACAGGATGAGAGGAAATGGCCTCAAGTTGCTCCAGGGGAGGTTTGATATTAGGAAAAATGTTTTCACAGGAAGGGTTGCCAAACACTGGAACAGGCTGCTCAGGGCAGTAGTGGAGTCACTATCTTTGGAGGTGTTTAAAAGCTGTG
Organism: Ifrita kowaldi; assembly: GCA_013398055.1. Lineage (NCBI taxonomy): Eukaryota > Metazoa > Chordata > Aves > Passeriformes > Cinclosomatidae > Ifrita > Ifrita kowaldi. The sequence continues at coordinate 1,610,855 of VZRS01008986.1, read as the reverse complement.
CAGATGTGGCATTTAGAGGCATGGTTTAGTGGTGGACTTGGCAGTGCTGGGTTAATGGCTGG